>FR990049.1:28940765-29540765 GCA_905404095.1 Glaucopsyche alexis
CTAACATTCCAAAATTAGCCTAATCGGTCCAGAGGTTCTCGAGACATTGAAATTGTAACCAATTTTTAACCGACTTCCAAAATGGTTGGGCTGTATAAGTATAATATTTTTTGTATGTTCAACGATTACTCCGCCGTAAGGCTGGTCCCATCGTCATCAAAGTGATGATGGGATCAACGAGGATTCGACGGAATTCCTCGAAAATTTCCTCCTTAGATTTCCGGTACCATCACGGCACCCTTTCCCGGCCAAACGTAAACCTTACTCACCGGTTTTCGGTGTGGCATCTCATCAGCCGGTCAATTCATACTGGCTGAAGCATGGCCACAGTACACTTAATATTCGCGGAGCGCGGAGAGCATGGTTCTCGCCAACGGTATTTAGATTTATATCTGTCAATCTAGGCACTCAATGAGACGTTGACGAATGTTCCAGGTGAAGAACACGCTATGGGAGGGCGGCGTCCGCGGCGCGGGGTTGCTGTTCAGCCCTCTGCTGGACAAAAAGTCGCGAGTGGCCAGGCAGAGGATGCACATCGTGGACTGGCTGCCCACGCTCCTGAGTGCCGCCGGGTACAACGTCAGGTATTGAAAATTATTAAAAAAAACATTTTCCAGTTTTAATATATCGAGACTGGATCGTTACTATTTAATTGCATCATTTAACAGAATCGACCGTCTGATTTCAAATAATATTTTAAGCAATCTAATCATACAAATAATAATATTTGAACAACCAATATTGTTCAAATATTTTCTTTTTAACTATAACGCGGCAAAAAAATTATATATACTTACCCGGCGTTTGGCGTATATTTGTGTTTGGCTAATTGGTTATATGTCTTATATGTCTTTGAATAGCATTTAAATAATTATACCTACTCGTATACTCAAAGATTTAAATCTTAGATTTAAATAGTAACATTTTGACAATCTGATGCGTTTTTTTTTTCAGCAACATTCCAGACTTAGATGGCATAGACCAGTGGGCGGCGCTGTCCCGGGACCTGGACTCGCGGCGGGAGGCGCTGGTCCACAACATCGACGATGAATACGGCAGCGCGTCCATCACCGTCGGCAAGTGGAAGGTGCATAAAGGTGGGGTTGCACAAACTATGACGTAACAAATCTGAAGGATTTAGCTAAATTCTCGTAATTAAAATTTAAAGTGTCCCATTCGCAGTATGGTTCAAGTCTCAGTACTATATTGTCTCACTCGCACGTATCCTCTATAGCCTAAACGTTCATCATGGTCCGGAGAGTGTTTTTGGGTATATCAAATTATTTAGGACATTGGTCCGGATTTTAGGGAGATTGGCATATTATATATCCCGCTCGTACGCTCACGATTTGACGCGTACGCGAATGAATCAGCGTGTTGACTGAAAGGAGACTGTATCATTGTTTGTATTTTTAATTATATATTTAAACTGCTTCTTTATTTAAAACGTTTGTAGGCACGAACTACGGCGGCAACTGGGACGGGTGGTACGGCCCGGGCGGTAGGGAAGGGACTTACGACGTGGACTCGCTAGCGGCCTCGCCGGCGGGGCAGGCGCTCGGCCAGCTGGGCCTGCTGCCCGATACACAGAAGATATTGCAGCTGAGGTGAGGCTCGGGTGCTATCGGGCCGGCGGCGGCTGGGACGGGTGGTACGATCCGGGTGGTAGGGAGGGGACTTACGACGTGGACTTGCTAGCGGCCTCGCCGGCGGGGCAGGCGCTCGGCCAGCTGGGCCTGCTGCCCGATACACAGAAGATATTGCAGCTGAGGTGAGGCTCGGGTGCTATCGGGCCGGCGCGGGCGGCTGGGACGGGTGGTACGGCCCGGGCGGTAGGGAGTCGACTTACGACGTGGACTCGCTAGCGGCCTCGCCGGCGGGGCAGGCGCTCGGCCAGCTGAGCTGCTACCCAATACACAACTTTATTCTCCGTTGGATCTCAATTAAGGCTGGGACTATATGCACCGGAATCCGGAAGGCCGTAGAGAATTCTGAGCATTGAAAATAGAACTCGGAGCTAATACAATAGAGTTGAAAATAGAAGTGTCAGGTGTCGTGCTGTCATATATGACATTGACGTTTAACTCGACACTCATGTGTTTGATTTTCAACTCTATTATAATAGTACAAAATTACATTTTCAATGATCAGAATTCTTTACGGCTAAAATTAAATGTTGACGAAAATAGTACAATTTAAAAGTATTTTGGTTTGTGGTCGCGACATTCATAAAGCTGGTCAAAAACGCCCGATGTCTTTAGTAACTTACAATCCTTCAGCCTCTACCGGTAACACAAGTTCTTCGGATACATAGTTCGGGACGAGATTGATGTTGTATGAAGCGTCCATAGATTTTATTATTATTGCAGAGCTGAATCAACAGTGCAGTGCAGCGGGGTGGTGGTGCCGTGCCGGCCGCTGGAGGCGCCGTGCCTGTTCGACGTCGAGGCGGACCCGTGCGAGATGAACAACGTCGCCGATCGGTAAGCGAGAACATCGGAAACTAGAAGTATTCCGCAATCTCGTACGCGCAGAAGGAAATCCCTACTGGCTACTAGCATTATCATAGCCGTACAGCGACGGCGAATACGTCTATGGTATGGTGGCTATATCATTGGTCAATACCTCGAGAGCGCGCTGGCGCTCAAGTGAAGATCGCGGGATTGAATCCCGCCAGGAGACAATAATATAGTTGTTCGTGTTCCTGGGTCATGGATGTGTAATGAATATGTATAATATATAACGTCTCCGAAAATCAATTACGGATACTTTGGGGACATCACTGCTTTTAGGCAAAAAAATATTCGTCCTCAAAGTAAAAAATCTAAGGTATGGGTGACTCTCCGCAAAACGTAAACTCGCCCATATAAAGTAAAAAAATATATAATAACTAGCTTTTGCCCGCAGCTTCGCTCGCGTGAAATTGGGTTTAAGGCAGAGGGAAATCTTGTTCGGGAAAATACCAATACCAAAATTGAATACTGTATAATGGTGTAGGCACTGCACAGCCGTATCAGTTGTCTTTTATTTGAATGTTTCTTGCAACTTCGTAGGTACACTCAATAAATCTACCGGGAACTGCACCATAAATAAAATTGGGATATAATTAATCGAGCGAACAAAAAATAAGTTGGCGGCTGCACGTGAGCATACTGTATTACTGAATTTGACAGCTAATTAATATGTTGGCAACTAAATTACTAAACTGGCGAAAACACTCGGGTGACAAAAAATTCAAAAGTCGGCAGATAAAAAGAGGCGAAATTAAATCCAAATTAACACCGACATTTATAAGTTGGTGACTTAATTTCCGAGTTGGTGACCATTATACCATATAAGCAGCTATAAAACCAGATTTGGTTGATAAATTAATAGCTGCTAAAAATTCAATTTGCAGGCTACGGAAAATCCTATTTTTGGATACTGTTGGAGTATGTTTTTCTTTGGCATGGGTGTCATTTTCTAGGTTTCTGGGTGTGCAGAATAATATGAAAATAAAATCTGTTTTGAAATTCCACAATGGCGTAAATTTTTGTTATTAATATTAATAAGGTTGTCCTTTTCCAGGTTTCTGGGGGTTCTGATTACAAAATTGTCTTCCAATTTCATTTTCCAAAATGGAGAATATTCAATCTTCGTAAAATGAATATGAATACTAAATTAAAAGATCTTGGGGATGCTAATTAGGATTGATGATTATTATTACAGTATGTTATGTAGTTCAAGGTACCAGCTATGTATAGAAATTTTTCAAAATTCAGGATTCATGAATTTTTCTGCCATTAATGAAGAAAATATGTGATTTCTAGGTTAATAAGGGGGAGGAAATTTTCATTATTTTTGCAGTAGGATGCACCGTTTCTGAGATAGAAAGCGAATTGCCATATTTTTTTCTATAGAGCGCCTATAGAAAAAAATATGGCAATGCTGTACTGAGACACGAGGGGTGTATCAATCTATAGGAATGTTGGAAAATTCAGGATTTTCGAATTTTTTTTCTCTCATCATGAAGAAAATATGATGTTGCGGAGTTTCTAAGGGGGACGAAATTTTCATTATTTTTTCAATAGGATGCACCGTTTCCGAGATAGAATCAATTTTATAAAAAAGAAGTAAATGCTGTACATTGAGATACGACGGATGTTTATAGCTATAGGAATGTTGGAAAATTCAGGATTTTCGATTTTTTTTTTCTCCCATCATGAAGAAAATATTTTGTTGCGGGGTTTCTAAGGGGGACGAAATTTTCATTATTTTTTCAATAGGATGCACCGTTTCCGAGATAGAATCAATTTTATAAAAAAAGAATTAAATGCTCTACATTGAGATGCTAGAAATGTATAAAGCTATAGAAATGTTGGAAAATTCAGGATTTTCAAATTTCTTTTCCTCCCATCATGACGAAAATATGAGGTTGCGGGGTTACTAAGGAAATTTAAAATGGATGACTTTTTTGTAATCAACCCCAGAAACCAATAAAAGGACACCCATATTATTTTTATAAAATTAAGTATGTCCGCCATATTGGAATTTCAAAACGAATGTCATTTTCGTATCCAGCACTTCCACAAACCTGGTAAACGACACCCATATCAATTTTACGAAAAATAAATATCCGCCATTTTTAAATTTCAAAATTAATCTACACAAAAATCTACACCCCCCTAAAACCGAGAAAAATTAAAAATTGGGAATTTTGTACGCTCCTTTATGTTTTTCTTGTGAGCGCTCGTTTTGCTGCTTGTATGGTTTTTTGAGTTACCTACATCAGAGAAAATGTATGTGCCTATTCTTAAATTAAATGTGTACTCACAAATTGTCGCCAAGATGGTTATTTGTTCGCTAAAATATAATCTGTCTGCCAGTTTGGAAAATTCAGTGGTATTATTTAGTCACCAGATTTGTAATTTTTTTGTTCCTTACATTCTTTCGCCAACCTAGTAATTTAGTATTCAATATTGGGTCGCAAGTTTAAATACATGCCAATAAAATTTAATAAGGTGCAAAAAGTATTCTGTGTTAATTCTGGATACTACCATACCAAATTTCATCAAAATTATTTACGTGTTTTCTTTACTGCACTTTATTGCATGAAAAACTAAACATACAATATTATTATGTACCTACAAACTTTCACGTTTAGGTATAATATTAAGTAAGGATTTCTTTGTACCCGATAATTAGTATCCCACCAAAAACATTCTGTAAAAAACTAGCCAAGTCTCGATGGAGCTGCTTGTTTATCTCTAAAAAGTAATGAAATCTAGACAAAATCGTGCCAAGTCTAAGGTTCCTTACTGCGGTTTCTTTATTATTATAGTTAATGTTGTGTGACTTGGCCGTTGAAGGGCACACAAGGGTACAAAAGGGGCTCCATGACACCATTGCTCCAATACGTGTGTTGTACAATCAACAACAGTCTAAAATGAGATACTAGCGGCCAATTACCAATACCAGTATGGGCTATTATCTCGCTTAACAAACATAGGTAGTTACAAATGTAAACAAAATTGACTTGTACCCACTAAAGTAGAAAGAATATTCAACGGCCAAGTCACTCAACATTAACTATAATAATAAAGAAACCGCAGTAAGGAACCTTAGACTTGGCACGATTTTGTCTAGATTTCATTACTTTTTAGAGATAAACAAGCAGCTCCATCGAGACTTGGCTAGTTTTTTACAGAATGTTTTTGGTGGGATTTCACTTCTTTTTGTAGAAACGTGGGCATATTGATTTATTACCTAGATTTTAGTGTAATTTGTTTATTTAATTCGTGTAATGTTCGAGTAGAATAAAGTTCGAGTAGAATAAAGGGGCCTGAAAATGCGGCAAAATGGTTCTAGTAAAGAATGGTACGGCAGTGTTTGCTTCGCGCTCGACTTGGCGGGGGCACTGCCGTGCCCCCAGATCGACGTTCTGGTCTTATCTAGAGGTTCTCAAATAGGGGCCTGAAAATGCGGCGAAATGGTTCCAGTAAAGAATGGTACGGCAGTGTTTGCTTCGAGCTCGACTTGGCGGGGGCACTGCCGTGCCCCCAGATCGACGTTCTGGTCTTATCTAGAGGTTCTCAAATAGGGGCCTGAAAATGCGGCGAAATTGTTCCAGTAAAGAATGGTACGGCAGTGTTTGCTTCGCGCTCGACTTGGCAGGGGCACTGCCGTGCCCCCAGATCGATTATCCTAGTTTTTATAGTTTTCCCTTTATGTGGCCATTAAACCCCAACTCTGTACCAAATTTCAGCTCTCTAAGTTTATGGGAAGTACTAGTTCTATTTTGATGATCATGAGTGAGTGAGTGAGTGAGTAAGTGACTGGGTGAGTGTCATAAATACGAAACTTTGCTTTCGTTTAACTTCGGAACTAAATGACCTACAGACTTAAAATTTTGGATTTTAAGTATGTGATTATACTTTACTGGATGACGAAAATTTCTGCGTTCTGGTTTTATCCAGAGGTTCTCAAATAAGGGCCTGAAAATGCGGCGAAATGGTTCCAGTAAATAATGGTACGGCAGTGTTTGCTTCGCGCTCGACTTGGTGGGGGCTTTGCCGTGCCCCCAGATCGATTATCCTAGTTTTTATAGTTTTCCCTTTATGTGGCCATTAAACCCTAACTCTGTACCAAATTTCAGCTCTCTGAGTTTATGGGAAGTACTAGTTCTATTTTGATGATCATGAGTGAGTGAGTGAGTGAGTGAGTGAGTGAGTGAGTGTCGTAAATGCGAAACTTTGCTTTCGCTTCACTTCGGAACTAAATGACCTACAGACTTGAAATTTTGGATTTTAAGTATGTGATTATAGCTTACTGGATGACGAAAATTTCTGCGTTCTGGTCTTATCCAGAGGTTCTCAAATAGGGGCCTGAAAATGCGGCGAAATGGTTCCAGTAAAGGATGGTACGGCAGTGTTTGCTTCGCGCTCGACTTGGCGGGTGCACTGCCGTGCCCCCAGATTTTAACGATTTCGAGAATCTTTTCTGAATGGGAAGACGTTTTGGACTTTGAACTTAATAAAAATAATTTGGATTGTGATCGCCCTACCTAGTTGGGACCACGACAGAGTTTGAGAGAAATATGAGTTAGCAGTACGACCACGAAGCCATCAAGCTTCTCATTTATTCCTCATTTTATAATAATAAATTAATGATTAGGTTAATACCTAGGTAGTTTTAACTAATTCAAATATCTGGTTATTTTATAGCATTTTATACTATGTTATTCTTTAGACTGATAAAATTTTTTGTAGGTATGAACCGATTGAATTGAAATACCCACACAAAATTATAAGCAGAGCTATCCTAATTCTTAACATCGTGGAACCCGTAAATTTTCCGCGATAAAAAGTGAGTTCCATGTGTTTATCCAAGGGCTAAACAACTACGGTAACAAATTTTATAAAAATCCGTTCCGCAGTTTCTGAGATTAGCGCGCACAAACGTAAGTACATATCAAAAATATTTTAGGAAAATCTTAAAAGTTATTGTTTTGGGTTAAAATATTCTACTGAAATAGTATATGTAATTAATAAGTATTATGCATAGATATATAATATTAAAAAGAGGTAGATATGTTATAAACGCGTAAAAATGAAGACTCGAATTGGCCCGAGTCGGGCCAATTTTGGTTAGTGTGCTCCGCGAATAATAGCGTGTTTTGTGTTACTATATGCGACGTTGAGATATTGACACGTGTCCCATGTCAATGTGTGTCGTGGCACAGAAATATTTTCAGTTTTGTAAGGATATAACGTATCTATGTAATAATTAATCAAAGGTATTATGAATATAATTAAAGCAGCAATCGCAAATATTTAGGTGCCTATTTTTTTTTCATCAAATTTTATTTTCGCATTCTTGTCAGATTTATTTTTCAACTTGATGACAATATATTATGTCAAAATAAAAATAAAGCTCCCCACTCACGGGCTATCGATTGCTTCGATCAAATTGAAAATTAATTCGTATTTGAAAGAAAATTGCTAACGACAAACTATTACACAAAATGATTAGTGTAAGACCTACCAGCTAGTTTTTGCGCTGGGGGTTAAAAGTTGGAACAAAATTTACGCGTATATATACGAGTTTCATATAAAAAGTATAGTAAGGTGGTCCTGGGATCTCAGACTATATTTAATTTTTATCTAAACCGATTTATTTGCAACTACGAATCCAGTAAATGTTGAAATTGTAAAGACTAAATCGATCGACCGTTTGTGAGTGGGAGCTTTAAATCAAAAGCACTAAGGAGTATTTATATCAACTTTAAAGCAAATCGCTCCCAAACAACTTTCTTTCCCTTTTTATTCCCGTTAGGAGACGAATTTCAATAAACTATGATACACGAATTCCTTCAATTCTGTTACATAATGTTTGTGCAAAATATGAAGTTGATTGGACCAAGGAATCACGTTGCCCCATGCAAAAAGTTTTCCCCCTTTTCACCCCCTTAGGAGTCGAATTTCGAAAAATCCCTTCTTATCGGATCCCTACGCATTACAAAGAGCAAGCCCTGCAAGTTTCAGGTCTCTACGATCAGCGGTTTAGGCTGTGCGTTGATCCGTCAGTCATTCAGGACAAAGGATTTTATATGTATAGATAATAATAATAATAATAAAACGTTTATTATGGTGGGCATTGGAGTGTTAAACTGTATTATTACCAGGGAGCCGGGGATCCTGCGGCGTCTCCTGCAGGAGCTGGACCGAGTGAACAGGACGGCCGTGCCCCCCAACAACCGGCCGCTGGACCCGCGGGGCGACCCCAGGCACTGGGGCTGGACGTTCACCAACTTCGGGGACTACGATTATACTACAGACGCCCTCGATTAAGATGATGGTAGATTTGAAGAGGTCTGCTGCAAGCCGCTCGGCGCGGCGGTCTAAAATCACTTGAACGACCCCCATTATTCATTAAGACAAACCCTATTTTAAAGGTTCCGTAATACTCCAGAACGGTTACAGTTTCGCTTTGTATCCTCGTCTGTCTTTCTGTCTGTCTGTCCGCCCTTCTAGCTTTTGTGATCATGGATGAAATTTGGTATAATGACAGATTGTGTCTAGGGGATTTTTCTTCATAAAATAATAATAATCTCAAGTTTAGGGGTTTAGCTCTCCATGCATGTTATTCGTTCAATCCCACCGTGTGGAGTGTCGTTGAATGGGCCTAGGCCTTCACGAAATAATTGTATTTGACAGACAGATGGACAACAAAAAGGGTTCCGTTTTTTCCTTTCGAGGTACAGAACCCAAAAAAAAAATAATAAAAACGAAAATCTTATCAATATATGTTGTTTAATTAAATTGTATTATTCCTGTTTCGATAACTACTTAGGCACTTATTAAGTAGGTAAATAACGTATCAAAAACAATAATTAATTAAACGAAGCAAAGATAACAACTTAGTAATTTGTACCAACTCCTGAAAATTATTATACAGTTACTTAAACAATATGAACATAAACGAGTATAGACTTATATTTTGTGCTTTTACAGAAAGAAAAAATAACAAACGAAAAAAAAGGTCATTGTAATCGGTATTGATAATTAAGTAATAATTATTCGAATGAAAAAATCTAATATTTAATTAATATGAAGACTAAGAACAAACAAAAGACAATTAGAACATAAGTGAAGAATTTTAAAGTAAGTAAGTTAATCAGTATAAGAATGAAACAATTCTAAAAGTTAAAAGAAAAATTGAATAAGCATAAGTGAATAACTTGTTTGTCTACATCTTATTGTTTGTGGCTTTGGCGCGTTTCGCCCGCACTCCTGCCCGCGGCACTCGATCAGCCTTCCTCTTGCTGGTCCTCGACCCGCGGCGGGGCTCCTCAGCGGGGCCCATGATGGCCTCGCGATACTCGGTTAAAGTCGGATCTACATTCATATCCTGGTTATCTATACCCGGCACCGTATCCCCCGAGAGCATCTCCGGAACGGTCGATCGGTCGCTCAAAGCTCGTAGGTCACCAAAAAGCTTGTCAAATTCCGGGTTGTCGATAACCCGGCCTATGGTCTCCTGGAGGTTGGCCCTTTCCAGGGGACTGAGAACATCTCCCAGGGGGTCGATACCCTCGGATGCGGCCGACTCGGTCACGAGCCGCTCGACAGTGTCGTCGCCAGTTTGGAAGTACTTGTTAATTACGGACTTCAGTCCGTCCGGTTGTATCTGCTGCGGCGTGTCGAAACTGAAAGAAAAGCGATTGCCGTAAATACTGGGCTTCAAACCGCAACGGCAGCACGCCGCAGCCGCGCAGCAGTCGCAGCAGGCGCGCGGCGTTGTTGCCGGACAGCTGCGGCTACGTCTGACGACAGAACTGTACCTGTCCGAATCCGCGGCGCTCGGCAGCACGCCGCAGCCGCGCAGCAGTCGCAGCAGGCGCGCGGCGTTGTTGCCGGACAGCTGCGGCTACGTCTGACGACAGCACTGTACCTGTCCGAGTCCACGGCGCTCGGCAGCACGCCGCAGCTGCGCAGCAGTCGCAGCAGGCGCGCGGCGTTGTTGCCGGACAGCTGCGGCTACGTCTGACGACAGCACTGTACCTGTCCGAGTCCACGGCGCTCGGCAGCACGCCGCAGCTGCGCAGCAGTCGCAGCAGGCGCGCGGCGTTGTTGCCGGACAGCTGCGGCTACGTCTGACGACAGCACTGTACCTGTCCGAGTCCACGGCGCTCGGCAGCACGCCGCAGCTGCGCAGCAGTCGCAGCAGGCGCGCGGCGTTGTTGCCGGACAGCTGCGGCTACGTCTGACGACAGCACTGTACCTGTCCGAGTCCACGGCGCTCGGCAGCACGCCGCAGCTGCGCAGCAGTCGCAGCAGGCGCGCGGCGTTGTTGCCGGACAGCTGCGGCTACGTCTGACGACAGCACTGTACCTGTCCGAGTCCACGGCGCTCGGCAGCACGCCGCAGCTGCGCAGCAGTCGCAGCAGGCGCGCGGCGTTGTTGCCGGACAGCTGCGGCTACGTCTGACGACAGCACTGTACCTGTCCGAGTCCACGGCGCTCGGCAGCACGCCGCAGCTGCGCAGCAGTCGCAGCAGGCGCGCGGCGTTGTTGCCGGACAGCTGCGGCTACGTCTGACGACAGCACTGTACCTGTCCGAGTCCACGGCGCTCGGCAGCACGCCGCAGCTGCGCAGCAGTCGCAGCAGGCGCGCGGCGTTGTTGCCGGACAGCTGCGGCTACGTCTGACGACAGCACTGTACCTGTCCGAGTCCACGGCGCTCGGCAGCACGCCGCAGCTGCGCAGCAGTCGCAGCAGGCGCGCGGCGTTGTTGCCGGACAGCTGCGGCTACGTCTGACGACAGCACTGTACCTGTCCGAGTCCACGGCGCTCGGCAGCACGCCGCAGCTGCGCAGCAGTCGCAGCAGGCGCGCGGCGTTGTTGCCGGACAGCTGCGGCTACGTCTGACGACAGCACTGTACCTGTCCGAGTCCGCGGCGCTTGGCAGCACGCCACAGCTGCGCAGCAGTCGCAGCAGGCGCGCGGCGTTGTTGCCGGACAGCTGCGGCTACGTCTGACGACAGCACTGTACCTGTCCGAGTCCGCGGCGCTTGGCAGCACGCCACAGCTGCGCAGCAGTCGCAGCAGGCGCGCGGCGTTGTTGCCGGACAGCTGCGGCTACGTCTGACGACAGCACTGTACCTGTCCGAGTCCACGGCGCTCGGCAGCACGCCGCAGCTGCGCAGCAGTCGCAGCAGGCGCGCGGCGTTGTTGCCGGACAGCTGCGGCTACGTCTGACGACAGCACTGTACCTGTCCGAGTCCGCGACGCTTGGCAGCACGCCACAGCTGCGCAGCAGTCGCAGCAGGCGCGCGGCGTTGTTGCCGGACAGCTGCGGCTACGTCTGACGACAGCACTGTACCTGTCCGAGTCCGCGGCGCTCGGCAGCACGCCACAGCTGCGCAGCAGTCGCAGCAGGCGCGCGGCGTTGTTGCCGGACAGCTGCAGCGCGCCCGCCAGCGCCGCGCCGCTCGCGCCGCCCGCTCCGAGCGACTTGCACCACATAAGCGTGCGACGGAATATGCACAGCGCCTGTTTATATATTATGTCACCATAAAATTGTAAAAACCGTTAGATTGTAAAATAACTAACGAGATTTTAAAAATGTGTCAAAAGATTCTTAACTATATATTTATAATTTAACCAAAAAATAATGTGTTAAATTATAGGCAGCATATTCGCGTCGGAAGTCTATCAACATTTTACAATTTCACTAGTTATGTGTCCAGAGCCTTTTACTGCTATCGTACGAAATTTCATCAAAATCCTTTCTGTAATTTTTACGTGAAAGGGGCACAATGGCCATCCATCCATTTTAGCAAAGTTTCACATTTATAATGGTATCTAGGATTTTAGATAGGTTAATTTTTTTAACATATTTAATTAATGTTACCTCTCTCTTCTTATCCACAAAGGAGGCCAGTTTGATGTCCGTTGGAACTCTCGTGGGGTCCGCATCGGAGCAGTGCACGCAGCAGTGCGCCCGCGCCGCACCCGACACCAAGCCGTAACACGCCGCGTGCTGGCGCGTGTTGCAGTACCTGACATGCGGGACAGATTGTAACACGTGTGACGTGACACCACGCCGTAACACGCCGCGTGCTGGCGCGTGTTGCAGTACCTGACATGCGGGACAGATTGTAACACGTGTGACGTGACACCACGCCGTAACACGCCGCGTGCTGGCGCGTGTTGCAGTACCTGACATGCGGGACAGATTGTAACACGTGTGACGTGACACCACGCCGTAACACGCCGCGTGCTGGCGCGTGTTGCAGTACCTGACATGCGGGACAGATTGTAACACGTGTGATGTGACACCACGCCGTAACACGCCGCGTGCTGGCGCGTGTTGCAGTACCTGACATGCGGGACAGATTGTAACACGTGTGACGTGACACCACGCCGTAACACGCCGCGTGCTGGCGCGTGTTGCAGTACCTGACATGCGGGACAGATTGTAACACGTGTGACGTGACACCACGCCGTAACACGCCGCGTGCTGGCGCGTGTTGCAGTACCTGACATGCGGGACAGATTGTAACACGTGTGACGTGACACCACGCCGTAACACGCCGCGTGCTGGCGCGTGTTGCAGTACCTGACATGCGGGACAGATTGTAACACGTGTGACGTGACACCACGCCGTAACACGCCGCGTGCTGGCGCGTGTTGCAGTACCTGACATGCGGGACAGATTGTAACACGTGTGACGTGACACCACGCCGTAACACGGCGTTATGTCACCGTAAATTTGTAAAAACAAATATATACAAATTAAATTGTAAACTGCGGACCCGAATATTCTGCTTATAATTTAACACATTATTTTTCGTTAGGTTATAATATAAATAATATTAAAGTAAAGAATCTTTCGACATATTTTTACAATCTCGTTAGATAAATTACAATTTTACGGTGACATATGAGATGTTTTTTCAGTATCCGTAATGTACCGAAGTATCCGTAAATGACACTCACTGGCAAGTCAGCAACTCATCTTCGGCATCGAGCTTCCGACAGGAGCAGATCAGCTGCGGCTCCGACCCAGACACAGCCATTTGATCATCTGGACAAATGTTAACTACTTGGCCTTGGATGCGCGTGCATGCGGGCGATGAGTAACGCCATGCCCATGCCCATGCATGATACCATCCATAGTCTCCGCTTGACAGAAGTGCTCTCCTGTCAAGCCGGAGACTTATTTCTAAGAGATTTTGCCTTACAATAATAGGCAATCGGACTATTATTTTTTTTATTGCATAAATAAATAGTACTCTTAAATATGAGTAACTTCTCAGAAGAAACCGTATATCAAAAGTCAATATTTTCAAAGGTACAGCGATTTGTATAAAAAATTTCGCGAGTCTCCTAAAAACGCTCCATACGCAGTCGACCTACAAATGACGTCACTTGTAGGTTATAGTATATGAAGTATATGGCCGCAGGAATATATTTGTAAATCTCCGATATTTGTGCGTTTAAGTTCATACTTACATAATTAATGTTTTTGTATAATATACAAAAACATTAATTATGGTAAGTATGAACTATTATGTGAGTAAACTAATGATGTAGGTTTTGTGTACAAATCGCTGTACCTTTGAAAATATTGACTTTTGATATACGGTTTCTTCTGAGAAGTTACTCATATTTAAGAGTACTATTCATTTATGCAATTAAAAAAAATCTGTCCGCTTGCCTATTCAGGACTTTGGATTAAGTAGAGTTGTAACGGAGCTTCGCCAACGACTCCGCGGAACTCCGCGTGACATAATTACCACTACTAAGAGTACCTATAACTATTATATAGCTTAGCCATAGCTAGTACCTACTCTATTTCATGTAGGTACCTAATATATTTTTCCTGAAATGGAAAAGTCATATTTCTTTTAATGTTTACATGTGTTTAGTATAAAATAATCTTACCAGTTGCATCGGTGTCGTTGAGTATCGGTGGATTCTGACTGGCCTTTAATATGGAAAAATTAAAAATTTAATAATAGTTTCTCAACATGATCCTTTTACTTAACGTTATAATTTAATCATTATACTCTTTTAAGTTTTAACACATAAATCACCAATCGTGGGCTTGCGTGCGTACGTGCGTGCGTGCATTTGTGAGTGCGTGCATATGTGTGTATGCTCACCAGGGGGTCTAAAAATGCTACTTTAGGCGTTTCAGATTAAGTTTCATATATTTTGACAGTTGAAACATCAATTTTGACAGTTTTTAATAGAAATGCGTAAAATGGGGCACTTCTTATGAATTGCATATGGTTCATTTAATGTTCGCCTAAAGTGGCCTTTTTAGACCCCCTGTTGGTCGTGGTTGCAGGGCCGTGCCGCCCCTGTGTGCGATGTGTGCGGCGCACACAGGCGCCAAGACGATGAGGGCGCCGCGGGCCGCCACCGAAAAGTTAAAACATGAAGATTCGTAAAAATAAGAGGCGCTTCATGGGTTTCGCACACAGGCGCTGCCGGGGGTCGGCGCGGTCCTGCGTGGTTGGCGGGCACGTGATCGCGCATGTGTGTGTGTGTGTACGTGTGTGTGTGTGTGTGTGTGTGTGTGTACGTGTGTGTATGTGTGTGTACGTGTACGTGTGCGCGTGCGCGTGTTGTATGTGTGCGTGTCTCACCTGCGAATGGACTTAGTGTAACAACTATATCCATGCACCTGCGGTTGCCTGCGGCTCGTGACTGGCGGGCACGTACGTGCTCGCGCATGTGTGTGTGTGTGTGTACGTACGTGCTAGCGCGTGTGTGTGTGTAAGTACGTGCGCGTGTCTCACCTGCGGCTCGTGGCTGGCGGGCATGTGCTCGCGCATGTACGCGCTGACGGTGAGGCGGTGGAAGGGCGTCGCCACCCAGCCCAGCTTGACCGTATGCGGCGCGAGCGGCGCGATGTGGTCCGCGCCCTCTATCGGCAGGTAGCCCGGCGCCTGATAATCGGCGGGCGCAGCTGGACACGTCGCACATTACATGATTACACAGATATGTAACTTATATTCGAGTTAAGACAGTGAAATGCCAAAAAATCAAAATTCACCAATGACGCAAAAGCCTTGTTTACATTATCCAATCACAGGCATTTTGACATGATTAAGTACGATCGTGATATATTGAATTATTGACATTTACTGACTTATCACGAATAGGCTATAGTAGACATACGCGTTAGGTGCATCACACACTAATGTAAAGCTGTATGTTATAAATTAAATTAAAATAATGAAATTAAATTAAATACTATTTATTTCGGGCTGCATAGGCCCATATTATAAATACCTTATAGACTAACATACATATTACTATATTATTATATTATATAGGTAACTAACACTAACACTAAACACGTCGTATTGTCTGCGACGTGGGGCGCGAAGTGTTCGGGAGTCGTCCTCTGAATCTTCTGAAGGCGACTCCAATCGGCCAGCACTCCTCCTTCTCGAAGGTCGGTAAATGATGGGTTGGAACTCTCACCACAAAAGAACTAAAATTCACTCTATGACGAAATTCCAACCGCTCGACCCTCAAGGCGAAGTTGGTTCTGCTCCTGATGTAGTCCACGACCTGCTCGACCGTTGTAGACCAATGCAGCCGGGACACGTACAGCGGTGTCGCGGGAGTCTCACACCGCAAGATTCCAACTGACAACAGCTGCTCGGGTCCTCCGGGTGCGGTGCCGCGATGGTTGCTGACGACCGGTTTCTTCTTCTTCTTCTCGAACTTGATGAACCCGTCATCATCGCACGTGTCCTTTTTAGAAAGAGGACGCTCCTTTGAAGGGGCCACCTTCTTTTCCCTTTGTTTTTCGAACGCGGGGGAGGTGGCGGGGGTTCGCTAGCGGCGACACTTGCGTAACTCGGCACCAGCTCCTTAGCGGGAGGGGAGCGGGCAGCGGGGGCGGCAGCAACGATGTTCGTTGACCCGTCGGATAATGCTGACGAGCTAAACGTGACCGCCTGCGCGCCTCGACGACGAGTGACGTTTGCTGCATCAGGTGACCTACATATTGAATTAACACTTTTTAACTGTGATAATTCACTACGTAGATCACTTATGGTAGATTCTGATGCCTGCAATCTACCTCGAACTTCGGTCAGTTCTTGCTTCAAGAACATGATGTCTTTCAGTAGACTGACGACGTCGACGTGGTCCAGTGTCACTTTTCTGAGGTTTTTATCTGTAGTAGGTATATCTAATCTATGGCGCTTTTAATTGGGTATCATTTTTTACGTTTATGATCAAATAAAAGCGCAATTGAACGAATAAACTACCGACAAAACCCTTAGAAACCGGACATTACTCACTGTCATTATAATAGAGTCGCAAACCGACTTCATAGGACTCCGGCAGTTCCTGGCAGGACTCCATGATGACCACACAGGCGCGGATCAGGTGGACAGTCCGCTCGCGAACGTTCTCGAACGAGTAGCTGGTGGAGCGCGAGCTGTCCCGGGTTTTGGAGTGCATATTCATAGTCACTCCCGCGTCGTTGTACGAATACTCGAATATATGATACTCCATCAGGTTTTCGAGTTTGCATTCCTTCTCGTAGAAGCACAGGACCATTTGGTGTAACTGAAATTAAAATTGCCGGAATTTCTAATTGAATCGGGCTGTCAAATGCTAATAGTCTTCTATTTCGTATTTATAACTAAAAGATGTTGCCCGCGACTTCGTGCGCGCAAAAGTTAACTTCGTAGAAACCGAAAGAAGAAGATAAAAAGCCTATAACCATTTCCGTGGTCTACCCTACATCTGTGCCAAATTTCATCAAAATCGGTCCAGTAGTTTCGGAGCGTATTCGATGCAAACAAACAAACAAATATTTCCTCTTTATAATCCTACTAATATTATAAATATAAAGTTTGTGAGGATGGATGGAGGGATGTTTATTACTCTTTCACGCCACGTGCGTGAAGCCGGTACAATAAATACTAGATTATGCCCGCGGCTCCGCCCGCAGAAATACAATATACCGCGGGAACACTGAACTTTTTTGAAAAAAGGTAGAGCCGAGCAGAGCAGTATACCTATTGCTACCATATGAAATAGCATCAAAATCCGTTCAGTAGTTAACTGAAAAGAAAGAGTAACAAACATTCTACCGTCCATCCATCCGGTCCACCTAGAACACTTATATCCACCCTCACGAACGTTTGAACGCGCTAATCTCAGGAACTACTGGTTCGAATTGAAAAATTATTTTTGTGTTGGATAGTCCATTTAGGCTATTTAAGTTATAACATCACGCTGTGACCAATAGGAGCGAACAATCAGTGGAAAATGTGGAAAAAACGGGGAAAATTATTCATTTTTGAAGGCTTCCGTTGTTTGTTTGAACGCGCTGATCTCATGAACTGCTAAATCGAATTGAGAAATTATTTTTGTGTTGGATAGTCCACTTGTCGAGGATAGCTTTTTAAACTATATAACATTACGCTGCGACCAATAGGAGCGAAGCATCAGTGAAAAATGTTGCAAAAACGTGGAAAATTATTAATATTGGACAGATTTAATGATATTTTTTTTGTGTTTGTTCAAGGGGATTCGAGAATGGTTTGGATTTGCAATTAGACCCGGTAGGCGGCGCTGCTGTTAGTACGTCAACAAAAATTCTAAGGCGGTACGAAGTTCGCGGTTCGCCGGGTCAGCTAGTAGATACCTAATAAAAGTAGTCTGTATTCTCAATGTACTTACATATTTTTTGTCGATTGCTTCAAACGCTTGTATTAGAGATGAACTTATAAATTGCGCCAATTCATCTCTACATTTCTTTTTAAGTATTCGCAGTTTAATGCCAGCAAATTGTTCTGACGTGTAACTATCCTCTGGAAACGTGTTTTTTAAATATGTGATTGTGCTAACAGCTACAACAGTTAACTGTTTCATGAACGTAGTAGAGCCGGTTAGACTCTCAGTAACTTCTTTAGAAAATATTCGAACCCATTCAGCAACCGCCTACAATGTTTAAGCATAATTAGTAATTTTACCTTCCTACTCTTATTTAACATAATATTTTGTCGTTATTTCACTAATTTATACTTGAGACGTAGCTGTAGCAGTCGCAGTCATATTTTAAATGTTTAATAAGTATTTTTTCCAGACAAAATAAAATGAATAAAATAAAGAAGAATGCTGAATTTAAATTTTAAACTTCGCATTCAAAACTTTATGATAGGTACATCTTGGTTTTGCCGTTCGCAAGTATTGGCGTTCGAAATTCAAACATGTACCGGACCTAAGGCGTATCACAGATGGCGAAGATTAAAGATACTATAATAACGTACATAGGTACTTAATAATATAATATTTTATACTCTGATAAAATATCACTTGCTGTAGGTATAGAGTTTATAATTATGAAGTATCACAGACGTCAGACGGTTAAGACGAATACCTACTGGCTACTATACAGTGGCGTAGCGTAGTACCCCGGGCAGCACTTTTAAGGGGGCGGCAACCCCTAAGTAAGAGGGCGGCAAAACCCAAGTAAGGGGGCGGCAAAATTGACGTCCGCCCCGGGCGGCAGACACCCACGCTAGGGGCCGTCCATTAATCACGTGATGTTTTTAACAACTTTTTAGACCCCTCCCCTCCCCCTGGTGATACTTGGTGAGGTTTTATAATACCCCCCCCCTCCCCCACCTAAGATCACGTGTATTTTTTTACATAGTAAGCAGGTGATGTTTGAAGAAAAATTTTAACTTAAAAAACAATTTTTCGAATAATTTAAGCAATTTAAAACTCTACGAGTCATTTGTCTTGTAAGTATTTAAACAACACTACGAATATCTACAACCGATAATAATTTCGGTATGCAAAGACTAGATTCGAAAATTAATACACGTGATGTCTCCTTATACTCCTCCCTCCTCCTCTCATCCCCTTGGTGATACTTGGTGATTTTTTTGGGCCCCCTCTCCCTCTTTAGGCATCACGTGATTAATGGACGACCCCCTACGCCACTGCTACTATACGTATATTTCCATATAATTACGTACTTACTGTAATTTGAAATATCTCCAGGCATCATAATATAATAACTTCGCCGTCTGTGATGTCTCCCAAGTCTGTGCAAACCATGGACATAATAATACAAATAACACTTAGCAGGATCAAGTACCTAGTCTGAGCGAAAAACGAGCCGAGCGAGAGACAAGCTAGGAGGCTGTGTCGTACACCCTAGTAGGGTGACAATACCTAACCTTTTTTGCTACGTGAGACAAATCCAATATTGTGAAACACTGAATGGCGTCTATAGTATAAATGGAAAATTCAACATTTTATTTTTAAGCATACTAGCTAATTCTCGTAACTTCGTTCTCAGCGCGCATCTCCCGAAATACAAGTACCTACCTACCTACATGTTTACAATATTAATTATACTTTATCCCCCTTATGGCAGCATGCAAGAACGGGACTCACAGAATCCTTGTATCTATCTCTCTCGTAAGGTGCATCAGATTATTATACTTTAAACGCTCGTAATAAAGTTTATTTTTGTAAGTACAAAGTTTCGGAGCTGCATTCCTGTTTGCATAATAATTCCAATTTCCATGGCTTTTTAGCAGTTTATTCGTTTTTTAAAACGAAAAACTCTCACACACGTTCTTAATTCAAAAGCTGACTTTTGTCAATTTGTTCAATCAAAATAAAACAAATCCTACAATACATATTTATTGTCAATTATTTATTGCTGAAAATTTTATACAAGAAGTTTTATAAAATGCTTCCTGAAGGTGTTCCGGTTGAAATTAATATAGCCACTGTAAAGAAAGAGGAAAAAGAAATTACGTGCAGAAAAAGTAGTAAATTACTTAATGAAGGTGCTGAAAACTATGAACTAAGCTCCTTTAAAAATCCAAAGAGCTGGAAGAAATCTATAAGTGGCTTCTTTAGAAACCAGATAAGGTCTTCAAAATCCAATGACGTAAGTGCGCGTGTGAATTTAAACTATTTATCTTTATAGCGTTCAAAACAGACAATGTAAGTAGGTAGGTACCCAAATCATAATAATATGTGTCACTGGCATTTAATTTTGTTTAAGGGAGACAATCCGGGGAAGGGAAGTGAAGGTCATTATGATGAAAAAGAAGTAACCATGGAGCAGAAATGGCAATCGCTGGGAAAAATATTTAGACGGCAAAGCTTTGTTGATCAAACCCCTCATACGGAAAGAGAGGCAAATCCTCAAAAACGTTTTGCGGTCAGATCAGTTTTATCCAGTTACTTTGGAAAATATAAAGCCACAGAAAAGGCAAACGAAAAGAATTAAAAATAAATTGGGTCATTTTAGTAAAAATATCTAGTAATTATATTAATATATTAAATATATCCAGCTATATATTTCATTAATCGACCAACCAATAACCTTTATCTGTCTCATTCATGATAAATTATTTTGAATAAAAAAATATAATTTAAATATTAACAAAATTGTTTTTTTTTAATAATATAAAATATATATAATTTTTTAAAAATATAATATATATAGACAAGATATAGACCATTTCCCGCCGACACTGGCAATAGTTGCGTGTGCGTATTAAGTAATAAAAAAAATAGTGTCATGGTGTCAAGTGTGACATTTTTCTAAACGAAAGGAAAACGGCACGAAATTAATTTTCGGTGTTTTTTATCAACGAAATGATTACATTTGTTATTTATTTATAACATTAAATTGTGGTTTACGCTTAAATATTTTTTGTTAATTATGATTTACTTTCAATAAGTTAAGTGCACTAGTCAACTCTCGATAACGCCCTTGAAAATAGTGATACAAAAAGTCTAAAGTCAGCATAGCAACAACTGTACGAACAGTACAATACATTTTATTCCTCATTTGAAGAAAATCTAGCGCCATAAAACGGCAGGTGCAGATATGAGGTATTTGTAACAATTATTTCCCTATAATTACTAAGCTATTTATTTCGTTTTTAGATCTATCCGAGATCTAGCTTACCATACAAATACAGTACGACATCGAACAGCCTCCGTTGTCTAGTTTTTAGAGCTCGGCTCTCGACTCGACGGTCGTGGATTTGATTCCCGCATTGGAACAAGAAAAAAATGTTGTTTCCAAGTGTTAGGATAATGCAGGCTCATCACCTGATTGTCTGACAAGAATGATGATCCATGCGTCGGATGGCCATGTAAAGTCGGTCCTGCGCCTGATAGTCAGTCGTGTCGGTTATCTGTCCCACTGGGTTATGACTTACGAGAGTGCTCTTGTGTACAGCGCACACTTGGGCACTATAAAATGACTCCTGCGTAAGTGGCCTGGATTCAATGAAACCGTCCACAGTTGCCGAAATCGGTGTGGGGAGTTGTTATTACAGTACAACTTGTTTAAAGTCTCTCAGCAATAATTACAATTAAATGACAGATTATGTATGGAATCAGAAGATTCCCATGACACACAAACATGGTTGTACTGTATGGTGGACACCATACAGTACAACCATGTTTGTGTGTCATTCTGTCTACTATAATGTTCTACTTAAAACCATGATACTATAGAGATAGACTGATCGAGTAGAACATTGTATAAGCATTGTTACATTTTACTTTCATATTTTTTGTTATAATTATTATTAATAGCTTTTTAACAGATTTACAGTTTACATTTTTACAATTACTGTTGTTAATTTAATTGAATTGAAATAATTGATTTTGATTTGATTTGAAATTACTTTTAATTCCAATGATCAAACAATGACATCAACATTGAATAGCTTTAGTTTCAACAAATATTTATTTTGTTAGTTGTTCATTGAGTGCATAAAGTAAAATACAATATTATGTGAGCAGAGCTACAGGCAATAGCTAAATTAAGTTGAAGTTTTCTGAACTTCCCAAATATTGTTCATTTAAATCATTCCTACTTTCCTTTTGCAAGTAGGGCCTTTCCATTTCATTGCCACTATTGTCCATCTATTGTCTTTATACCGTGCTGTATGTCCTGCCCATCGCCATTTAAATTTGAGGGCTTGAGTTAGTGCGTCTTGTAACTTTGTTTTTTCTCTTATAGAAATGTTCAGCACAGGGTTCGAAAATATCCGATATTTATTATAAATATCAAAATATCGGATATTTTTGATATATATCCGATATATATCCAAAATGTTGATTTCAATTTTTTCAATTTTATTCAAAAACACATAATAATAATTACAAAACAAATATACATAATTAAATAGTATATATACCACGTCAATTTGATCCCGTACTAAGTTGAACTTGTGTTACGGGTATCAGACAACGGATATATATTTTTATACTATAAACACACACAATTCTATACTATACAATACTATACATAAATCTAATTTTCTATATTATTCACATTCACTCTTACACACACACACACACTGTAGTTTATCACGTATTGTCTTTTTTCGGCGACGTGATGCGCGCATCGTTGGGGAGCCTTCCCCGAAACCTCCGGTAGACTACGTCCGTCGGCCAGAACTCTTCCACCTCAAAGGTCGGTAAAAGATGCGTCGGTACTCTCACCACAAAGGAACTGAAATTGACCTTGTGGCGTGACTCCAGACGCTCGACCCTTAAGGTGAAAGACGTCTTCTTTCGGATGTAGTCCACGACGTCCTCGACCTTCGTAGACCAGTGCAGGCGGGACACGTACAGCGGTGTGGCGCGTACTTCGCACCGCAGACGCTGCTCGGGTTCGCTGGGTGCGGTGCCGCGGTGGTTGCGGACGGCGGGCTTCCTCTTCTTTCTTCTCTCTACCAGTATGAAGCCCTCCTCATCGCACCTCCTGCTCTCGTCCTTGACAGCTCGAGGAGGCTCAGCCTTACGGCTCTCCTTTACCCCCTTTGTCTTAGCCCGCGGGGGTACGGTTGGACCAGCGATGACACTGGAATAATATATAATATCCATTTCGTATGCAAGTTATATTATTATTTTATTGTATTATTTATGTATACTATTTGCATAATATGTGTTACATTATAAACATAATTAATTATTTTAAAAAAATTACAGGTTGCACTCCGGGAGTGCCGTCAGAAGTAAAAACTTGAATATTAACATTGTGCATTGTTGATATTTTGGAATGGTTAGGGAAAAATTTTGCACGAATTGCTTTAATTAATTATCATGTTAAAAGACCTATCATTTATTTGGTAAAATATAAAATTCATTTATTGCGCTATCCTACACAGACAACATGACAATTTATATTACATAAAAAATTGAACACTTCAGATTTTTGGGGTATATCATGAATTTGGAATCTGTTGGAGCCAAAATGTAGGGCTCGTTTTCCCGATTCTAATGATCCCTCAATCGAGGGGTCTGGGGGTCCAAAAAAAATTCACCAAGTATCACAAGGGGAGGAGGGGGTGTAAGGAGACATCACGTGTATTAATTTTCGAATCTAGTCTATACATACCGAAATTCTTATCGGTTGTAGATTCGTAATTTTGTTTAAATACTTACAAGACAAATTACTCATATAGTTTTTAATTGCTTAAATTATTGGATTAAATTGTTTTTTAAGTTAAAAGTTTTTCTTCAAACATTTCCTGCTTACTATGTACAAAAAAATACACTTGATCTTAGGTGGGGGGAGGGGGGGTAGTATAAACCCTCACCACATATCACCAGGGGGAGGGGAGGGGTCTAAAAGGTATGATTGAGCCACAAACAGACTTTTCTTTTACTTTCGCATTTATAATATTAGTAATTATTCTTAGTATAATATACTTTCTAACTTATGTACACTAGGTACATGAGTGTACCTTCTTGAAACAAAGAAAAAAAACTTTTTTCTATTGCAAATAATATTTTTTACTTTTACAGTGTGTTAGTTTGATACATAAATATAAAACCATTTAAAATATAAAAAGCTTATTCGAAGTGGTCTCCATTGGCTGCAATACAGTCCTTTAAATGTTGAGGCCAGTTACCAATAGAAGCATGCACTCTTTCCATGGGAAAGTTCTTCAATCTTCCAAAGTTCTGCCAATCTTACGGATCGTTTTAAGGACTCCAAATTATTATGGCGTTTAGAGCGAGCCATACTCTCTAAAACTGACCATAAATCATAGTCCAGCGGATTAAGATCTGGACTAGACGGCGGTCAGTCTTCAGCTCTGATGAAGTCCGAAACGTTAGTTTCCAACCAAGACTGCGTAGACCGAGCTTTATGACCCGGCGCCGAGTCTTGCTGGAAGGACCATTCTTGGTTATTGAACATGGTCTTGTGCCGATATTTTGATACCTTTTTCACAAAAGTATGGCTCAGTCACTCCTTCATAGCTAATACCCCACCAAACCATCACTCAATTCGGATAGTGTCCACGTTGCACTCTGTCGACTAATTGAGAAGCTTCCTTAGAGCTTTGAGCATAAATACGGTAATTTTGTTTGTTAAAATCTTGCTCAATTGTAAAAAAAATCTCATCCGTAAACAATTTTTTTCTGTGACCTCCCTTTATAGGCTGCAAGTCCTAAGTCATCTTTTAAAATGCGCGACATGGTTTTAGGTGCTATCTTCATCTCCCGAGATAAAATATTTGCTTTCGGACAGGATTTCTTCGAATTCTTTCCCTTACTGCTTTGATCACCTTTTTCATACGAACACTACGTGGACGGCCAGATCTTTTCTGTCACAAACAGAGGAGGTCTCATTGTACCTATTAATAGCCCGGTACACAAACATTTTACTAACACCAAGCGTATGGAGAGTTTAAAAAATTGCATTTGGCTCCATACCTACTTTGTGTAATGTAATCACAGCGATTCGGTTCTCTTTATCACCCTACTCCATTTTAATATCGCAAAATATTGTACAATGTATTGGCGCCAAAATGAGAAAACTCGATGATCAATCGATGATGATGATGAAAAAATATAAAAATTACAGATTCCAAATTCAAATGTAATATTTTGTTTATTTTTAATAATTGTAACAGTATTTATGGCCAGACTAAGTAGATATAATATTATTATCTGGGGGCTTGACAGTGCCCCCTCCAAGATAGCCAAGCGAAGCGTAAGGGCACTACCAGACCACCTTTTCTCCAAGCGTTTTGTCGATTTTTTGAACCCTTATAACTTGGGCTTAGATTATACCAGATAAATTAAATTTTCAGGATATGTTCCTAGGAGCGAATTTATTAAACATGTAAACGTTTGATTGCATAGTTCTTATACTTTAGATTTCATTGATATCTAAAAACCCCTGATTTCGTCACTGACTCAAATACTTTAATGGTACTTCCTAGTCCTAGAAAGATGAAATTTAGTACGTAAGCTTATAACATAATAATAACACAAACTTAGGCCTTTACATCCGTATATGGATGATTTATACAGTAGTATTCTCCGAGCGAAGTAACCACTCTTGAAATACTGTAGTGCCTGGGACAGTTGGTTTTTAAATGTCGTATGGTTGCCCAAGCACATACGGCATTCTCACAACATAGTCAGCCTAGTCCAGAGGAATGAACTGGTCAATACGTCTGGGGCCAACTATGTGCGGGTTTCCTCACGATGTTTCCTTCACCGTTAGAGCGTCCGTATAATGTACTTGAGATCTGAAAAAGTCTCATTGGTACACGCCACAACCTGGGATTTGAACCTGCACTCTCTCGAGTGCGAACCAAACCGTCTACCCACTAGGCCACGGAGCTCTTTAAGAGCTAATAACACAACTTACATAATAATTGTCTAAGAGTGAACTTCCCCTAAACTAGGGGATGAAAGTTAAATTTGTTTAAAGGCGCCATCTATCGCGTATATTGTGAACTATGTTACTTATGTCGTAGTTCGTCGCTTGGATTGGAAACTAATTAACGTAATATTGAAATAATTATTTTATATTTATATTTAATAATAATAATTTGAAATGACTACAGAATACTCGGACTTGTAGTAATTTCAACAGAAAATTAAACATATAGGTAACGAACAATTTCTTCAAAAAAACTTTGTTGTAATTAATATACCATAAATAAAAAATAAAATAAAAATATTGTCATAACAACTTTCGTTCGTTCCTACAAGAATAGTAGGTATAACAGAAAAACAGTCAGTAAATTTTTCACCTTACGCCCAAGCGAATGTAGCGAAATGGCCAGGCCGCATAAATTGACTAAGGTGTAGAGTTTGTGAAGTTAGGCTTGTAGAGTTAAGGAGTGTAAAATCAGAAGCTTGGTTTTACATGAGATCTGATAACTTTTTGACAGTACGATCTTGGCATCACTTTACATGAAAATGTATTTGGTGGGGTATAAAAGAAAAATAATAACTCCCCCACACCGATTTCGGTGGCCGGTTTCATTTAAATGAGGCCAGTCATGCTGGAGTCATTTTTATAGTGCCCAAGTGTGTGCGCAGAACAGAAGAGTCCTTCCTCCTTCCTCTCGTCCAGTGGGACAGATAACCGACACGACTGGCGAGAGACCAGGCGCAGGTCCGACTTTTTTACATGCCCATCCGACGCATGGATCATCTTTATTGTCAGACAATCAAGTCTCGAGCGGCGGGTCGGCCTCAGGCCAGACAGGAGCACCCAATGGAGACCAACAATGGATAGACGACCATTGCAATTCCTACAGACGAATCAGAACCACTGCGCCGGAGCCTGCACTGTCCTAACCAAACTTGGAAACAATATTTTTTGTTGTTCCAATGCGGGAATCGAAGCCACGACCTCCGAGTCGAGAGCCAAGCCTTAACCACTAGACCACGGCGGTTGGTAATTATACCGTAAATTATAGTTTATGCTTAAATGAAATAAACTGTTTCTCATATTTTTATAAACTTAATTCTTGCTAGCAACATTGTGTTTTGTTATATCAGCTCGAATGTTATATGAATTCTGTCTTTCTTAACAAGACTGTTTTTTTATTTACAGATGAGTGCTACAAATACATGGTGGTATGCATGCAATGAAGTAATAATATTTGTCTGATTATAATTGATAAGAAAAGTTGGTGCTTTTATTAGCTTAAGATGATTACAAGAAGATGGTTCCATCCATCTCTCAATGGAGTGGATGCTGAAAAATTGTTGTTAGAGAAAGGAAGAGACGGTTATTTTCTCGCCAGACCCAGTATGAGTAATAAAGGTGACTTTACACTATCGGTCAGGCGAGGAAATGAAGTAACGCACATAAAAATACAAAACAATGGTGAATTCCTGGACTTGTATGGCGGTGAGAAATTTGCTACACTCTCCGAGCTAGTGCAGTATTACATGGAAAATCAGGGTCAGCTACGTGAAAAAAATGGCAACATTATCAGGCTAAAAACTCCGTTAAATTGCGCCGACCCGACTACGGAACGATGGTATCACGGTCAGCTCACGGCAAAGGAAGCAGAACGAATTATGTTGGAGAATGGGAAAAATGGTTCTTTTCTAGTAAGAGAGTCGCAAAGGCAACCCGGAGACTTCGTTCTATCGGTTCGTACTCGAGAGAAGGTGACGCACATTATAATAAGACGTCAAGGGAACATGTACGATGTCGGGGGCGGCCTGCAGTTTGACGACCTTGTGGGCCTCGTAGAGCACTACCGGAACTATCCCCTAGTCGAAACCACCGGCGAGGTGATAAGGCTCATGCAGCCGTTTAACGCGACTCGTATCCAAGTTCAACACTTCCACACGCGCGTCAAACAACTGCAAAGCGAAAACGAGGGACCCATTGAGAGTATGGCCTACAAACAAGGGTTCTGGGAGGAGTTCGAAACCCTCCAAATGATGGAAAATCTTCAACTCTTCGACAGGATGGAGGGTTCCAAGCCCGAGAATATTAGGAAAAATAGGTACAAGAATATAATACCGTTCGATCATACACGAGTCGTCCTGCGCGACATTCCCGCCGACGCGCCGCCGGGCTCCGACTACATAAACGCCAATTACATTCGTTGCGACTTCATCGACTCTAATTCCGACGGCAACGATTTGAACGGCTCCAACGAAAATAGCAGCCCTCAAAGTAAAGACGAAAACTCCAAAAACAAACTCGTTCAAGTGAGCATATCGGAGGAAAAACAGAAGGAACCTTTGAAATCTTACGTGAGGAACGGCGTCTACAAACCCATGCCCACGTTCGAGGTCAGCGTCCTCCGCACTAACCCCAACTACGTCAACACCACCATTCCCAAAGCGAGCGACGTGGTCGAGAATCGAGATCTAGTGAACGTCTACAATAAAGTGTACATCGCCACGCAGGGCTGTCTCTCCACCACCATCTACCAGTTCTGGTCCATGATATGGCAGGAGGACGTCCGCATCATAATAATGACCACGAAAGAAATGGAACGCGGAAAAGTCAAGTGCGAACGATATTGGCCCGATCTCAACAAGACCGAAGTCATAAAGAAGTACACTATATTCAACGAAATGGAATCGTCCACGCAGGACTACACGCTGCGGCGGTTCGTGGTGACGAAGAAGGACGAGCCGAGCGTGAAGCGAACGATATTCCATTTCCACTTCACCGCGTGGCCCGACCACGGCGTGCCGGCCGAGCCGGGCAGGGTGCTCAACATACTTCTCGACGTCAACTACCGACTGCACCAGATCATGACCGGCGAAAACCCCCCGAGCCAGGCCGTCGTCTGCGTCCACTGCTCCGCCGGCATCGGCCGAACCGGCACCTTCATCGTCATCGACATGATCCTTGATCAAATAAGGAAGGAGGGTTTCGACTGCGAAATAGACATACACAGAACGGTGCAAATGGTGCGAGACCAGCGATCCGGCATGGTGCAGAACGAGGCCCAGTACAAGTTCATTTACATGGCGCTACTCGAGTTTATTGAGACGGAGAAGCTGAGAGTAGGTCTAGGCCCCGAGCCGACGCAGGACGTTCAGTCGACGGAAAAGAACTTTTTCAGTAAAATAAACGCGTTGTCGATTGGAAACAAGTAAATCGGTTGTGTTTCCCAAAATACTCTTTTTAGCAAAAAAAAAATGTGGGCGGTTTGAAAATTAGCAACTTTAGCAGTCCTGCCACATTATAGTTTTAGATAATTTAATCTTTTGAACGTTAAAAAATTATAAGTTAGGAATAGTTTTAGTCGATTTTATCAAAACACTTTTGGTATTATAAATTTTTGGCATGGCTGCAACCTTCTGTGAGAACATTTACCACAAAAAGTGTACGAAACACTCGCTAACATGGCGAGATTAAGGAATGCTTTAATCTTAGCAAATTGGGTATAGTTCGACCTAAAACAATTACTCCCTTACTAATAATCGCTGTATAAGCTTTGAATTTTTAAATACAGTGTTTTGTCTCCTTCTATCTAATTAAAAATGTCACTTGTGTGACGTGAACAAAACACTGTATAACTATTCAAAGCTGAGGTATACAGTGTTTATTAGTAAGGGGGTTACTGGTTTTAGTTTTAAAATAAGAATAATAAATTTCTTTCAGTCTTAGCATAATACAGCTACTAAAACTCATGCATTTCGAACTTTCCCACTATTTTTATTTTATTACTCAAAATGATAATATTATTAATGAAATTATTTTTTACTAATTAATTTACAATTACCAAAATATAAAATTTCTTAAAAGTATAAAATACAAGAATCATAATAATCGGCGATTTGCTTAGGTTCCCGTAATTATTATTATTATTATTATGTTTTTTTTTTTGCTAACGAGTGTATATTGTAATCTGTTAGAGATTAAAATTATAATGAATCTATTCTATTAAAAATCGGTTGTTAATTTTATGAATTATAGATTTATCTGATCTGAAATGATCGATTTGCAATATTTTATGGATAAAATTATTTCTTTTACTTCATTGAAGTATAAATATGAATATTGTAATCATTTTAAAAGACGAATGCACAGGACGTAGGATCATAAAAAGCTAATATATAATTATTATTTATTTACTTCCACGTTTGTGGCCTAACATTGTAATTATTATTAATATGTATTTCAAAAACTTTTCGAAAGTTACAATGCATTCAAGGATGTAATAATTTATATCCAGAAAGTAGTTTTGTGACGTATATAAAGATCATATTATAATTGTATGTTTTTTCTCCATTTGTTTGTGGATAATTTCAAATATGCATCACTTTTTGAAATATTTTAGGCCGCTGCCTCGATCTTAGCGGTGAGCGGCGCGGCAGCGGTGGTGAGGCGGGCGGTAGCTATGAGATTATTTTGTTCGTTTAATTTAAAAAATCAAGTCATCAATATGAAAGTAATCCAATGCCATACATTTCGTTCCCGAAAAAAACAAAAGATACTGGGAGTTTTTGACCCGCTTTATGAAAGTCACGACCACAAACCAAAATACTTATACTACATTGTACTATTTTCATCCACATTTCATTTTCGGAAGTTATTTTAATTCGGGTCTATGGGGAAATTAAGCTATTAGGTAAAGTAAGAACGTTAGACACGTATGTAGTGTATATCTTGGCAAACTCTTACTTTTTAGTAACATTTGCTTCAATTAGTTACATACAAACTAAATAACCTAACCAAGAGTATGTCAGGACATGTCTAAGGAGGGTTCCGTAACTATAAACGCGTAATATGCTTTTTTTTTAATTACTTCAAAAGTTACTGTCCGATTTGGTTCACAATAATTTTCCTAAAGAGTTTTTAGCATGATCTATCAGCATGGAAATTTGCTAGTTTCTATCTCCTATACTTTAAAAATGATAGGGGGGGGACCAACTTACAAACTACTTTGGAGGCCGATTACTCGAAAATGGTCAATTTTATAAAACAGTAACGTAAGAAACCTTGCCTTTATTTTAAAAGACCTATTCTACGATACCCCACACGACGGGGTAGAGTGAAAAAATATTTTTCATCCCCACTTCACATGTATGGAGAGCCACCCCTAAAATATAAAATTATTATTTTTTTATGATCCCGAAACCGTGATCTATACACAATCTATAACTGCACCAAATTTCATCAATTTATATTCATAATTACAGGAGCTAGAGGCGCGGACAGACAGACAGACGGACAGAGCGAAACTATAAGGGTTCCTTAAGTATTACGGAACCCTAAAAAGGACAGGTATCTTTATAAAATCGAAGGATTCCCTCGATGTCTTACGGATCCCATCATCAGATCCTGACTTCATGATCTTGGGACCGACTTAGGAGTACACTCTTTCAAACAAAAAATCGAACTAGACCAATTCGAAATTAGAGTCGGACCAGACGTTATTGACTAATGCAGTGAGTAATATTGCACGTAAATGTATGAAATCATTAATCTATAATTATCATTTTCTCCATAACCCCACATCCCACAGATATGCGACCTTTGTCATTGTAATCCAGGTGTAATTACGCTTACGTACATCGAAACTAATTTTATCTTCGGTCGCCGTAGCAAATTGTTCCATACAAAATTCCCAGTGTCCTTTGTAGCCAACACAATACTTCATCGATACAGTGCCGTGCGACCTCGCCCCAAGTTAATAGAACGCTCTCGCCTCAGCCGCCGCCGCCGCCGCCGACCCGCCCAACACGAAGTTCGAGGAAGCGGCCTTAGTAGAACATTATTCGATTTTATATAATGATTAATGTCAGATCAAAATTATGTATGTAGATATATAATATGAAAACTCGGAGACCTGATAATGTTTCAAAACGTTGCTTTAAATTTATTATATGAAGTCAGGCGTTTGGCTTCAATGTGATCTCGAATCGATTTTCAATTAAAAAGAGTATATTTTATTTGCAATGAAGTGTAAATGTGTGGGATAAATCTGCTTTTGCAAAACTAATATTTTAAAATTTCTTGTCGTCATCAGTTGAGGGTAGAATACAAAATAGTATAGAATATTTTTATGCTAATTTATCAAACATTACCTATATTTAATATAATATAATGTTAAACATTATATTTAATATAATATAATGTTTGATAAATTACCCAAGTGAAGTTAATTTGCGTAACAAACTTGTAAGCATTGAATAAAAGTGCTTGTAACTAAGCCTGTCCAATTTTAAAAATGCATTAAAGAATAAGGGTCATTTTTGTATACCTGGAGCTCATCCCCCCACCATTGTAGCACTATATAATAACATAATTATATACGACAAATGGAAGGGCTTGAAAAGTGTTTCAGAAAAATATCTTAACCATGGGAGAAAAAAGTTAATGAGGGTTAAACATTTTAAAAAAGTTTAATTTTGTATTATTGCACCATTTGATAGAATTATTAGTAAGGAAAAATTTCTCGAAAGTAATAGTACTAAGTAAAACTTAAAGAAACTATTTTATTTTAATAAACTGTCTCATATTTTGAAGAAATGTAATAGGAAATACATAAACTATTCTAATAAAGTGTATTTTTTTTTACTTTTAGCCCTCAAAAACATTTTTCTCCCATGGTGTAGAGATTTTCCGTCATACAATAAAATTGTACACTTTTCAAGTCCTTTCCTTTGATATATAATTAAATTTGGTAGTGCTACAAGGTTGGGGACGTTTCGCCTCCTTTTCTTTGCTCGTTTGATGGTTTAGGTTTGACATATAAATTATTTCAAGTATGTAATGTTTGTTTATGATTTTTTATAAAAATCTATGTGCTGTAGCTTATATTTTCACACCTTGCTATAGTATTACATTATTTCTTGTTGGGAATATTACTTTTTTTCGTCTAACCTACAATATGAAAGGGATCGATTGTGCAGCAATGCTGTAACAGGTTTTGTTTTATTCTCATATTATTTATAACTGACATGTAATGTATTTTGCAATGTAACTCATTGTTTTTCTCCATTATTTTTATAAAAAAATATACAAGCAAAACGTAATGTGTGTGTGATTCACATGAAGCACAAAAACTCTGTTCAATTGATCCTTCATTTTTTGTTGTTGGCATTTTATTTATAAAATATTAATATTTTTACTGAGCTTGTATTTTGCATGAGAGAAAGTTATCAGCAAAAGGTATATATTATGTTGTGTTATATATTATTAAATAAGTAAATGTGATATTCTAAAGTTTGTTATTTTTAATTATAACTTATAACCCTATTGTCTGTCCTACAAAATTTTTTGAGAGAGATAATCAACAAGCACCATATCATATTTTAGTCGAAGCAAATGGAGTGTGAATTGTCCCACTAATTTCTGTGAGAAAGTTTTACAGTTTAGAGTTCACTTCCTTTAAAATTTAAATGCATATGTGAACTAGTTATTCACCTTCCTTATTATATTAGCCAAATAGGTCTAATGTCCTTTTTATAAAGAAAATACAACAAACATTGTTTTATGTAAGTTTATTTATGATAAATTATCACTTAATGCCAGTTGAATTTGGTAAAATCTTTTAAAATGATACTCTTTTAAAATGATAAATTCTTTTAAAAAGTTGAAAGCCCTAACTTTAAGTTTAAAAAATATTAATCATCATTGTTCACAGGGATCTCCTCAATCCCTTCAGTCTCATTCACAAGTGCTCTCTCCAGTATCACTCTGCCTTCTTTATACCTGAAATACATCAAGTTAAAAATGTTAAGAAATATGTGGAAACATAAGTAATAAAAATTGCATCTTAACAATAATTAGGTAAGTAAAAGCGTAATATTATGCCTATATTTGAAAGTAAATTCGTTTTAGAAATTTTAATTACTTTATCGAGTTGTACATTGCATAGTTTTTTTTGTAGATTTAGCAACAGTATGGAGTCTAGAGTTAATGTCAGTTATTTACCTCTGATTTTCTTCCGTAGCAAACTCGTATACCCATCCAAGTTTAGTGGCGCAGTTCTTACACGACACATCCCTCACCATGTGTCTCCCTGTCAGCATGACACGATCCTGCACTTCCGAGTACACTAAATTGACTACTTTATGGAAGAGAAATGCTCGACCTGAAAGTATATGATGATGTATGATAATATTATTATGAATAATTAAGTACCTATTTGTGCTAAATAGGTGTTATTATTGCACCAGTCGCTGATGACTGATGTAAAAACAACAGCCATAACCTTGGGCTGAAAAATGTATTGAAGATTAATTATTTATGCGTATTATCTTTGTTTTACAAATATTATATTAGGATTAAATATTATTTTACAAATATTATATTAGGATAATTAAATATTAGGAACATCTTTACGGTTTCGTAAATGAAATCTCTGTCTTGTGCTGAGATCTTGCGATTGTGTTAAATTGACAGCAAGATAAAATATCTAAATTACCCGTGGCTCCAGTAAATCTTGTGCTGATCAATTCAGAACGATTCGTTAAAACCACGTCACATGCAGCACATGAAAAAAGGCGAGTTCCTCCAATATGATCCAGAAATATTTTTCCCATTCTTGGTCTTTGTTGATTTTTTTCTGATTTTACACAACACAAAACGACAAAACCAAATTGTCAAATGTCAATTGCCTGACTGTCACAGTCATGTTGACATTGACATTACGGGTGTAGCATACGTGAAACAAGAACATCGCTCTGATAAGAGCGTTTTTACGTCGTTTGTCGATCGAAACAAAGAACACGACATTCGTACGAATAAAACGAATATCCGAGTAGTAATTCACGACTGGAAACAATTTTCATTCATCGTGACAGCGTTGCAGCCCCGAAAAGGACTTTTTCTAATAAGAATAACACTTAGCACTACACATCACAAACTCACACCCGTATCATTAGTTGTTTCCTCAGATCCGCCTCGACTCAACCTCATCTGAGGTATCCTTGAGAAGTTCCTCGAGTTTGGTATTCTTAAACATAATTTCTATCTCGGCTGTTTGTTCCTCCAGTAAGGTTGAGTGAAGATAAATAATCATGGAAAAATATTTTTTTTATGTTAACACCAACAGTAACCATTAAAACTCGATCCAAATTTTACAGAATAATGAATATCTATTCGCTGTATAATTATACGGAATTTCGTCAACGTAGTGGCGGATTTTCGTAAAGTAAAGATCCAAAAAGCCCTCCATGTTTATCTTTAAATAAGTATCCCTCTGTAATTGCGTAATTACTTTAAATAATTCCACTCTGTTTCTAAAAAGAATTGATATAAATGTCGGAAATAGACTCTCGAGGGAGCCTCAAGGTACGTCCTGAGGTACCTTAAGTTTGACAGTTGATTCCTCCACTCGCCTAAGGAAATTCCTCAAGTCGAGGGAATTTTGTTGAACTAATGATACAACTTTCGTGGATTGAGGTTGAGTCGAGTGGAGGAAATCTCGAGGTAACAACTAATGATATGGGTGTTAGTCTTCATTCTTCACACGGCAACAGTCGGTGCGCCGAGGTACTGCGTGACATCGTGTTCCCGCGGAAGCTCGCTCGAAATGACCGACGCTCGGCGTCGCGAGGAATATTTATACCCTAGCATCGCGTGTCGCGACACAGCGGCGGTGTGGAGAGATGGCGTAGAATCATGCAAGACGAACAGCCAATAACAAACAACCTTTTAAGGTTGCAAACAAACAGCCAATCAGGTTCAATTTTTAAGTCTGTAAATTCCTAGTGTAATAATAATAATTATGTTATTTTTTTGTATAAATACGTGTACATTTTGTAAATAAATTATTCACTTCAGTTCACTTCACAACTGTAGATCGAGTTTTACTCTCTACCTAAACTGCCTCGACAAGTACCTCCAAAGTGGAGTACCTACCTCCAAAGTGGTGACCCCGAAGAACAACAAGCACCTTCAAGAAGAAAATACTGCCCGAAGACTCTGCTCAAGAAAATATCAGGAATGGAAGCCAGAAGTGAATCTCTGCCCGAAAATTCTACACCATCTCAAGAAATCGCTGGTATCGCGCTCTCCATGCGAATACCGCCCTTCTGGAGGGACAAACCACGTCTATGGTTCGTGACGTTCGAAGCAGCCACAAGCAACCTACAGAAGAACCAGAGTCAGTTATCCCAGATGGTCATCGCACGTCTTGAAAAACAGGATAATGAGCAAATCGCCGACCTGCTGTACAACCCGCCAGAGAACAACGAATACCAAGCTCTCAAGAACAGATTAATCTCGGCGTATGAAGAATCCGACAGCAGACAGTTCCAGCAGCTCCTGTCAGAAATGGAACTCGGGGACCAAAAACCGTCACAACTACTCAGACGAATGCGTAACCTGGTACGCGACAAAGTTCCCGATTCCACGCTCAAACTCATGTGGACCAACCACCTGCCTTCATCTGTTCGCTCTGTCCTGGCCGTCAGCGAAACTTTCAGCGCGAAGACCACACTCGACGAGCAGGCAGCGATGGCCGACAAGATTCTGGAACAAAACCCTGTAAATAGTGTAAATAGCATCAATACTCCTTCAACATCATCAAACATCGAGAACATCCTCATCGCGGAAATAAGAAAACTGTCACTTGAAGTCGCAGAACTGAAGCAACATCAATCACACTTCAACAATCATAGAAGAAATCATCAGCATCATCAACACTCCCGATTCCGGTCAACATCAAGATACCGCCAACGTTCATCATCACGCCCACGAGTCCAGTCTCCGTCACCATATTGTTTTTACCACAAAACATATGGTAAAGAAGCCAGAAAATGCACACAACCATGCACGTTCAACCAGGGAAACTAATTGAAACGCTGGCAGCGGCGGACTCCGGCGTTCACAACAAACAATACCGCCTTTTCGTCACGGACAAGACAACGAAATTAACTTTTTTGGTAGACACGGGTGCCAATATATCCGTCATACCTAAGAAGAAAGGCACATATCTTCAGCCGCTACCATTTCAACTGTACGCCGCCAACAACACCGTCATACCTACATACGGCGAAAAAACACTAGAACTTAACATCGGACTTCGCCGGCCGTACAAATGGAAGTTCATCGTCGCTGCAGTCTCAAAGCCAATCCTCGGTGCCGACTTTCTTCAACATCATGAATTAATCGTCGACTTGAGAAATAGAAAACTCGTCGATGGAAGAACAAGCCTACAAATCAACGCACTTGGAAGCTACACGGACATACCTACAGTCCGAAGTATCGACGTCACTCAGTCGTACCACGAAATACTGGCAGAATTCCCCGGCATCACGAGACTAACAGCTATGAACATAACTCCGAAGCACAACGTCGAACACTTCATCGAGACATCTGGCCCACCACTACACTGTCGCGCCAGACCGATTCAACCACATCGCTACAATCAAGTAAAAAAAGAATTCGAGAACATGATGCAGCAAGGTCTCTGTCCTCCCAGCAAGAGCTCCTGGTCCTCACCCCTTCACGTCGTACCAAAGAAGAATGGCGACATAAGGGTGTGTGGCGACTACCGGCGACTCAACGCGGTCACAAAACCCGACCGCTATCCTATACCACGACTACGGGATTTCACTTTTCAACTCGCCGGAAAGAAGGTTTTCTCGACTATCGATCTAAATCGAGCTTACCAACAACTACCAGTTCACGAGAAAGACATCGAGAAAACCGCCATCATCACACCATTCGGACTATTCGAATTTCCGAGAATGTGTCCTGGCCTTAGAAACGCAGGTCAGACATTTCAACGCTTCATACACGAAATTCTACAAGGCTACGACTTCGTATTTTCATTCATCGACGACCTACTAATAACATCGAGCAGCGAAGAAGAACATCGCGAACACCTGCGGTGTGTTCTACAACGCCTGGAAGAAAATGGAATCACGATTAATCCCGCCAAATGTGTACTCGGCAAACAAGAAGTCAAGTTTCTCGGTTTCAACGTCAACTGCGACGGAATCAAGCCGCCACAAGACAAATTACAAGCTATAGAAGATTTCCCATTACCAAAAAACATAGAAGAGTTACGACGTTTTCTCGGCATGCTAAATTTCTACCGAGACAGTATACCGAACGCCGCTACACTACAAGCGCCGCTACACTCATATCTCCATAATGCGAAGAAAAGAGACAAAACACCGATCGAGTGGAACGAAACATCGAAACAAGCATTTACCGCTTGCAAAAATAGCATCAAAAACGCTGTTTTGCTTGCGCATCCAAACCACAAAGCGCCGATCGCCATTTTCTCCGACGCATCCGACACCGCAGCTGGAGCCGTAATTCAACAATACATCGACAATAAGTGGCAACCTCTTGGCTATTTCTCGAAGAAATTTACAACAGCGCAAATGAAGTACAGTACCTACGATCGCGAACTTCAAGCTATCTACATGGCTGTGAAATACTTCCGTAAAATATTTGAAGGCCGAGAACTCATCATATTCACCGACCACAAGCCACTCACATTCGCCCTACAAAGAAAATCATCGTCTACAGAAACTCCACGAAGAGCCCGCCAACTACTTTTCATCTCTGAATTTACGCACGACATACGTCACATCAGTGGAAAAGATAACATCGTCGCCGACACTTTCAGTCGTATCGAAACTATAAACACGCCATGCGCTATAGACTACAAGGCCCTATCCCACGCGCAAGAACGAGATAGCACGCTACCCGCACTCTTCACTCAAGAAAACTTAAGTTTCAAGACGATCACATTACCAAACTCCGATATCAAGATTGTATGTGAAACATCAACAAATTACGTCCGGCCGTACCTACCACAAGACTTTCGACGTGCCGTGTTCGACTCGATTCACAACATGAGTCATCCCGGTACAAAAGCTTCAAGAAAAATTATCACACAGAAATTCTTTTGGCCGTCTATGAATACCGACATCAACAATTGGACGAAAACCTGCATACAATGTCAGAGAAGCAAAATACAACGTCATACATCGAGCGCCGTGTCAACATTTCCACAAGTCGACCGTTTTCAACACACACACATCGACATCGTTGGCCCGCTACCTACAACAGCGAGCGGCCATAGATACCTACTCACTATGATCGATCGAGCAACCAGATGGCCGGAAGCTGTACCACTCACCGATATTACAGCTGAAACTGTGGCGAGAACATTCTACGAGCAATGGATAGCGAGATTTGGTTGTCCTACAACAATAACAACTGATCAAGGACGCCAGTTTGAGAGTCAGCTGTTCGTCAACTTAACACGTTGCATGGGTATCAACAAAACCCGTACAACACCGTACCACCCGCAATCCAACGGAATGATTGAACGCTGGCACAGAAGTTTGAAAAACTCGCTGAAAACAAGACTTATCAACAACAATACGTCATGGATCGACGAAATACCTACAGTTCTACTAGGACTGCGCGCCGCTATTCGTGAAGACACCGGAATTAGTGCCGCCGAACTTACCTACGGGTATAACCTACGCTTACCCGCCGACTTCTTCGAAACATCATCAACATCAGCAAGTCTCAACCACACCTACGTAGAACAGTTAAGAAAAAACATCAATTCACTCAAGCCAAATAAGCAAGTACACTGCCACGGGAATCAGCAAAGCATCTTTGTACATCGCGACCTTCACACATGCGATTACGTATTTGTACGTAATGACGCAGTAAGGAAGCCATTACAACCACCGTACGACGGACCGTACAAAGTTTTACAACGACAAGAAAAACATTTCACACTACGGTTACCCGACCGCACAACAACGTTATCCATCGATCGTTTGAAGCCCGCTTACACATTATTTGAAGATTACCTCAGCGAACCAACGAGCAATGTACAACAGTCACTGAGCACCGAATTACCAAGAACGTCAAGTCAATTACCAGATACCTTACCATTTACCATGAAGAAATTACCAGAAGATACCTCAAAACAATTACCTGTCACCTCAAGACCGTTACCTGTTACCTCAACACCATTACCAAGTGCAACACCAATCAAGCAGAAGTCACCAGCAAGTCCAACAACACAGAAGACAACAAGAACAGGCCGTGCTGTCAGACTGCCGGTACGCTTCGCTTGAGGGGCAGCCCTGTAGCATACGCTCATAATACGTGAAACAAGAACATCGCTCTGATAAGAGCGTTTTTACGTCGTTTGTCGATCGAAACAAAGAACACGACATTCGTACGAATAAAACGAATATCCGAGTAGTAATTCACGACTGGAAACAATTTTCATTCATCGTGACAGCGTTGCAGCCCCGAAAAAGGACTTTTTCTAATAAGAATAACACTTAGCACTACACATCACAAACTCAGTCTTCATTCTTCACACGGCAACAGTCGGTGCGCCGAGGTACTGCGTGACATCGTGTTCCCGCGGAAGCTCGCTCGAAATGACCGACGCTCGCTTACGTCGTCACGCGCCGGGCCCTTTGAAAGGGGCCTTGGGCGGGGAATCACGACCAGGGGCTTTGCCCCTCTACGTGAGAAGATCCAAAAGATTGCGCCCAGTACGAATACTGGGCGCATGAAACCTATTTTTAAGGGAAGACCCCCGCGACAGAACGCGGGGAAAACCCGAAGTGCTGGGGTGTTTAAAAAGCTACGGCCGAGGCCGGCCAAGACCTGCGGCGGACTCCGACGACGATTGGGGTCCTGGTCCGGGGACCAGGAAGCGTGTATGGTTCCACTCCCCGCACGCCGCTTTTGTCGGCCGCGGACACAAACCGACCTGGGAAAAAAGGGGTAAAGGGAAGGATTCCCTTGCCCCGGCATACGTACCGGGGGGGGAGCGCTGCATTTGGTGAGCGCGGGGAAAGGAGAGAGGGGGGGAGGGCAGCAAACAGTGGTGCGTATTTGGGCGCGCAGTGCACGAGCGCGCCGGCATCAATTGCGCTGCGATGTCCCGGCAGATGGCGTGTAGGTGCACTGCAGTTGTTTCGTGCGGCGGGCATGCGACGGCAGCGGGTTAGAAACGACCGGGCGCATCGCTTCCACTCGCACGAATTAAAAGTGGATGTTACTGTGAACATAGTAATTAAAATTAATTTTGCCACGCTCGGGGAGCGCGGGGAGGGACGGTGCGCGTAGCACACGTATGTACCTAATCCTAGATGCGCGTAGTAGATCTCCGGCAGTCACATACAGCTCCTCTGATAGGAGCCTCTGGATGCCGGAGATATCTATCCGCGGGTCCGGAACTAGGGCCTGGGGATCCATAGAGCTACTAGTGCAGCAAAGGTAGGGGCGCCTTCAAGAAGGGCCTGCATAAGGGCAGTAATAATTTGCTCCCCGGCTTGAATTTTATAATAACAATTCATAGCCAGGGAGAAAAGGGTCTGCAATAATTCCGCAGTAGATCGGTGGGCCTCTTGGTCACGTACCTGAGTTGACTGAGGGACAGGAGGTGTCACACATTGCAAGGGAGCAATGTGAGTAATCGGCTCCGGGGCGGCTACAACTTCGACGGCCGTCATGGCCGAGGAGGAGGCGCTGGGAGTGCGAGAGGGGCGCGGAGAGCGCCGAGTCGGCGGAGTTACCTGAGCGGCATATCTGAGTGTAGCGAGCGTCGGCTCAAGCTCAGACTCAGAGGCGGCAGCGGGAGGAGGGACGGAATGGGGGCCGGCCGTAGGGGAAACGGAACCTTTGCTCCTTTTCGATTTCTTTCTCCTGGGCTGCGGTGCAGGGGGGTCGGGCTCCGATGCAGACGGGCGCCGGGGACGGTGGTCATTGGCCTCCGCCATCAATGAAGTGGCGGTAGGCGGGGGCGGTGGTGCCTCTTGCTCCGGAGAGGGAGGCGTAACTAAGGTGTCACTGGGCGGGGTGGCGCGGCCATTACCTGTTTGGCGGTTTCGCGCCAGCCGACGGTAAACAGGGCAATGCCTACTGTTTCCTGGGTGGGCCCCTCTGCAGTTGGCGCAGGTGGGTTCTTCAGAGGAAGGGCGGGGGCAGTCCCGCGCGTGGTGCTCACCGGCACAATAAGCACAAGCTACCTTTTGGTGGCAGTTTTGGCTTGCGTGCCGGAATTTCAGGCAGCGGTGGCATTGGGCGGGGCCGTTGTTGCTCCGCCAGGCTTCAATCCTCACGCCCGGCATGTTCAGGAACTCCGTAATCTGAAATATGCCGGGTACGACGTCCGGGGCCCTTTTAATTCGGGCGAAATAGATACATCCGGAGGGCTCTGATTTCGCTGAGACAGATGAGACGTACTCCGCTACGAATCCTAGCTCAGCGAGGCCCTCCTTGATATGGTCGGTATTTGTCAAGGCAGGTAGTCCCCTGATACCTACCTTGATTGCACGCTCCTGGGGGAGAGAGTATGAAAACCAGGAGGCGTGTCCGTCTTTCTCCAGGTTGGTGAGGTAGCGCTTGACGGTCCGGAATTCAAATTCGCTTCGGGGCGTGAAGCGAATCCTGGAACCGCCAGATGTTGCATTAGGTGTGTGCCCCAAAATTTCCTTCAAGCGTCGGAAGTGGTGCACCCAGTCGTCAATCTTCTCGACAACCAGGGGCGGAAAACTGGTTGATGCCGGGGGCGGTGTCTGAGGCGAGCGGGGCGGCGTCGGGGAAGATCTCGACGGCGCCGGGTCGGAAGTCCTTGTTGTAGTAGTGTAAGGTGCGCTCACCTCGGCGTAGGTCCTGCTGTCACTAGCATTGACGGTCGCGGTGGGAGGCACGTATATAAGTGGCGGCGGGAACGTAGGGGGGCGGTAATTTATTACCTCGTTTGGTGCGGCTCGGCGGGCGTCGCACGGCATAGGGGCCGGCGAGACGTCTGGCGAGCGTGGTGAGCCCGCAGAGGGCTGGTGTAGGCCGCGCTGTTGCGTAGCCTTTGCAGTGCGGTGGTGGCGCGGCTTAGAGGCCGGCAGGGGGCGAGCTGAGCTCGCGGTATTGTTGTGGGTGTCCACTGGTTGGACATTAAGTTGTCCAGGGTGTGCGTCGGGGCAGCGAGAGTCGCTTGCCCGCGCAGAACGGCGCGATGTGCGCTTCGGAGAAGCCGGGCACTGTTCGGCTGTACGGGGAGGGAGCCCGGACTCGCCTCGGGCCACCGTCGGAGGGCATTGGGGCGGGGGGGTAACAGTACACCCCCGCGAGAATGCCGAAGACGGCCCGGGGCGGGCGGTGTCCTCTCCGCACAAGCTAGGCTCGGTGTACAAGCGGTGATGCGCGCGGACCGGGGTCGAACGCGAGCTGGACCTCGATGAGGCCGGGCTATACGTCGTCTCGGAGTCGGCGCGGTCGCAGTGGTAGGCGCGGCTGGGTAGCCGCGGGTCACAGACAGTCATGGTCGATTTTGACACAAATCGAACACAGAACACAAGAGTCACACAAATACGGTAACAATTGCACGAATACAAACAAAGAAAAGTACTCACGTAAACGCGGTCTTATGGAACACTAAGTGTACGTACACGGACGGCACACACACTTAGGGGGGCTGTCTCCCCGTGACCCTACACTGGGATAAAATCCCAGCGGGAGGCCAAGGGCAGGGCAACTCCCCAGCAAGGCGACAATCCACACCCTATTCTAACGAAGTAGGATGTGAATTGACGATCGCTATCAGGAGTTTGTAGGCACTGCACTAGAACGGGGTCGACACGTAGCGGCACGTAGGCAGAGCTACGACGTAGAGGCTACGGAGCAGAGCTACGACGTAGGGCTACGGAGCAACTGCAGACGCGCGCGCAACGGGAGACAGGACGATCCGGACCGACGCTCGGCGTCGCGAGGAATATTTATACCCTAGCATCGCGTGTCGCGACACAGCGGCGGTGTGGAGAGATGGCGTAGAATCATGCAAGACGAACAGCCAATAACAAACAACCTTTTAAGGTTGCAAACAAACAGCCAATCAGGTTCAATTTTTAAGTCTGTAAATTCCTAGTGTAATAATAATAATTATGTTATTTTTTTGTATAAATACGTGTACATTTTGTAAATAAATTATTCACTTCAGTTCACTTCACAACTGTAGATCGAGTTTTACTCTCTACCTAAACTGCCTCGACAAGTACCTCCAAAGTGGAGTACCTACCTCCAAACGGGTCATAGGTCTTTTTTTTCCTTTGGTTTTGGCACTGAAGGTCATAGGTCTAATCCCGCGGCCCGCGGGCCGCATGAGGCCCGCCGAGCCTTTATCTGCGGCCCGCGTGAAATCTGTAACTTAAAAATCTGTCAAGTACGAGTGGACTTGCGCACGAATGGTTCCGTAAGTACCATTTTAGGAAAAAAATAGACAAAAATTGTGTTTTTTATGAAAACCCCTTTTATATTAATTTTTATTTTGAATTATAATATATTGGAGTAGAAATTAATTTAGTATCTTGTGAATATTTAAAGTATTGCCATTATTTTAACATCGACCAAAGAAAGGAAAAAAATCGCGTTTGTTGTCATAAAAAGGGTTTCTCCTTATATTATTTGTTTTATCTTGTTTTTTAAGTTTTGATATTATGTTGTTATAGCGGCATCAGAATTAAGTGACTTATGAAAATATCAGCTTTCTAGCTAAAGTGGTTCTTGAAATACAGACAGCGAAGTCTTCGTAATACGGCCCCATTTTTGCCCTTTGGGTACGTTAAACTTCATAGTTATGATGAGAGAACGTCCGTCGTGCCCGATTACAAACAGACGATCGCACGTTCGGAGCGCACCTAGGTCGTGGTTCGGCCCGAGCCCCGAATCGATTTCGATCGTCTGTTTGATATCTATATTTTATTCTAACTATGTATATAAAAATCGCTTTAATTAGAAAATTGAAGAATAGTAATTTCCACCGCACCGCCACCGCATATAATTATTTCTCATTTCATACAGATGACCCAGGAAGAAATATCGTTAAACGATTTATGTTTAGTGGAAAAATGACGAGGTATATTACGTCAATGTATACTTTCATGACATAGAAAGCTGCACTGTTTTTGATCGGCACAACAAAATATTCTATTTCCCACTCATCTTGAAACAATCTATTTTTTCATAACGTATGTGAGGGGGACAAAGCCTAGATTACCTAGGGCAAAAGGAAGGGATCGAAATCTGGTACGTAGGAATGAGGGGATAGGTAAGAGGTAGAAGGGAAAGAGGGAAAGCTGGAAAAGACACGGGAAAATACACAGGAAAATACACGGAAATAACAGATAGGAAATACAATAAAAAGAAAGGAAAATGCAAAGGAAAATGCAAAGGATTACCAATTACTTCGAGCTGTGGTGAGGCAGGGATTCCTTGTTGACTTGTCGACTTGTCGGAGCGAAGTACGATTTGTATGGCGATTGGCCCTATCTTTATACTAGTCTGACAATCAACCTTCTAGAACATTCCATTCCTCACCCCCTCAGCTCGAAATATGGTTTATTTAACATTAAGATAACAATATTTACATGACACATATTTTTCTTAATATTCTAAGACATATTTACAACATTTTTTAACATGAATAAAACTTGGAAAACTGTCGGGAATTGAGTGAGCGAGGAAAAAAGGTTTTTCCAGTATTTATATTGCCTCGTCCTCCCCTGACTTAACGGGCGTTCGCTCCGTCCCTGTCTAATAGCAAGTCTCTCTCGAGACCGAGGCGCTCCCTAGTAGCAAAAATTTGCAACTATGGACTTTCTTTCTAGATAACTCACTCAACCCCCGCATAGCTAATACCCTTACATTAAACTAGGTCACATTTTATCAATTTTAACAATATTTCACTAATTACTATCACAATGAATTGAGAACAATGGATAAAGTTATATAATCATAAGTATGAGTCTAATAAGAAGGTTAAAACAATGGCTTTTGTGAGACAATGGTATCTAATAAGATTTTACATGTACTATTGTTATTTGTTACGTATTACGTAACGAGTTTCTACTATTTTTATTTTAAATTGCAAGCTTTAAGTTACAACGAATTATAATGTTTTTAAAATTAACTATTTACATGTTTTTACAAGTAATCGGCTACCTTCTAAACGTTCGTCGTGAACATTTCTCCCGCCGGTCGCGCAGGCGACACTACTCCTGGCAGCACGACGATCTTCTTGCAGGGCCGCCGGAGCACGTGGCCGTTGCTGGTCTCGACGTCCACTACTCGTACCACGCCGTCTTGTCCCGGATACGTCTTCTTAATGCGGCCTCTCGGCCACACGTTGCGGGGCAGGTTGGGGTCGCACACTATCACGACCTCGCCGACTTCGGGGGCGGAGCCAATGGAATGAGGCTCCCGCCGGTGTTGGAGCAGGGGCAGGTACTCCTTGACCCACCGCCGCCAGAACTCGTCCGCCAGGTGCTGCGCGCGCTTCCACAGCTGGCGCGCAGTGATGCCGTCGTCTTCTGAGCGCACAGGCGCCGGGACGTGGCAGTTGGACCCCAAAAGGATGTGGTTTGGGGTCAGTGCCTCTGGATCTTCGGGACTCACGGCCACATGAGTGAGGGGCCGCGAGTTCACGACGTTTTCGACCTCCACTAGTAGGGTGTGGAGGGTCTCGTCGCTGGGATGTTTCTCGTGCAGCGTGACTCGTAGGCCTTCTTTGACGCTCCGTACCAGTCGTTCCCAGGCGCCGCCCATGAAGGGAGCGGCGGGGGGAATGAACCGCCAGTTGATGCGGCGGGCGTTGACCTCTTCTTCTAACATTCGCCAGGCTTCTTTCAGCTCCTTTTCTGCTGCCTTGAAGCACGTTGCGTTGTCCGTCCAGAGCTCCGTCGGTTGTCCTCTTCTTGCGATGAACCTCCGCAACGCGGCTATGGCTGAATCCGCGCTGAGGGAGGTCACCACCTCCAGGTGGACGGCTCGCACGGTGAGGCAGGTGAATAGGGCCACCCACCGCTTCTCTCGGTGGCGGCCGACGGTCACCTCGACCGGCCCGAAGTAGTCGAGCCCGGTGAAGGAGAAAGGGCGCGCATGGTGTGTCAGGCGCGCCGCTGGTAGATCGCCCGTGGCTGGGCTGATCGGTTTCGCCTTTCTCAGGCGGCAGACTTGGCAGGCACGGATGATACCTTTAACAATGGGGCGAATACGGGTTACCCAAAACCGCTGTCGTAGCTCGTTCACCGTCGCCTCGACGCCGCCGTGTAGTAGCTGCTCGTGCACGTGTTGTATGTATTTCTTTGTGTACTCGTGGCCGCCGTCCATAATGATCGGGCAGACGGCCTCTTTACTTACATTTTGCGCGGCCGCGACTCTTCCTCTGAGCTTGATTAAATTGTTTTCCACCTTTACACTCAGCGAGGCGAGACGATCTCCCGCCGGTGGGGTGCGATGGTCTTCTATTCTTTTCTTCTCTGTGTGATAGCAGTCTGCTTGCATTTTTTGAAGCCAAAGCGTCTCGGCGCGGTCTAGGTACGCTGCGTCGAGACACACGTATCTTTTTTCGCTGCGTGTAGGGATTGCATTATTTTCTTTACCTTGTTTTTTGCGCCGAGGATCCCATGTCGCGTCGCGCTCCTTATTTTTCAGCGTGCGTTTTCTCGTAACGGCAGCGATGTGTTTTCTCGGCCGACACAAATCTATAAACTGTAACACTCGGCCGGTGGCGCGCAACAATACTTGCCATTTTTGTATACGCGTTATGTCTGGTAAGTAGTCGCGTCGCACCTCCGTATGCGTCGCGTGGCACCTTTCTTCGCCGGTAATTACCTTTTCACTTTTCTCCTCGGTCGGCCAGTGTTCCTCTTTGTATTTCAGGAACGCAGGCCCGTGGAACCATCTGTGTTCCCCGTTGAAATCGGCCGGCGTCGCTCGGGTCGCGTCGTCGGCTACGTTTTCTTTTGTAGGCACCCACCGCCACTCACTCACCTTTGTTACGTCCTCAATTTCGGCGAGGCGGTGCGCGACGAACGTCTTGTAGGCCCGAGGCTCAGCTCTGATCCAGGCCAGTACGGTTCTCGAGTCGCTCCAATAAGTTTTTCTTACGAATTTCCACTCGTGTTCGTTTTCTACGGTTTTCGCTAGGCGCGCTCCTAATAAAGCCGCTTGAAGTTCCAACCTGGGGATAGAAATCGGTTTTAGAGGGGCTACGCGGCTTTTGGCCGCCACTAGTGCGATGTTGACCGCCCCGTCGTAGCGCTGGCTTCTAACGTAGACCGCCGCGGCGTAAGCCTCTACGCTGGCGTCTACGAAAGTGTGCAGCTCCCTCGTAGCGATAGACGGGCTTGTGTCGTAGCAGCGCGGTACCTTAATTTTTTCAACTGCGGCCAGCGTTTTTGTCCACGTTGTCCATCTCGGGGCGAGCTCCTCCGGTATCGGCTCGTCCCACGCGGTACCGTACCTCCAGGTTTCCTGCATAAATTTCTTTGCCGGCATCGTAACCGGTGCCAGCAAGCCGAGAGGATCGAAGAGGGACATGATAACGCTGAGGGCTTCTCTTTTAGACGGGACTCGCTCGTTATTTATAATAAATGTGGGTACCTTGTCGCGGTTTATTTTGAAGCTTAAATTGTCCTCCCGGACCTCCCACGTTATTCCTAAGGTTTTCTCAGCGCCGGCTTCTCCGAGAGGGACGACTGCGCCTTCATTTTCACTCGCGAAGTGTCGTTGTAGTGCCTCCTTATTAGACACCCATCCTCGTAGCTCGAAGCCGGCGCGGCGGTGAATGCGGTCCACGCCCTTAGACACCTCTAGTGCCTCCTCCTCGTCTGTAAAGCTAGTTATATAGTCATCCATATAGTGGCTTTTCTTTACCTCCTCCGCGGCCCTCGGGTACTCTTTAACGAAATCTTCGGCATTTCGGTTCTTAATACAGAGTGCGGCGACGTAGCACCAAAAACCAGCGATGTCATTTGATATTCTTGAGGCCTTTTTTCCCTTTCGTTGCCTCTCCACAGGAATCGTAGCGCATCGCGGTCCTCTTCGCGTATTTTGATCCTCATGAACATTTCCTTTATGTCCGCTGTTACGGCTACTGGGTACCTCCTGAACCGCATAATTACTCCCGGCAGCGACTGCAGGAGGTCTGGACCGGACAGCAGCATGTCGTTGAGGCTGCGGCCATGGGATCTGGCGGCAGCGTCGTGTACCAGACGAATTTTCGGTTTCGCCGGGTTACATACCGGGAAGTGAGGTAGGTACCAGGTGCGTCCGGACTTCGGGGCTCCAGGCGCCGGCACAGCATACCCCGACTTCAGCAGGTTTTCTATCCTTTCTTCATATTTACCTTTCAATTCGCTGTCACGGTCCAGCTTTTTCTCCAGGGACTTCAGTCGCTTCACAGCATCATGGTAGTTGCTCGGGATCTCTTCCTCTTCATTTTTCCATAGGAGAGATGTCTCGAAGCGGCCGTCAGGAGTCCTTTTGCTGTTTTTTCTCAAGATTTCTAGGGCCCGCTCCTCAGGATCGTTTCTGGGCTTGCGTGGCTCTATTCCTAGACTTTCTAAGTCGAAGAACCTCTTCATCATGTTCTCCATACCTTGTTCCTCACTTGCCGCGACGGTGTGACCGCAGAACGCTACTGGCTTGTCGTAGGACGTGCGATAACCGTGCAGCACCCATCCTAGCCGTGTGCAGGAGGCGACCGGCTGGTTCTTTTTTCCTGTCCTTACCTCGAGGGCTACCAGCATCTCCCAGTTGTCCTGCCCGATGAGTATCCTGGGGCGGGCATCCTGGTACAGCAGCTGGTCTTCTATATCCCTCAGGTGTACGCAGTCCTTGAGGTCCTTCTTTTCGACCGTTTGACTGGCGAACGTCAGCTTGTTGACCGTTCGCGCCCCTTTCATGACGTACTCGTTGCCGCTGTCTCGCCCTTTAATTCTGACGTCTACCTTTTTGCTGTCCTCATGCTTGACAGTCTCGCTGACGCCTTTCACCCACATGTTGTCGCGTGGGCCGTCGAGGTCCAGCAGGTCAGCAAGCCGCTCGTCGATCAGCGTCACCGTGCTGCCGTCGTCCAGGAGGGCGTAGGTATCCACCCTGGTGCTGTTTTTACCTGTGACGGTGACTGGAGCGACCTTCAGGAAGGCTTGCTTGTCCTTGATGTGGCTGGTTATACTTACCACCTCGACCGTTGACGCCACTTCTTCCGTTGGACTGGCTGGTGGTGACGCTGCTGGTGCTGTCGGCGCTGCTTGCGGCCTGGGGTGGTGTAGCAGGCGGTGATGTGCCATGCTGCATCCTTCTTGGCCGCACCTCTTCGCGTTGCAGCTGCCGCGGCGGTGTGTGCTCCGCAGACACTGGTAGCAGATGCGGTTCTTCTTCGCCACCTCCCAGCGCTCCTTCACGGATGTGTTGGTGAAGCGTCTGCAGTCGGCGAGGTAGTGTTCCTGTTGACAAACTGGACAAGATTTTTTATTTACAATCGCGGTTGAGTACGTACGTTCGAATCTTTTCTGGCGGGGCTTTTCCTCGTTTATTTCTTCGGGTAGCGCGTAGGCGCCGCATTTATCCGCCTCTTCATTGAGAAATGACGTCATCTTTTTCAGGTCTGACGTATCATCTTGATTTTTCGCTGCAAAATCATACCACTTATTTCTCAATATAGGTGGCAGCTTCTCTACAATGTTCTTAACCAACTCCGGGTTGAACAAGTAGTGCACCTTTTTTAATGCTTCGATTGTGGCTACAACATTCGCAATCTTGTTTGCGAACACGCACAATTCGCGCGGACTCTCGTTAAGTCTGTGTAGCGCCTTAATTTTTTGTATCTCGTTCATTGCCAGTGTGTCCGGGCGGCCAAATCTTCGCTCCAATGCTTGAAGAATAGTTCGCGGCTCCGGCTGGCTAATTAGTAGGCTATTGACCGCTTCTAAGGCCGCACCTTTAAGGCTTCTTCTAAGCCTCGTAATGTTTTCCGTGCTTGAAAACATGCTTTCCGTTTCTTCATACGCCGCCCTGAAGCCGAGCCAACCTGTAGAATGTCCGGCGAACAGGGGCAACTCTTGCAGGAACCTCGGAGCATCCCTGGACATGCGCACAGCCTGTGTGAGGGCCGCTGCCAGCGAGGCGATGTCTCCTGTCGGCATTTTCCCATTTTCTTCGAGCTTCCGCTTATTTTCCTGAAGCTTTTCCTCGTTATGTCGTACGTCGGCCGGCGGACCTATATTCCGCCCTTGCGGCCATTTTTCCGGAAGGTTTTCCCCATTTTCCTTGGGTTTTCCTTCGTTGTCCTTCAGCTTCTCTTCATTTTCCTGAAGCTTTTCCTTGTTATGTCGTACGTCGGCCGGCGGGCTTGTTTTCTGCCCTTCCAGCCATTCTTCCACCCGGCTAGCCTGGTCTTCCTCTTCACCAGACTGACTGTCCCCATCTTCGTCAGCAGCCAGCGCCCGCTCCTTGGCCAGCCTTGCACGGGCCAGGACGAGGGCCGCCCGGACTTCCTCCAGCTTCAGTTCCGCCAGCTTTTCTTCGGCCTCCGCTATCCTCTTGTATTTCCTTGCACGAGGCGCACGCTTCTCTATAATCGTGTCCTCCTCGTGTCTCGCCGTTTCCCCGCTGGTGGACGTCGCCGTGGTCGTCTGATCTGTCGTTATCATGGTGGATGCCGTGGTGGGCCCTTCAGCAGCCTCTTCTGCCGGTGGTGGTGGTGGCGCGAGACGTGTCGCTTGTGCGCCGCTCCGCGTCAGCACTCCTTGTTGGTGGTACGCCCGCTCTGCCGCGTCGACGATGCTCGATGTACCGGACTTCGACATCTTGATTGCCCGCGCTGGATTTATACTTACGTGGATTTTCTATCCGGCTCGTTAAGGACCATGAAATGAGGGGGACAAAGCCTAGATTACCTAGGGCAAAAGGAAGGGATCGAAATCTGGTACGTAGGAATGAGGGGATAGGTAAGAGGTAGAAGGGAAAGAGGGAAAGCTGGAAAAGACACGGGAAAATACACAGGAAAATACACGGAAATAACAGATAGGAAATACAATAAAAAGAAAGGAAAAGTGAAAGGAAAATGCAAAGGATTACCAATTACTTCGAGCTGTGGTGAGGCAGGGATTCCTTGTTGACTTGTCGACTTGTCGGAGCGAAGTACGATTTGTATGGCGATTGGCCCTATCTTTATACTAGTCTGACAATCAACCTTCTAGAACATTCCATTCCTCACCCCCTCAGCTCGAAATATCGTTTATTTAACATTAAGATAACAATATTTACATGACACATATTTTTCTTAATATTCTAAGACATATTTACAACATTTTTTAACATGAATAAAACTTGGAAAACTGTCGGGAATTGAGTGAGCGAGGAAAAAAGGTTTTTCCAGTATTTATATTGCCTCGTCCTCCCCTGACTTAACGGGCGTTCGCTCCGTCCCTGTCTAATAGCAAGTCTCTCTCGAGACCGAGGCGCTCCCTAGTAGCAAAAATTTGCAACTATGGACTTTCTTTCTAGATAACTCACTCAACCCCCGCATAGCTAATACCCTTACATTAAACTAGGTCACATTTTATCAATTTTAACAATATTTCACTAATTACTATCACAATGAATTGAGAACAATGGATAAAGTTATATAATCATAAGTATGAGTCTAATAAGAAGGTTAAAACAATGGCTTTTGTGAGACAATGGTATCTAATAAGATTTTACATGTACTATTGTTATTTGTTACGTATTACGTAACGAGTTTCTACTATTTTTATTTTAAATTGCAAGCTTTAAGTTACAACGAATTATAATGTTTTTAAAATTAACTATTTACATGTTTTTACAAGTAATCGGCTACCTTCTAAACGTTCGTCGTGAACAGTATGTACGTATAAACTTAGAAGATTTAAAAAAAATTTTGTTTGCGGCCCGCGACACCAGGAGTACAACGGGTTTGTGGCCCGCGTAAAAAAAAGGTTGGGGACCACTGGTCTAATCCTTTCTTTTTTTAAATAAAAGTCACCGTAAAATTGTAAAAACCGTTAGATTGTAAAATAACCACAGAATTACAGAAAAAACCAGAAACCGTCAACGCGCTTGAAAGTGAAGCCGTCACGACCATTCCAAATTGGAATGGTTAGATATTTAGTCTGTCAGTCAATGGCCGACGCGCGCCTTGTAAACTTCGTTTGAAACTGACAGTTTTTAATTAATTATGCCGACTTGTGTCGTTCCCACATGTAAAAATGCTGCTGGGACTGTGAAGAAATCACATGGGATCACATTTCATCTGTAAGTAGTTCATTTCTAATTCAGTTGAATAAATTATTGAATTTAAATCCATGTCGTAATTGTCATAGAAAATCATGGTTTCTTTTTGTAAGTGTTGCCACAGAAAAACAGGATATTTTACCCAACTTTTTTTCAATTAATTTTTATTGAATAAATAATTGTCGAAACATAATAACGCTATTGTTTTGTAAGTGTTGCCACAAAATAATGGAACATTTTACCCAAATTTTCGTAATAAGTTAATATTAGATTTTACAATAAAATACAATATACTTTATTGCGCATAAGCGAAATTTTAATAACACGGAGAATACTTTCTTCATGATTTTGATGGGAAATTCTTCTTTATAATTACATACTCACACAGCACATACTTAAAGTCGTTTTGTGGCAGTTAAATAACGACTATATGCGAATTATATATTAACCGACTTCCAAAAAAGAGGCGGTTAAGGTTTTGCATCCAAAAGTACTGAACAGTACTCCTCTGTCTTTAAAGATGCGCGTTTGGAAATTTCGGCAATGTTCAAAGAACTGCAACTATGTAACTTACAGTAATAAGTATATGGTTACCTTAACCATATACTTTCAATATCATTGAAGTAACACGGTACCAAATTTCGAATCGATAGAACATATGAAAGATTAGAGAGTCAGATCCCCTCATCAGCTATTAAAGAACTGATAATCTTCAAACGGCTAATCAGGTCATGGCTACCTTACCATGTTCTTTAAATATCGTTGAAGTAACACGGTACTAAATTTCGAATCGATCGTTCATAGAAAATTAGTCAGATCCCCTCATCAACTAGAAGAGAGCTGATCATCTTCAAACGCCTGATCTTCCCACCACCAATTTTCTCATCAAACGAAGCTAAGAACACTCTCGATTAAGTCATCAATATTCTCTTACAGTGCGCTTTCATTTGAGACCCCACTCGAGTATATTTGCAGACATTCAGTTATTCTTCCCCACTTTTACCCCCCACAACTTTTAAACGGCTTAACCGATTTTCATCAAACATGTCTAAGAACACTCGCAGATAAGTCACCTTTAATACAAAAAAAAAACTAAATTGAAATCGCTTCATCGGTTCGGGAGCTATGATGCTACAGACAGACAGACAGACCGACAGACACGTCAAACTTATAACAGACAGACACGTCAAATTTTTGCGTCGGGGGTTAAAAATAAATTCGACTCTAATAATTGGTTTATTGGAGAACAACCGACATTAATTTATTTATTTTTATTTTTCAATTAAATCGTTCCTCCCAAACCTTTAATAAGCAGTTTTAGAAAATTTGGAAAATTTGTTGGTTTTATAAACAATTGCTTTATTACATTCCACGCGAAATCTATGGATTAAAATTTCTATTTCACTATTTGCAGTCATACATAAAATTTTAATTTACCCCATAAAGAGGTAATGTTGTGTTGCGCTGGTAACCCTACGCGGGGAGGTGAAGTACGGGCGGGGCGGTGTTTCGTCATGGTTTTGGACACAGTCCGCTGCGTACAAATGTGATCGAACACTCATTCTGGTTTTTTCTGTAATTCTGTGAAAATAACTAACGTGACTGTAAAAATTATTTAACAGTTAGGAATCTTTTGACATATTTTTACAATCTCGTTTTTATAGATTTTTACAATTTTACGGTGACATTTATAAGGCGTCGGCTTCTAACCATTTGCCAGTGTCAAGTAAAAAAGGCGGGAAATAGAATATTCGCTCATATTTTCATCACCGTATTTCTAAATCGTCAAGACTGAAGTCTAGTCAAAGTCCAAATAAATAATCGGGACAGTTTCGGGTAGTCAGTGAGTCAAGTCAGTCGATTCAGTAAAGTGGTAGACGCTTTACTAAAACTTTCTAGGGAGTTTTGGCGGGAAACCCAATTTAGCACGCATTTTGTAGTAGTTAAAACCGAAATAACACAAAATTTGTAAAAAAACACGAATACACAACATTGCAGATTGACATTCCCGGCAAAAGTTCTGACTAGGGTACCCATACTTCTGATGCCTTCCGGGACACGTTGCACACGTTCCGTTTGCCGGGTAGCCGGTGTCGGGTAGTCAGTCGCGAAGTGTATGGTCATGTACGATAGCATTCACACGTACCGGTGTTAAGTGTAGGTACGTGGCCAATGGCCATACACTTCGCGACCGACTACCCGACACCGGCTAGTCGGAACGTGTGCAACGGCACTTAAATTAATAGATAATAATAATAATCCTTATCTTCTTCCCTAATTGGGAAGAAGAAGATTAGGATTATTATTATTATTAACATTTTGTCATCAATGATTTTGCCTATATTGCTCCCGGTTCATAAATCTTACTACGTCTATCAACGCTACGTTGCATCAGTCCATGAGGATGGTTCTTGGTATGGTTCAAAGGTATGGTTTCATAATTCATTGCTTTAATTTTTTGTACCATTTATATTGATTTTTAGTTATGTTTTTAGTCCATTATCACCAGATTCCATCCGTTCTAGAGCTCAAAAAAAGTAAGTAAACAGTTTCCATAGTTACGCAAACCTCGGAATTTTGTATTCGGCACAAATTCATCAAAAAAGCTACAACAAAAATAATTATTTTGCATTTTGGTTATAGCAAAATTTATAAAATGTAAAACCATTTATAGTATGGACGAAATCAGGGAGGAAACAATTCACCAAACGGCTGTAAAATTAGCAGAGGAAATAAAAAACTTGTCGATATATAAATCTTTTTATAGCGATGTACAGGTAAATACAGATGGTTATATAGAATAACCTGAAACATATTAATTCCAGTTCAGATGAATAGGAAAATAGATGTTTTAAATCCCGTATTAATAAAACTTAGCTAATTTTAAGACTTAGGTACCTAAGTAAAAAATGTTTTATTTCCAGAAACTAGTATCATCTCCAAATGTCAAAAAAGAAGATTTAAAACAAACTCTGCAACATGCTATGAAAGAAAAGGGCTTAGATATTAAATTACGAAATACTGTATTTCACTGGGTTAGAACACAGAGAAAGCATAACGTAAGATATCAATTTAATTTGTAAGTTTCTAGAACATAATCATGTTAGTGGTTGATGATATGCGTTATGCGTAGACTCTTAAGTAGGTATCACATGTCTACGTTAGGTAAGTAGATAACTATATCTACAGTATACAGTATAGTTCTCCATCTGACAATTTCTGAATTGAGAGTGGTGTGCCTTTGTCCTAGCACCTAAGTAGGTATAATAATATAGTTTTTTTATTATTTCGTAAATTTCCTGAACTATCGCCGGAACTATTTAACGGAATTCGACGATCGATAGACCGGACACCCTCTACAAGTAATCTCTAAGGACACAGCAAGTATCCTATTAGTATAGATAATATATATAATAATTAATAATCGAATTTCTCGTTAATGCAACCCATTTAAATTTTAAGGAGGTATAGTACGTACCCAATTATTATACTTACGGTCGCACTCGGAGACATTTATCGCTTACTTACTACAGATTTTGACATAAAGTCCATCCACTTTCTGCCACAATGAAATATCTCTAGTGAGTAGTGACTAGTGACTCCTTTAAATTCGTAAGTCAAGTACCTATCCTTTTCTTCTAGAAATTAGATCCGATCACGTCGTTAACGAAAGCCAGTGCCCAGTGGGAGAAGAGAATACATAAGTCTCTGAACTCCATGTGCACAGATTTAGAGACGTCGTTGGCCAAAATAAGAAGTCAGAGTGAGCAAGAGGAGCTGTCGGACAAATGGAACGAACTCAGCACATACAGTTTGGGTATTTTTTTAAAATAAAATAGGGGACAATCGAGCCAACTGATTGCCTGATGGGAAACGATTACTGTCGCCCATGGAGACCCGCAACATCAGTGAGGTCATGACTCATGAGTGCGATACATACATACATACATATAATCACGCCTTTTTCCCGTAGAGGTAGGCAGAGTCGTAGAGACCGCCTCTTTCCCGTAGGGGTAGGCAGAGACCACTTCTTTCCACTTGCTACGATCCTTACATACTTCTTTCGCTTCGTCCACTTTCATTCTTACCATCCATTCCTCCTCTTACATTCAACGTAGCCAAGCGTCTCTCCATGGTCCGCTTTTCGCCTCCGCGAGAAACGAGACGTGATGGGTGGCGAACCACATCGCCGCCATTTTGGATAATTAAATTATTTTTGATTATCCATTGCGTTTCCACGGATTGGTGGAGAAGGTAGGAATAAGGAAAGGGAAGGATAGGTGGTGTGAAAAGGAAGATTGGTAAGTTAGAGTGGGAAATAGGGAATGTAGGATATTACCGCCCAGGAGGGCAAGGGATAGCACAGTAATAGCTAGGGAAGCCGGGGTCGCATACCCGTATACTATACCACAACTACCGGACAGGTAAGTTGGGAAGAGTATCCCATGACATGATGAGTGCGATGCCTTTAAAAAAATAATACGCTCTTTCCTAGAAGGTTTGAGGATTGCAGTAGTCCGGAAATACCGTTGGCGATAATACATCCGAGCGTTTTATAGTTCGCGGCAGAAAATTTCCTTAAAGGACATAGTGAAAAACTGCCACTCATCTAGATAGCGAATATGAATAATACAAATTAAACTACATAAAGTACAACTAGTTTATTCAATTTAGTTCCGGCTAAGTACTTTCGAGCAGTTCCTGAGCGGTCGGAGCAGTCGCTCTGCGGTCGATTTTAGCCGTGCGGTCGACTGTTTGGTGCTGTCGGACCCACCATACACGGACTGCTACAAGCGGTTGCTGCTACTCCCTCCCCGCTCCTCGCTGAGTACCAATCCCTTCCTCTCGGCAGGCAACCGTTCCAGTCCGCTCCCGCCTCACTCCCCCCACAAACCTCACTCACTCGACTCGCTTCCTTTGTTTATGTTAGTTGGTTGTTCGTTTGTCATCAAAGTTCTCGTGAAATATTCCATGATGTTCTCTTGATTGTAGTATTGGACGCACCTACATACTACGGTGTCTTCTACGCCTACGCTTGCGTAATAGTAGTACCTACAAGAAGCAGTGTTTCTTCATCAAAATCCATCTTGTAAATGAACTCGCAATTCGCATTAGTATTATTTTGCGGTCGAACACAACTGCTCCAAGCAGTCGTAGTCGACTACATTATGCGGTCGTGTTGCAGTCGTGTACGACTTTAACGCGACCGCTCTAGAGCAGTCGGCCTTGACTGCCAACATGCGGTCCGTCCATGGAGGCACTAACAGCAACCGTGGACACGGCACTCACGGCAGGACTTTCTCAGTATTCCGTAAAAGTAGTTTCATTATGTAGCCTCCTTGAATACAATTATAAAATATATTGTGATATAAATCTATTCCAGGCTGCATTGTCTTGTTATCTTTTCAGATTTAACAAAATATAGACCAGTTTACGCCCCAAAAGATTTTTTAGAAGTTTTATTAACTTTATCCGGTTATGTCCCTTACACGAAAGAGTAAGTATTTTTAGAAGATAACTACATATTTTTGTCTAGTTCAATTGACAGTTTAAGTACCTATATCACACAAAATTACAGAGACGAACCAAAATGGGAATTTGCACACCTGCCTCTACAAGTGAAGACGTTGGAACAATTGGTAAGGTAACATTCTAAATCAATTCATTCATGATTAACCTCTGAAAGCGTAGAAGTTCCTTTTTCACAGCGGAAAATTTACACCGAATGGGCATCTGGGGAAGCACTGCTGGGCGTGAACCCGGGCATGCCAAGTTCTATGCCAGGGTTCGCCTCGCTGGAGGCGGAGAGGATAGCCCTGGGAGAGAGGGTCGCGGCATTGGGTTACGCCCCGGTCATACAGGAGTTCCTCAAGAAGGGCAGCCCGCAGTGTTTGAGAGCTAAGTTGTGGACTCAAGTTCTGGGAGCTGAAACCACGGCACAGGTAGGCAATCAGCTCTCATCGAATGAAACCAACCAACCCACCGAGCACCGCCAGGCGCCTGGCAGTTGGCAAGTTGGCTTTACAATGTGGAAATAGGTGGACATAGGTGGAAAAGCGCAAGTAATCAATTTTTAATAAATCATCATCATTATCGTTTCAGACTGCCACTTACTTCAACCAACTCAAAAAGTGCGTTTTGGAAGTGGACTTGATGATCGATAAGTTGGTGTTCAAAGACGTGCAACTGACCGCCTCTAACGACGACCAATATTTTGTGTTCGAAGATCTCTTGTATCAGGTAAACAAACACAATAACTAATAAGTATTTAAGTATTCCTTCACCAGTTTCTGGTCACGGGGGGACTGATGCGTCTGGTGTCCTACCTATTTGCTGAAGTTGTTCAAACTACCCGAAGATTCTTCAATTTATATTTTCCAATCGAAATGTTAAGTCGATTGGACGATAGGCTGTATGGTGTGTATGGCTTTCATTACATAACAGCCTCCGTGGTCTAGTGGTTAGAGCATTGGCTTTCGACTCGGAGGTCGTGGGTTCGATTCCCGCATTGGAACAACAAAAAATGTTGTTTCCAAGTTTGGTTAGGACAATGCAGGCTGATCATCCTGATTGTCTGACAAGAAAGATGATCCATGTGTCGGATGGGCATGTAAAAAGTCGGACCTGCGCCTAATCTCTCGTCAGTCGTGTCGCTTATCCGTCCCACTGTATTATGAGAGTAAAGGAAGAGAGAGTGCTCTTGTGTACTGTGCACACACTTGGGCACTATAAAATTACTCCTGCGTAACTGGCCTGGTTTCAATGATACCGGCCACCGTCACATAGATCGGTGTGGGGGACTTATTATTTTTACGTGTTGGGGTTCGAAGATTTGAAGAGAAAGACTTGCTGACTCTTTTGAAGACTTTAGTCACTAGCACTATGTCCAACATCAAGCACTAGGTCCACACATTAAGCACTAAGTCCAACACTAAGCACTAACGGTGTCCTTAGTCGTAGCCAAGTCATAGGTCATTCGCTCACTGGTATCACTTCAATTTTTATTTTATTCAAAAACACATAAAAATAGATACAAAAACAAATATACATAATTAAATAGTATATATACCACGTCAATCTGATCCCGTACTAAGTTGAACTTGTGTTACGGGTATCAGACAACGGATATATATTTTTATACTATAAACACACACAATTCTATACTATACAATACTATACATAAATCTTATTTTCTATATTATTCACATTCACTCTTACACACACACACACACTGTAGTTTATCACGTATTGTCTTTTTTCGGCGACGTGATGCGCGCTTCGTTGGGGAGCCTTCCCCGAAACCTCCGGTAGACTACGTCCGTCGGCCAGAACTCTTCCACCTCAAAGGTCGGTAAAAGATGCGTCGGTACTCTCACCACAAAGGAACTGAAATTGACCTTGTGGCGTGACTCCAGACGCTCGACCCTTAAGGTGAAAGACGTCTTCTTTCGGATGTAGTCCACGACGTCCTCGTCCTTCGTAGACCAGTGCAGGCGGGACACGTACAGCGGTGTGGCGCGCACTTCGCACCGCAGACGCTGCTCGGGTTCGCTGGGTGCGGTGCCGCGGTGGTTGCGGACGGCGGGCTTCCTCTTCTTTCTTCTCTCTACCAGTATGAAGCCCTCCTCATTGCACCTCCTGCTCTCGTCCTTGACAGCTCGAGGAGGCTCAGCCTTACGGCTCTCCTTTACCCCCTTTGTCTTAGCCCGCGGGGGTACGGTTGGACCAACGGTGACACTGGAATAATTTTTCGGAGTCGCTGGTGTACTCAGTTTCGGCTCGACCGCAAGCGGCGAGCGGGCGGCGGCGGTTGTTGACCCGTCGGATTTTGCTGATGAGCAAAACGTGTCAGCTTGCGCGCCGCGTCGTCGCGTGTTTACGAAGTCAATCGAATGATCGGGTGACCTACATAATGAATTATTAAAATTTATTTTCAATAATTCATTACGCAAATCACAGATCGTGGACTCCGATCTATCCAATCGACCACGCATTTCGTCCAGCTCTGCCTTCATGATGTTGAATTTGTTTAGCAGGCTGGAGACGTTGACGTCACTCTTGATCACTAGTATTCACATCGATATCGCCTGTTTCCCTGTTCAAATCCAACTCCCGATCACTAGTTTTCACTTATCGCCTGTTTCGCTTCGATGGAAGCTCAAGCTGAACTCAACTCGTTCGCATCCCTGAGGCGTATTTATACCTGCCGACACTAGTCCCAGACCACTCCAGAAGGTTCCCGACTTGCGTGACCGAGTTGGATTTATTCTGGAATGTTCGCACAGTAGCGCCATCTAGTATTGAGTAGGGGACCCCACGCTGCCCCTGTTCACACCAAGTGTTTTCATGGGTTGACGCTAGATGGCGCTAGTTTCTTTGTGTGTTCGTAACATTATTATGGCTATCATCATTGGTCAGCACGTGTGCAGGTGATGCTGTGCTTCTCCCGCGACGGCGAGGTGCTGGAGCAGCTGGCCGGCCACATCGGCGCGGCCATCACGGTGCCGGTGCGCGGCCGGCACACGGGCGACGGCCTCACCACCTTCCCGCCCAGCGGCGTGATACCCTTCCACGGGTTCACTATGTACGGTTAGTGCTTTTGAAGTAAATACCTTTTGACGGTAATTTGGATTTTATGCATCAAACTGAGTGACCAAACGCATACGATCTTTTTTTTTGTTCGCTCGCTCGCTTGCATTTAGTATTTTAAACCTCTTTTTAAGGCCGTCCCCCGAACAAAAGACCTTGAGGCGGTCAGCCGCATAACTCAGTTCAAAATTTTTCACATAACTTAGTTCAAAATTGACCAAAAATTTAAACGGCGAATATCTAGCTTATGAAATTGCCTATATATTGGTGTATGTCCCAAATAAAATTAACTTGCAAATACTATAAATATATTGCGTCTCCAACGCTGAAACTATAATTGAATGTAACATTAGTATGGACTATGGACGTTATGTTTTAGGATGTTCATTTTATTTTATTTTTTTCTGTGTGTATTCAGTGCCGGTTTTAGCATTAACTGTTTTAGTATATACTGTAGCACTAACACAAGGTATTACCTCAGCCACGCCGTTCTGCTACCTGTACTCGGACCCCGTGCAGCTGTACAGCACCTTCCGCGCGTTCTACGTGCGCTACTGGCACCACCTGCACTACATCTCCACGCACCCGCAGGTATGAAGTCAAGTTTATTTCCCACCAATAAATACATAGAAACACACGACACAAAGTTATAAAAATTAATTATTTTTGTGGGGGTTGATAACTGACCTAGGAGGTTCCTGTGTCTCAGGTTACCAACCCTGCACCCATTTCGGTGGTCACTATTCTAAATAAATCAGTTTCAACAAATCATAATAATCAAATTCAACTTTACCGGCTCGACCGCATAAATACCACAACCTCAATTAAGCAGAAAACCGGCGTGAAATAACGCTTGCATTGTGTTTCGACGAGTGAGTGAGGTTACGGGAGGCCCAAGGGGGTGATTGGGGATTTTAGGGACCAGGAACGCAAGTCGCAGCACCAGAGGAATTACAAGTGTAACTCCTCTGGTGTTGCGAGTGACCATGGGCGGCGGTAATCGCTTACCGACAGACGATCCATCTGCACGTTTCCTGGTACATTTCATAAAAAAGTTTATAACAATTATGATGGAAGAAAAGTGGCAAGAAAAGGGGTCTCCCCACGCGACAACGAAAATGTGGCAACACATCACATCACACAGCAACAAAACCACCACCAACACCGAGTATTTATAACGGTAATTCATAAAAAACCAACAAGTTCTTCCATACAACAGACGTGTTTTTTGCCGGTATCGTGCGCGAGGCCGACTCGCACTTGGCCGGTTCTTACATTAGCAATATGGAGTGTAGAAGAAAGGAGGACTATCTAAGGCAGAAAAGCTAAAAAGTGTCTGACAAAAGTAGTCAAATAACAGTTACAAAACTGGCCATAATAGCGCTAGAGTCAGAAGAGGGTATAGAAGTGAAGGGTGAAGTTAGCAATAAGAGATGGAGTGAAGTTATTTGAAAGTTAGATATTGGTTAGTTACTCTAATAATTTGTGGCGCTCTTTTTAAAATTCTTCCACATGCTACTATAGCGCCACCTTAATTTGCTCCCTTTCAACGGACACGTTTTAATACACTTAGATGGTCCTCCTTTCTTCTACAGTCTACACTCCATAATTAGCAATAATATGTGCAAAAAGGTAACCTCAAGTACTACAAATACAAAACATAGTCACATAAAGTAAAAAAAAAAATGGTTTAAGTGTATCCTTTGTTTAACAGGGTATAGTTTCATTGTGCCTGGTATACGAGAGGCTGCTGGAAGCCAACGAGCCCCTGCTCTGGATACATTTTCGGAATATTAACGTTAATCCGTAAGTAACTAAATAATAGTAGTAGCTCCCCACACCGATTTCGGTGACGGTGGCCGGTTAATAATTGAAACCAGACCAGCTATACAGAAACCAGACCATTTTTATAGTGCCCAAGTGTGTTCGCAATACACAAGAGCACTCTCTCCTCCTTTACGGTCACGGAGGCATCTCGTAACTAAGGGTCTCCACGTATTACGTCACAGTGCATGGGGGAGGGGGGGGGTCTATTATATATATTAGAATATTATAAAGAGGAAAACTTTGTTTGTATGTTTCTTTGTTTGTTTGTTTGGTTGTAATGAATAGGCTCAAAAAGTACTGGACCAATTTCAAAAATTCTTTCACCATTCGAAAGCTACATTATCCACGAGTAACATAGGCTAAATTTTATTTTGGAAAAAAAATATGGTTTCGTAAGATATTTGAGGTTTTCGGACACAAGGTGCAAAAAAATCAACCAGAAAAGTTACTTATTTTGCGTACGCTGCCTAAACTATAAAAGATAGAACCATAAAATGTTCGAATTAATTGTAGATCTTATAAATATCTACAAAAAAGTCCGCGACACACTATACCTATCTATGTCGAGTGAGGCACAAAAACAATTTTTTTATTTAGAAATCTTGATTTTTTTTGGACTACATTTAAACGCGTTTATTTTACTCATGTTATTAATCCTTATCAAAATAAATTATTTTATCACTAAGTACAGTTTATGTAGATATTATTTGGTCTTTGAATGATTAAAATTGGACGTTTGGTTTTGAAGTTATGGCGAAATTAAAATATTACGATTTCTGCTCCACGGCCCGTTGCGAAGTAGGCGTCACCAAGGCGGGGGTGTGCGTGCGGAGGGCGAGTTTAGATCTATGAGGTAGCCGCAGTATTAGTATCAGTATTGTACCCATAGATTATACAGGTATATACATTGCGAAGCCGGGGCGGGTCGCTTGTGTTAAATACAGGTACAGGGATACTAAAAAGCGTAACATAGGGGGGGTGGGGGTTCAAAAAGTAGAAAGTTTGCGTGACGTGCGATATGTGGATGGTCCCTAAATACGGTAGTGAGTAGTGACTACCTAATAAATAAACTCGAAGATAAAAAATGTGTATTATTAATTGATGCCTATTTAATTTCGAAGTTAAATAAATCATAACGAACTGTATAGTTGGTTGTACCGTATGACGAGTCCAAATATCCATTGAAATTGGCCCATAGACAATTTTTTTTTTTATGAAGAAGGCCCATGGACCATTACACAAGAGTTTCCATTCGGTTTCCATTTCAGCGTCCGTGTGGTATTTAAATGGTTGATGCGGGCGTTCAGCGGCCACCTCCCCCCCGACCAGTTGCTGCTGCTATGGGACGCGATACTGGGGTACGATCGACTGGAAATTCTCCCACTTTTGGCGGTCGCCATCTTGAGTTTCAGGAAAGAAAACATTTTCCAAGTGAACACACCGCAGAACGTCGACGCTGTCCTGGCCGATCTGTCGACTATACCCGTCGTGCCGATACTGCAGTTAGCTTTGATGAAGTCATAATTTTTATTCAATACTGGCTGGATTTCAACACTACGTATATTTTACAGCTGTATTTTTTTTTTGGCTAAGAAATCTAAGAATTATCCCAATTTCGTGGCTGTCGCAGAAATAAAATAAGGGAATTCCCTAAGTGCCCACCTCGAGTTAGTATGGAGTTAGTTTAGTAAATCTCGACCTGAGAGGCATAAGGTCGAATGTCGAGATCAGTATCCCAAGCAGAAACATTTTGCAGTATCGTTACGTGTACGTTAGTGAGAAATATTGTATGAAAACCATGAAAGCGCCGCTAGCGGATGTAAAAGTAACAAAATATTCATACAAAATTCCTCAAAATTCTCGTTTACGTTCACGTTCTTGCTTGGGGTACATCTCGACATTCGACCTTATGCGTCTCAGGTCGAGAAATACTTTTGTGCTAGCCAACTTATATCATAATTCATAAGCTTTAACAGGAATTTCTCAGTATTATTATACTACGATGCGACAACATTACTTATTAGTAATATATTGTTATTAAAATAAAATAAACACATTTTGAACTTTATAAAACTAAGCTTTTGTGTCTAACTTTAACGTTTATAGAATTTAAAGTATTTTTATAATTTATCATTTTGTCTGTTCCTCGTTGTAACTATTAAATTGTTGGGTTTTCTTGTTAAAAAATTTGTTTTATTTATACCCGACAACGGCGAAGCCAAAAGGACTTAAACCACTGATCCGATTTTAATAAATGAAGTATCAATCAATGAGTTTAATAACAGCCCGGGTAACATATTAGGCTATATTATTTACGTAGTCGGGTTATAAATTTTTTATAAAATTTGTAGTTACTTGTTGATACAACTATAATAATAATGACTTACTTTAAGGTCATATTTAAAACTGTGTAGTACTGTTGTAGCTGTGTTAGTGTATAGTATGTAGTATTTACCGAATTAAAAGCAACTGTTGTACAATAGGCAAGCGGACTGATTTTTTTTATTGCATAAATGAATAGTACTCTTAAATATGAGTAACTTCTCAGAAGAAACCGTATATCAAAAATCAATATTTTCAAAGGTACAGCGATTTGCACCTATACAAAATTTCGCGAGTCTTTATACCAAAAAAAAAATATTTTTTTTTGCGAAATTGGTAAACAAAACCTACATCATTAGTTTACTCACATCATATACAAAAACATTCATTATGATAAGTATGAACTTAAACGCACAAATATCGGAGATATTTACAAATATATTCCTGCGGCCATATACTTCATAACTACTTCATATACTACAAGTGACGTCATTTGTAGGTCGACTTTAGTATGGAGCGTTTTTAGGAGGCTCGCGAATTTTTTTATAAAAATCGCTGTACCTTTGAAAATATTGACTTTTGATATAAGTACGGTTTCTTCTGAGAAGTTACTCATATTTTAAGAGTACTATTCATTTATGCAATAAAAAAAATTTTGTCCGATTGCCTATTGGTTTTTTAGTTATATAGTTGTTTTGTAGACGACTGTCCTGTAGTTAATAAATGTGTTTAAAACCCTTGTTTTGTTTTTAATCGTCTTTGTCCGTACTTAGCTCCTACATTACACACAACTAGCTGTTGCTCGCGGCTCCACTCGCGTAAATACAGTATCCCAAAGGAACACTGTACTTTTTCGGGATAAAAAGTAGTCTATAGGCTGACTTAATCATAAGATATATATTTATTTAAAGCCTTTAAATAAATATTTAAAAAAAATCCTATAATCCAGAGCCCAAGCTACTACCATACAAAATTTTATCAATATCCGTTCAGTAGTTTTTGCGTGAAAGAGTAACAAGCATCCATCCATCCATGCTCACAAACTTTCACATTTATCATAGGATGTGGCACGTCTGTGGTTTATAAAACATCATAAACATGCAGCTAACTTACTCGTATATATTTTGTATCATATTTGATAGTAACAACGCAGATTATATAGGTACATTAATAATACACTTTTTACATCTGGGTGAGTTTTCAGTTACATACTATAGAAGTATTCGCGTTAAGAATGAAGTGAATCATGCGAACATACGTCAAAATTGACAAATGACGCTTTAGCTGTGTGTTGTGATCCGTGTGACGTTGCCCAATCTAAGGAAGCCACGTACGTATTGACGTATAATGTAGGCATGATTCACTTTAATCATAACGCGAAAGTGAAACTGACAGTAGCGCCATCTAGTTTCGATATATTATAATTTCCTGAAAATCACACACCAGTTGCCCTCCTCAAAGAAACTCTGCTCGACCACGAGGTCCGGCCCGGCGAGCCGGTCCAGCTCCCCCTCCTCGAACACGTGGTAATACCTGAGTAACGTCGTATCGGGGTCGCCCAATTTATTTTCTGCCTTATCTTTGTCTTTTTTATCGCCTACCCGCCTTAATTTCCAAGGCACGAGAAGGTCGTTGTGTTGAAATTGTGTTCTATTTTCGTGTACCGGTAAGCTCAACCCGCCGACCGTGGAGTGTGTCTTCGGATCCTGGTTCTCCTTGCTGCTGCACAGGTAGGAGGATTTCTTCTGATCTTTGGCCCACACCGTGACCAGGGCGAGTCCGCCGGGCCGCAGCAGTCGGGCGATCGTGGCGACGGCTTGCACTCTTCTTGCCTGCACATATCAGATTATGCTTATAATTAAACTGTGGGAGAGCCCTGTTTCGGCACGAATGGGCCGGCTCGACCGGATAAATACCACGACCTCCCAGAAAACTGGCGTAAAATAACGCCTGCGTTGTGTTTCGCTAAGCGAGTGAGGTTACAGGAGGCCCAAAGGAGGGATTGGGGGTTTTTAAGGACTGGGAACGCAGGTCGCAACACCAGAGGAGTTACAAGTATAACTGCTCTGGTGTTGCGAATGGTGAATTATAGTGAATACCTTGGTGAATTATATAGTTTGATTTTTTAGTGTGATATGGTTGTCAGTTTTCTGAATTTTCAAAAATTGCTAATATATCTTTATATCCGGGTCATGGTTTACTTTGATACATGTACTCACGTGGCTACTGAAGTGGTGTATGACCGCTATACATATAACGCGGTCGGCGCGCGCGGCGCACAGCGGCGCCGTCAGTATGTCGAGACGCACTGCGCCCGCGCACGCGCCCCCGCCCTGCGCGCCGCACTCCGCCACTAGGCCTGCGCTGCGCTCGCACGCTATCTGCAAAGTATACTCATATATGGGTGTTTTTATTGAGGATTTTCTGAGCTGACAGGCGTTTGGACCCGACGCACATTAAGCGCCGTCTGGCGACAGGAAAATGGTCGACAACTTCAATCGGGGGTTGATTGGCACACCATTGGCATCGAATTAAGGATTTCGTTACCCCTTCCGCCAGCTGATAGCGCCTACCCCTTATCAGCTAACCGCTATCGTACCTATACAAAATCGTTGAGACGAGACAACTCCCTCCCTTTCTCGTCAAGTTACTCTAGCCTGTTGGCCCAACTTATGTCGAATTTGATTACGAGTAGGTTTGCTAGAAGGGCTGAATAAAAAAAAAACATTATGTAAATACTTAGAAACCTTAGTTTACAACTTTGTGTTCACTAATGTTTCTTTTTGTAATTTCATTGGCAATTAAATATTATACTTTGTTTAATAAACGTTTCTTTTTCGCCGTTAAAATTTAAAATTTCCATAAATTTCACTACACATACCTGTGCAATATCTGTCCTCTTCAATATGTTCTTGCCGTTCCCTGCGCCTAAATCGAAAACGATGGAGCCAATGGGAGTGTTTTGAAGAAATTCTACGACTTTCGGCCAAGGCTTGTGTCGCGTGGAACTGAAGTGGCCGGCTATTTGTTCATACACCTACAGTTGACAGATCATTCAGTTACAACGAATACCACAAAGAAGTAAGCTACATGTTATATCCTTCTCTTCTATCTTAGTTCTCATGACGATTTAAATGCCATACTCACCGTCCAGCCAGCAAATCCAATACCGCGGTCTCGAAGCGGACTTGTAGAAAATAACTAATTGACCTTTTGACACTAATGACGGGCATTAGTACCGGTGCTGGACCATGAGTAAGGCGCTTTAAACGCCTCGTATGAAACCGGCTTCCCACTGTCGACGCGCCGGCACTAGCGCCGGTCCGACTCGAAGCCGGTTTCATACATAACTGGCACCGGCCTGGCACCGGCCCGGCGCCGTGCCGAGTAGAAACCACACGCACCGTAAGGGGGGGCTATCCACATATAAGGTCACGCAAAGTTCCGACTTTTTCAATCCCACCTCCCCCCTGTATCACGCTTTTTAGTATCCTCAAACGTAGTATACCTGTATTTAACATGTACTGTCATATTGATTTTTTATGTTTACGCGAATATTGTTCATTGTTTTAAACACTTACGGATTTTGTCGCGGTGCACTTTTCTTTTACCCGACGTTTCGGCTACTTTCCAGCAGCCGTGGTCACGGGAGGACTGAGGTGTCAGTTGTCCTATTTGTTGAAGTTGTTCAAACTACCCGAAGATTCTTCAATTATTATTTGTGTTCCGATCCACGCAAAACATACTAACAGTATCTTGAAGCCGCGGTGCTTTTGACCTGAATTTTATTTTATTTATCACTGGATCCCAACTAGATGGCAGCACCCAGCCATCTTCTCGGTTAAAATTAGGGTACTTTTTAATTTCTATAGCCTCGCGTATCATTCTAGGACGATAACGTTGTTCCTTTGCCAGTACTTGTGGCTTATCAAATCTTATGTAATGGCGAGGTTGATCCAGTGTGTGTTCGCAAATTGCAGATTTGTTGTTGCGGCGGTGTTTAACATCTGCGATGTGTTCCTTAACGCGGGTTTTAATTGATCTTTTTGTTTTTGAGCAAACAAAAAGATCAGTTAAACACCGCCGCAACAACAAATCTGCAATTTGCGAACACACACTGGATCAACTTCGCCATTACATAAGATTTGATAAGCCACAAGTACTGGCAAAGGAACAACGTTATCGTCCTAGAATGATACGCGAGGCTATAGAAATTAAAAAGTACCCTAATTTTAACCGAGAAGATGGCTGGGTGCTGCCATCTAGTTGGGATCCAGTGATAAATAAAATAAAATTCAGGTCAAAAGCACCGCGGCTTCAAGATACTGTTAGTATGTTTTGCGTGGATCGGAACACAAATAATAATTGAAGAATCTTCGGGTAGTTTGAACAACTTCAAAAAATAGGACAACTGACACCTCAGTCCTCCCGTGACCACGGCTGCTGGAAAGTAGCCGAAACGTCGGGTAAAAGAAAAGTGCACCGCGACAAAATCCGTAAGTGTTTAAAACAATGTACTGTCATGTTTAGTATGACTCCCATCCACACCCCACCATGCACTGTGACGTAATATGTGGATGGACCCTAAGGTGCTTTAATCTATTTTCTGTATCTATGGTTTTATTACAAATTCTAGTCTATTGTACTGTACTTACATTATTTACTATTGCAAGAGATTTAACAGAAAGAAACAATATTTAACAATATGTAGCCTACCTGATGAACATGTGTTTCCTCTAAATTGGACGCCAATTCACCGTCTATATCGTCAGCAGATTTTGCACCGGAGCTATCGCAGTACACCGTGTATCCACACTCGCATGGACCCCGCCTCGTCTTGCGGAACGTCAGAGATATTCTAGTACCTCGTGGCTCTGTGTCACTGGTTACCACTTTAACTTCTTCCCCATTAACCTTCCTCTTCTCTATCACCGGATCCCAGGTTCGCGGATGAATACCGTGCTGCCAGTCATACCTAAACATTAATAATAATATATGAAAATGTTCAGGGTGTATTTTTATCCGAATGAAAAATAAGGCGTTCTATACTTCAATAGGCTACTTGACCTTGTTTTTATTTATGTCAGTAACGCTTCATAATTGTTTCATTACACAAAAAAAAACATAATATAACATTATTTTGAAACATACAAAACAAAAAATACTTTGAAATTACACTTTTTATAAACCGCCGAAAACACTATTCGCCATGTTGGTTGATAGATTAGCTGTGCTGTGATGTCATACTAGTACTATTTGTATGTAATTGTATTCTCTTATAACAATTGCTGTTCCAGCGTGACCCGTCCCATCTGCATCCGGATGATTAGTGTAGTAAATGTTAAGCCTTTAATTTTCGCATTACTGTTCTAATGGTGCAATGTGATATGGGACGGACAGGACACAAGAACAGCGTCTAATTGGTGAGTATTTAGCAGTGACTCAAGTTCGTGTTTGTTTGGCGCTAGACTGTTAATGTTCCACGTCGCTAGTCTGAGGGGGCAATTCTGCTAAATAAAGCCTGCATTAATACAATTACAATCAAGTCCCGATACGCTTAAACTCCCAATAGGTGTTTTTATGAACGTTAAACCAACGTGAAACGCGCTCTTATTGGTCGTAACGTCATAAAATCCGTTCACGGTAACATGACGCTACACTTTCAATCCAAACAAAGTGAAATTGACTGTTTAAATTGTCTACTTTAAATACGAGAATTGAGGTTCTGATTTCTGAACGCAGTCATTTTGTCATTTTGGTGACTAAAGTTGTTATGAGTCCCAAAAGTGTACTCATCTGTTGTAAGATTACATCGAACTTCTCCGATTGCTGTAGTATAAGTTTTTCTGTAAGATTACATCGAACTTCTCCGATTGCTGTAGTATAAGTTTTTCTCTAAGATTACATCGAACTTCTCCGATTGCTGTAGTATAAGTTTTTCTCTAAGTTTACATCGAACTTCTCCGATTGCTGTAGTATAAGTTTTTCTGTAAGATAAGACTCTGTCCAGAAAGTGCGTAAGCCTGCGTAAACCTACGCACGTAGAGATTCTTATCTTATCGTTTCTTTTTGACGAAATTTTGTACGATACGCGCATAGCTAAAATAATACGCACGTAGCTTCTGGACGCAATGTATGGGGCCCTAGTACCTCGACTACGTGCGTAGACCTTACGTGCGTAAGAATACGCAGTTTCTGGACATAGTCTTACATCGAACTTCTCCGATTGCTGTAGTATAAGTTTTTCTGTAAGATTACATCGAACTTCTCCGATTGCTGTAGTATAAGTTTTTCTCTAAGATTACATCGAACTTCTCCGATTGCTGTAGTATAAGTTTTTCTGTAAGATTACATCGAACTTCTCCGATTGCTGTAGTATAAGTTTTTCTGTAAGATTACATCGAACTTCTCCGATTGCTGTAGTATAAGTTTTTCTGTAAGATTACATCGAAGTTCTCCGATTGCTGTAGAGTGTAGTATAAGTTTTTATAGTTTTAAAATTGTGTTGTGACAAAACAAAAATGCATATTTTTAAATCAACTTTATTTATCAACCTTAAGATTTTAGGGTTCCGTACCCAAAGGGTAAAAACGGGACCCTATTACTAAGACTTTTCGAACTAATAGTCCGTCCGTCTGTCTGTCATCAGGCTATACAGCCTCAGTCAAGAACCACGATAGCTAGACAGTTGAAATTTTCACAAATTATGTAGGTATAACAAGAACTGTTGCTGCTATAACAACAATTACTAAAAACAAAATAAAATAAATATTTAACGACTCAACTATTAAAATTAATTGTAAAAATCTGCAGCATGTTTCTATTTCAGCTATTGGTGGAAAGGGAGATCTTTAAAATGTCGAGTGAGCGATCTGTCCACGTTCTCTCGACGCGATTTGGGCGCACTTCTTTCAGCTTTAAATGCTATGAATATTGTAAAATCAACTGCATTCAGACTAGCATTCATTGCCCGCGGCTTCACCCACGTGAAATTGGGTTTTAAACTTTCATCCCCTATTTTACCTTTCTTAGTGCCTACGTCATATGACAAATATGCAACATTTCAAATTTCTAGGGTTTGGCCTGTGTGTTGATACATCAGTCATTCAGCTTTACCTTTGATATTATGTCATTATATATAATAGATAGATATTTCAGCTAGTGACTTTCAACATGTGAAACTCCTAGACACGGATAACATCTCAAATATAGTTAACATAATATTACATAACTAAATTTCAAAATTTGGAGCCTTCCAGAAAAATATTCAAAAAATTTGCAAAAATTATTTCATATTATGGGGCTAAGGCTATCTACACTGATGTATAGTTACTATTTATCTGGGTGGAGGCGGAGTTTTTTAATCTTTACACCGCCTAAAAAATTTAAGATCAGAGGAATTGTACATCACGAGACCTCTAGGTCATTGATTTATGAGCCTTATTACATAGTGATTGATTTAAGAGCCTGTGCTTCGAGGGCAGATCAAGTATGATATTTTTTTTATTACCTGCAACCAATGTTGCCCTACCTCAAATTCGACTCTAGCTACAGCCCTGACTAGCCCCCTACTAATTAAAATATTTACACAAGTGATTAGGTACTTAATTACAAAATGACATTTTCAACATATTATACAAAGACAGTAACATTTAATAGCTAATCAGAACCTTTAGCCAAGATGCATTCAATAATTTCGACGGCGACTTCAAAATCAAAAATGTATGAGATTTGACATATTAAGCCATCAGTAAGTGACATGTTGCTTGCGATGCCTCATGTCAAATCCGTTTTTGAACCTTGCCGTCGAAATTATTGGATGCATCTTGACTTCAGGGCCAGTTGTGTAAATGTTTTTATTAGTAGGGCCAACGGGTATTAATTTACCTGGCTTCACCTGTCATCATCAGTAGAGATCTAGCCGGCACCACAACTGGTATATACTGTCCGCTATGATGTTTCCAGTCCATCACCACTTGAGACCCCAATGACAGTGATAAGATGATCTCACCAAATGGACTATGTCTGTCTACGTGGGATGGTATACCTGTGAAAACAACACCATGGTCTAAAACTATTATCTGCAGATAAAGTATAATGTTAGTTATTTTAAAATTTATTACATTCTTTTTATAAACTTATGTATTTCAACTTAAAATATTCTTTATATTTACTCAATTTCTCAATGAAATAGAATGTAAAAAATGCAGAAATCGTGTATAGTACACTAATTTAAAAATAGCATTTTACTTCAAAACAATGTAATTATTTGAATTACCTTGACCAGGGCAGTATTTGTTCACAGTCAGTTGATCAGGAATGTCAATATCAAATCCGCACTCTCGGATTCTTTCCCACAGAACATTGCATTCAGAAGGGACCTTCTCAGACAGAGGTGCACTCAAGTCGACATCGTTGCTGCCATATCTAAACTCATATCCATAGTGTTTTACCTGGCGATTCTTCAAGTTAGCTTCATCAACCCAATGAAACAGATTCATCAGTTTTTTTTCCTCTTCACTACTTACAAAGTTTTCTAACAAATGCAAACCTTTGGGGTTTGCCGCTGAACATACGACTTCATTCTTTGGTACTGAAAATATTTTGATAAAATATAATTAGGTAATTACATGTCTACATCATTAAGAGTATCTTTTGCATAAATTACAAAATAAACAGGCTTACCATCTTCCACATAATTCATATAAATAACTGTCTGGTCTGCATTACAACTTTTTCCATTGCACTTTTCAAAGAATAATTTTGCGCCGTCTACATTGTTAAATATTGTGTACGAATATGATTCGCCCTTTTCAGCAATGAATTTCACCACCTGAACATTTTCTGGCAGCTGCGTTACTAGTTGTAACAAATTTTCTTTTTCAAAGCCTGTTGCCTGACCAACATTGCACAGGACGATGTTCTAAAAGATACAAGTATAGTTGACAAAATGGAACAGGGCAAATTAAAAATAAACAAAGTTGTTTTTTCAACAATACTGCAAGGGTCCAATTTCTCTTTTAACATACAAAAACATAATATTTACTGGACTTGGAGTATCTGTGCAGGTAATCCCTTTGGAAGTTTTTAAGCGAACGGCAAATCGCTTTCTTTTGCGTTCTACTTTCTTATGTTCTTCCATGCCTTTAAAAAAAGATGTTGTTTCTGTTTGGCAGGGATGTCAGACCGCCACTTGGAAATCCTTGTACCGAGCTGGCTGAAAACTGGTATTGGAGATGGCAAACTGGTACGCCTGCGCTCCGCTCTGGCGCTGCAAACACTGATAGATAAACTGTGTCGGAAGTCGCATCCCAGTGAATAAAAATAATATTTTAATTTCGTATACTCTTAATAGAGGGCAGTAATTGTCGAACGCACGGAAGAAATATCATTTTAAACATATCTTTTTGATATTATATTGCATTTCGGGTATAAAATGTAAAATATATTGAAAAAAATAGATTTTTTTTTTATTAAAAAATATATATATATTCAAGGGATTTGAACCCGGGACCTCTAGATTGAGAGCGGAGCACCTTACCATTACGCCATCAAGCATATTTCAAATTAACTCATGGAAAATGGTAAGTGTTTATCGAGACTGCTTGCTATAAAAAAGTTTTATATTATGAGGGAAATCTGATTGGAATTTTTTTTTACATGCATCTTTGAAATTTGCCGGTTATTCTATATGGTCAGTATATTTTTGTCGGTCAAGGGCCAATCTTGGTATTTTTGCGTACAAGGACTGAGTAGTCTTGGTACATGGTACGTGGAACCAAAACCTAGTATGTATACCAAGAAGTTGGTACGTCTGACATCCCTGCTGTTTGGTAACATAAAAAAAAATATTTAATTACTAGTTATAAATTACAAAAAATATTTATAACCTAAAACTCTGAAAACATTATATATTATTCTTCTTCTTCTCATACGGCAATTGGCTCAAGGCAATTGCCGTAGCCTCAAAGCCATAGAAAAAAAATCAATATATCATAAGTGATTTACACTCTCGCGCGAGTGGCGAGGCGAGGCCCGAAGTGAGTCGCGAGGCGAGTGTGTAATAAGTGATTTACACGCGCGAGAGTGTAAATCTAGTATTTAAACGTAGTTCGCCTTGAGGGGAACTACGTTTACACACTCGCCTCGCGACTCACTTTGGGCCTCGCCTCGCCACTCGCGCGAGAGAGTAAATCTAGTATAAACGTAGTTCGCCTCGAGGCGAACTACGTTTACACACTCGCCTCACGACTCACTTCGGGCCTCGCCTCGCCACTCGCGCGAGAGTGTAAATCTAGTATCAAGGGCCAAGGCTTTAATATAAAAAAAAAAGTATCTGTCAGCGTTGCCAATTGCCATTACACGAAGTATAGATAACAAGGAGTCCGAACGTAATGTTAAAATCATGAAGCATAGATACCAGGAGTCCGAACGGTATAGGCTTTTTAATAATAATTATGTACACAATAATAGGACCAGATCTTAGTTCTCTTTTCTGCCGCTAGGCGTGCGAGACCGACGAGTACCGCGTGTTGCCAATACTATTATACCGAGTGTTGCCAATACTATTATTTATTACAATTATTTTTAAATTACCGTTAGGCAATTACCGTGTTCTACGGTATCTATTTTTCGAGAACAGTTTCTAAGAATTTCCTAAAACTTTTATTTAATAAGATTTCAATCTTTCCAGAGCTGTCAATAGCAACTTTAAACTTCCCGCGTAATTTGAAACGAGTGCATGTCGGACCGTCGCGCGCTCTACCGGCAAAAATCTGTCCCCGTAATTGAGACCATTATTTTAACATTACGTTCGGACTCCTTGTTATCTATACTTCGTGGTTAAAATAATGGTCTCAATTACGGGGACAGATTTTTGCCGGTAGAGCGCGCGACGGTCCGACATGCACTCGTTTGAAATTACGCGGGAAGTTTAAAGTTGCTATTGACAGCTCTGGAAAGATTGAAATCTTATTAAATAAAAGTTTTAGGAAATTCTTAGAAACTGTTCTCGAAAAATAGATACCGTAGAACACGGTAATTGCCTAACGGTAATTTAAAAATAATTGTAATAAATAATAGTATTGGCAACACTCGGTATAATAATATTGGCAACACTTGGTACTCGTCGGTCTCGCACGCCTAGCGGCAGAAAAGAGAACTAAGATCTGGTCCTATTATTGTGTACATAATTATTATTAAAAAGCCTATACCGTTCGGACTCCTGGTATCTATGCTTCATGTGCCATTATCAGCAAATCAGCTGTAAATTCAGCACAGGTGCAAAACCTTTGCAACCGCGATTGCCATAAATAAAAGAAGAAGAAGAAGAAGAGTACCTTATTGAAATTCAGTGTTGGTTCACTGTTTCAGCCAGATTCCCACACGTGCGACGCTCCTTTGCCGACTCTGCAAGAACATCTTCCACAGCATTAGTAACTACAGTTTCCAGACAACAGTCTAAATCTCCTGTTACAACTTCGTACCGAAAAACAGTCTACACACCTCGCCGTCCCATTTCTCCTGTGACCCCTGGATATGATCACCAGGCTCACAGGAATATAATCGAACAACCTTCTTCTCAATCTTCAAATGGGTGTGCTTTTCCTACCAGCCCAAGTGTGGCCCCAAATGATAACATAATTGATACACTTATTAACACTCTAATCCATTTAGTCTCCCGGTTTGGTGACTCCGGGCTACCGAACAAAACTCGTACTAACTTAACTCAGTTACTTAATGCTGTCCTCAATAATGGCTCTCACTGCGATTCAGTGGAATTGTCGCAGCATCAGGAGGAAGAAATTTGAATTATTAAACTTAATTAATAATTTCAGACCGTCTATTGTTGCCATCCAGGAAACATGGTTAAAGCCTAGTTCGCGTTTTCGTGTCTCGGGCTACTCATGTTTCCGGGATGACAGAATTGATGGGAAGGCTGGAGCAGCCATTTTGGTCTCCAGTCGATGTACATACTCTTTGCTTTCTCTACCTGTACATAGTACATCTTTTAATATTGTAGCCGTCCGTGTTGTAAATACTATATTTATGTCTGTATATGTCCCCAACCCTTAACTCCTCTATCCTTTCTGAACTTTCCTCCATCATTTCTTCTATTTCCCTCCCTCTAGTTGTATTAGGTGACTTTAATGTCCACCATACATCCTGGGGGTCCTACTTTAACGATTATCATTCTACAATGTTTTTAGACATTGTGGATGATAATAACCTAGTGGTCCTTAATGATGGGTCTCCTACTCGACGGGTCTCGCCTTTACAGAACCCGAGGAGTGTGGTGGACCTCTCATTATGCACCCCTTCCATCTCTTCTCTTTGTTTATGGTACGTCCTTACTGATTCCCATGCTAGCGATCATTATCCTATCTCTATTACTATGACGGATTCGACAATACAGACAATCCCACCCATCCCTCCCAGACTCAAATACAAAATAGAGAAGGCCAAGTGGGACGAATTTCCCGTTGCTACGGATGCTGAAGTTGGCCTCATTCCCTCTATAAATACAAATAATGCCCACATTCAATATCAAAATTTTAAAAATACCCTTTTACTGGCAGCAGATCGGTCAATCCCCTTAAAGCTCATGGGAGATAGCAGATTGTCCCCCCCGTGGTGGGATTCCGAATGCACCTCAGCATGCAAACGTCGCAAGGATGCAGAAAAACTGTACTCTAGATCCATGACCTTAGAGAATTTTCTGAATTACCAAAAAGTGGCAGCTGAGGTTAGGAAATTACCATCCGAGAAAAAGAAAAGTGGTTGGCACCAATTTTGTTTAAATCTTTCTCCTGCATCGAGGCCCTCGACGGTCTGGAAAAATATAAAGAGATTTCGGGGTTCTATGGCAAGCGATTACCGACAGTCCAACGACCCATCTGAGTGGATTGAAGCATTTTCCCAACGATTGGCGCCGTTGACGGCTCCTTCCTTTGATGAATTTCACTCATACACCTCTACAGGCCCTTCCTCTGATCCTTCAGATTCTCCATTTTCTCTGGAGGAATTTCGACTGGTTGTGAGTTCACTGAAGGATACTGCTCCTGGCGAGGATGGAATACCATATTTATTTATAGTCAACAGTGGACCAGACACCCAATTGGTTTGCCTTAACATCCTTAACGGCATATACCAGTCAGAGGTTCCTCCAGAGGAATGGCGCACACAAATCATTTTGCGTTTCCTTAAACCGGGAAAACTTAGTAGCGACCCTTGTAGTTACAGACCAATAGCTCTTTCGGCCACTTTATCAAAAATTTTGGAGCATCTCATTAAAAATAGACTAGAATGGCTAATGGAGAGTAAGGGCGTTTTATCCAAGACACAGTTTGGTTTTCGGAAAGGCTTTAGCACTTTGGACAGTTTAGGTACCTTTATAACTGACATACGCATTGCCTTTTCGAAAATGGAACATGTTGTGGCGATGTTCTTGGATGTATCGTCTGCGTATGACAATGTTTCTCTTCCGGTGCTTAGGCAGAAACTGCTACAGCTGAACGTCCCTGTGAAGATGATTAACTACATTTGTAATAGCCTCTCCCGTCGTCGTATTACCATCTCTTTTCTAAATTCTAATCAGTCCACCAGAACTGTATATAAAGGCTTACCGCAAGGTAACGTCCTTAGCCCGCTTCTCTATAATATTTATACTAGCGATCTTGACCTTTCGTTTAATAGTTTTTGTGAGGGTATTCAATACGCAGATGATCTAACCTTGTACATCGCCTCAAAGGATATATCGGAATGCTCCGCCCGCCTGAACTCTGCCATTGGCTATCTATGTGACTGGATGGAAAGACACGCACTATCCATCTCTATTCCAAAAAGTTCAGTTGTTGTTTTTTCGCGATCTAGAAGTATACCTGATAACATTTGCATTCAATATAATCAACAAGTTTTCCCGGTAAAGGATAAGGTAAAATTTCTGGGTGTTTGCTTGGACTCCAGGATGACTGGTGTTCACCACATCAATCTCACAGCGCGGAAATGCGAGAAAAATATAAATATCCTCCGATCTCTCTCTAGCGTGTGGTGGGGCTCACATCCCTATACACAAAAACTTTTATATAATTCACTTGTCCGCAGTCACTTGGACTACGGTTCCTTCCTTTTAGAACCATGCAATAAGCTACCGTTAAAAACCTTAGACAAGATCCAATCAAAGGCACTGAGGATCGTTGTGGGAGCTATGAAATCTACTCCTATCAACGCTCTGCAAGTTAAATGTGGGGATCCGCCCCTTAACATCAGGCGGCAGTGCCTGTCTGACAGATTTGTATTTAAAATTTTCCAATATTCCTTTCACCCACTTATAGGCAAACTTCACATTCTTTCCCAGCTAGTAGATTCTTCCAACTATTGGTCACACAAACATCTCCCCTGCCTTTTGATTAGTTACCGTAAGCTCACCCATCTTCCTTGCCCTGTCTTCCAGTGTGCTCTTAATCCCCTCTTTTCCACTCCCTTTAATGCACTTACTTTTCTTCCAAAAGTGCTTCTAAATTTTTCAATAGAAAAGGGCTCTCCCTTAGCCAATACTCAATTCCAAAATATCATTAATCAACACTTTGAGGATTGGTTGCTTATTTTCACAGATGCTTCCAAGCTTATGGAGCGTGGCTGTGTTGGAGTGGCTGTGTGGATTCCGAAAGTTAATGTCATTTTAAACTTTAAATTACCTCCAGGCTCCACTGTATTTACAGGGGAAGCTCTTGCAATATTGGAGGCACTTTCTTTTGTTGAGTCCCATCATCTCACCAAGTCAATTATTCTTTCGGATTCCAAAAGTGCACTGGAGGCCGTTACTTCTAACCAGTTTCGCTCTAAATGTAAATCTCCCCTAATCTTGAAAATAAGGCAGCTTCTCTTTAGGTGTCACATAGATAATATTCAGGTCGTTCTGGCTTGGATACCAGGTCATAGTGGAATAACTGGCAATGAAAGTGTGGATGCCTATGCCAGACAAGCTATAACATCAGGTGGTCTTAGTCAGTATAAACTTTATTGTCAGGATCTAATTCCACTAGCTAAAAGTCACATGAACATCAGGTGGTACGAGCAATGGGCTAAAACAAGTGAAAGTAAAGGCAAACAATATTTCGAAATTCAAAATGGCATTCCGGTTAGGCCATGGTTCTTCAAATATAAAAAAGCATGTAAGACAGTGTGCTCAACAATTTGTCGAGTCAGACTCGGACATTGTTGCTCACCTGTATTTCTTGCAAAAATTAGGGTAAGGGACAGTTCCCTTTGTGAGTATGGATTAGACGAGGGTACCCTGGACCATATTTTTTTCTCTTGTCCTAAAAACCAGTGTTCCCTTTACGATCTCCTTCCTCCTACTATTCCTCTCCCTATCAATTTTAAATCCGTTTTATGTTTTGTAAATACTTCATTTATTCAAATCTTATGTACATTTATTAGTACTAACAATATAAAACTGTAAATAGCTATTAGTTACTAACCCCTATGTTTGTGTTTGTTTTAGGTTGTTTCAACAGACCTCGCTATTTAATATACCGTACCCTTGTTTTGTCATAAGACCTCCATATACATTGAGGTATATACATGGAGGGGCCCTTACAGTTCTATACATACTAGCGCTTAAACAAATATGATGGAAATATGAGACAGACGGTGAAATATCATTTGGTCTCTTTCTATCTAATGCAATAATTTTCATGTTAGAAGAAACAGCAATATTTTTGTTTTTGCTCATTTTAGAAACATTAGACTTCAAAACTTTGACAATTAACGAAATGTGGAACGATCCGCCATTAATTGCTCATTAACTGTCAATCAACTGTGGTAGGTCTCCTGTCAAAAGGTTGTTTATGTTTTGTTTATTTAAAGGCGTGACTCCTGTTCGAAACATTACACAGAAAACATGAAACAAAAACATTTGTTTTCATACACAAGCTGTCTCCAGCTACAGAAAATGTTTTTGGTCGAAACAAAACATTTTGTCCAGACACGATCTAAGTTCCGAGGAGGAAGACGTATTAGCGCTCACAGTTTTAGTGATTGTAGGTGTAGAATCTAGGAGAAAAGAGGGGTTCTGAAAAGGCCACTTTAGGTGTTTCATAAAAGTATTTTTTTCAACTCATAAATATGTGCGCCATTTTACGCATTTCTATTGAAAACTGACAAAATTTGTGTTTTTTAATTAAGTCAGGCCGTATATTATGAGCGATCACAAAAACAAACACAAAAAACACAACAAGCAAAACTGTAACCCTAAAAAAGTGTCGTGCGTTGAGCGCTATAGATCGGTCGCGCTCCGTAATACACTCTCGAAGCAAAATTAATTTATTTTGCGAATCGCGCGGTTGATTTGCCGCTGCACGTCAGTCATGGCGCTGGTGGCAAACGAGTTGCTGGCATTCATCCAGCATGCCATCGACACTATGGACGAGGTCAGCATCATGCAGATCTGCAAGTCAACCTTCAGCAGTGAAGAGATTTGTATGGGCAAGCAGCTGCTGTACGAGACGCTCGGCCAGAGCGCGAACATGCCATCACGGAGGAGAGATGGCGGCGAACGAAGCGTGCAGGATATCATCTCCCTGCTGAAGCAGACGGATCCAGACGACGTGCCGGCCTTTGTGGCGAAAGATCTCCACAAGCTGCCGGTGGTTACGATGGACCACGTCGACGTCTCCAGCCTGCTGAAAAACTTCAACAGCATGAAGGCAGAGCTGGACGAGATGCGAGGTAGATTGGATGCATCGGAATCTACCATCCGTGATTTGCGTAATGAATTATTAAAATTAAATTTTAATAATTCATTAAGTAGGTCACCCGAGCATTCAACTGCCTTTGTAAACACACGTCGTGGTGGCGCGCGTGCTGACACATCGTTTTGCGTGTCAGCGGAATCCGTCGAGTCGGCGATCGCCGCCGCCCCCGCCGTATGCGTTCCCCTCCGGGTCACGCCGACGCTGAGTAAATCGAAAACTCAGCAGCGAAATTTTGCGAGTCTAGCCGCTCGCCCCGCACCTCCCCTGCAGGCTAAGACAAAAGGGGAGGAAGAGAGCCGCAAGGCCACAGAGAGCCGCAAGGCTACGGAAAGCCGCAAAGCTGAGCCTCCTCGATCTGGGAAGGACGAGAGCAGGAGGTGCGATGAGGAGGGCTTCACACTGGTGGAGAGAAGAAAGAAGAAGAAGCCCGCCGCCCGCAACCACCGCGGCACCGCACCCTACGTACCCGAGCTGCGCCTGCGGTGTGAAGTACCCGCGACGCCGCTGTACGTCTCACGCTTGCACTGGTCGATGGAGGTCGAGGACGTCGTAGACTATATCCGTAAGAAGACGTCCCTCGCCTTAAGGGTCGAGCGTCTGGAGTCTCGCCACAAGGTCAACTTCAGTTCCTTTGTGGTGAGAGTACCGACGCATCTAATATCGACCTTCGAGGTGGAGGATTTCTGGCCGACGGGTGTGGTTTACCGAAGGTTCCGGGGGAGGCTCCGGAACGAAGCGCGCATCACGTCGCTGTCTATACGTGACAAAGTGTAGTTTTTAAGTATATAATTAATATGTATGTTAGTCTGTAAGGTATTTATAGTATGGGCCTATGCAGCCTGAAATAAAGGTTATTTAATTTAATTAATAATTTAATTAAAAAACCTGTACCTAGGTGTCATGTGAACGATGTGAACTCTAGTTAAGAAATGAAACATTTCTTCCCCTTTCTACCCGCGCGGGAATGTTTTTCGTCCGTCTCCGAAAACAAAAACATTGTCTATTCCTAGAGAAATGTGTATAGCCACGCCCCAATGTTTCATGTTTTCTGTGTAATGTTTCGAACAGGAGACACGCTTTTAGAATTTCCAAGAGATTAAAAAGACTTATTCTTTAAAATTTTATTTGAATGTTGTAAAAGTGATAATTAACATGCCTAAACGTTATATTGCAAGGTGCAATGCATTAAAGAGTATAAATCAACCTCAATTGTATTTACGCAGGTTAGTAGCCGGTTTTATGCAATACTATAAACATTTCATAAAATAATTGCGTTGCAATTTGATTTTTTCATTTATTATATTCATATCCACATGTAATTCATTAGAACAGTCCTTTAAATTGCATTTTAAGTCTTTATGCCGCGTCCGCACGTTTGCCACTTGCCGCAAACTCCAAACCTCCACAAACGCTTGACTTGAAAAAGGGAATCAAACGTCGCCATCCGCACCATTGCGAGTGAGTTAGTGTGTTCTGAACAGGCAAGCATGTCGGACGTTGAGCTCGTAGGTATCGGCTATAGCATTTGCTTTGAGTTATTTTTATTGTAAAAACAACAGCCTCCGTGGTCTTGTGGTTAGAGCTTGGCTCTCGTCTCGGAGGTAGAAGGTTCGATTCCCGCATTGGGATTATGAGAGTAAAAGAGAGTGTGCTTTTTTGTACTGCGCACACACTTGGGCACTATAAAAATACTCCTGCGTAACTGGCCTGGTTTCAATAAAACCGTCACCGAAATCGGTGTGAGGAGTTATTATTATTATTGTTGTAAAAAAATACATAAATAAAAACAAACAAAAAAAACGGCAAAGAAGATGGTGGATTAAGTTACAAATTAACCGTATAGTGGCTTATTCAATAATGTACTTAGCCACGCACCGGCTACTTTTTTCTCATAATAATAATAATATCTATGGACGTTTCACACCACGTCCTGGTCCCGTGGTAAGTTCTCGAAGAACTTGTGTTACGGGTACCAGACAACAGAAATATATTTAATACTTTTATATTATACATGTCACCGTAAAATTGTAAAAACCGTTAGATTATAAAATAACTAACGACATTGTAAAAATAGGTGGAAATATTTATAACTATATATTTATAATATTACGAAAAATAATGTGTTAAATTATAGGCAGAATATTCGCATCCAAAGTCTATCGGCATTTTACAATTTCACTAGTTTTATTACAATCTAACGGTTTTTACAATTTTACGGTGACATATACATATTTAAGATTTTTATTGTGTCTATCGGCATTTTACAATTTCACTAGTTTTATTACAATCTAACGGTTTTTACAATTTTACGGTGACATATATACATATTTAAGATTTTTATTTAAGTGTATTATACACTTAGATACAATAATTATGCTTGTTTTTCGGGTCCCAAATGCATGGTTCAGCCTGATAACATTCGAGAAAAAACAAGATGTCTTATTTGACCAATCACCACTCATTTTGTGCGAGCGTAGGCACGTCTGCCCGTCTCCAGTACACAAACCAGACTGAGCGCGCGCAAACGTGTGGATGCATCGCAAGCGCTTGCGACAAATTCCCTTTGATTTGTGTCAAAAAACCGACACTCGATCGGAACGGCCGCAAGCTCTTGCAAGCCTACACAAACCATGGCAAACGCTCTATCCGCACGTTTGAATTTGTGAAGACTTGTCGAGGTTTGGCAAACGTGCGGACGCGGCATTAGATTTATTTACGTAATTGAAAAGTGTTGTACCTAACTACCTACCGTTTGTAATAGTTATCGATAAAGGTACAAATAATAATTACATCGATAAAAACATAATAATTACATTTGTGTTATGTGACATAACTTATGTCTCAAAAAGCAATCTGAATGTATTCGATGTGGTTTTAAAAATATAAGTTTAATAGCTTTTAATAATATTGTTGTGACCAAAATTATTTGACAAATGATAAAACTAATAATACTTGTTTTTTATAGGTTTCCGAAAAGTGATACAATAAGCAAATTATGGTTGAAAGCTGGAGAAGAAAATATTCATCCCCGGACCCAGTCAAGAGAATAGCATAGCCAGTTTTTGAACAAACTTAGTTTTATTTAGAAATGGATAGACTTATTCATTTTAATATAAGTGGATATATTCCTTTGTCTTTTATTTCTATTCCACCTTAGATAGTTCAAAAAGTTTTTAGTTCCATCTGTCGATGCCACAAGGACTAATTATTTGCCAAGCTGTAAAAATGTAACACCTATTAATTGTAACCATATTTTCACCAAATAAAGCATCTTGTCATTATGTATAAGATTAGGTTACGATGGGACTGACTTACGCTGTACATCAAAAGTCCCTAAATAAAGAATAAAAAAGCACCATTTCATTTCATATGTATATGAAATGAAATGGTGCTTTTTTATTCTTGGTATACCAATTTATACAGTTGGCTCAGCTCGTATGAAAATAAATATTTAACCATATTATAACCTCTAAGGACATAGGAGTTAAAGTATCCTTAAATAATAAAAGATAAACGTGTTGACTTCAATAAAGAAATGGCACTTCTTTCCCATAGTAAATAAAGTTAAGTCTTACTTGATTAATAAAGGTATCACAATTTTTTTTTAAAAATGGTCTAGTTAGAACAAATAGAATAAAACTATCCTCAGCAATCAGCATAGAATACTCAAGATGTCGGTTAAAAGATATTATCGATTAATAAAAGTAGTTAAATGTACAATGTCATTAGTAAAATAAGTTTTTTACTTACGTATGCATAAATTAAGAATAAAAAAAGCATAATTTCATGTCATAAACCAATTTATACATTTGGCTCAGCTCGTATACAAATAAATATTTAAGGATCTTTTAACTCCTAGGTCCTTAGAGGTTATAATATAAGGACCTAGGAGTTAAAAGATCCTTAACTAATAATTATACTTAAGCGTGTTGACTTCAATAAAGAAATGGCACTTCTGTCCCATGGTAAATAAAGGTAAGTCTTACATGATTAATAAAGATATTACAAAAACTTTTTTTGAAAATGGTCCAGTTAGAACAAATAGAATGTATACCTAAATATATCGTCAGCATCGAATACTTTTTTGGATGTCCGTTAAAAGATATTATCGATTAATAAAAGTAGTTAAATGTACAATGTCATTAGTAAAATAAGTTTTTTATTTACGTATACATGTAAGTTATTGTAAAACTTATGAAAATTTAAAATATCGATACTGTCGATACCCATAATTGCAACTCTAGTTCGGCAGCCATTTTTTGCTCATAATCAGCTGATAAATTGGACACGATTTTGTCATAGGTAGGGCCTGTCCTTTGAATTCTTTAGTCATTGTCCATATATATAAGCAGAGTTTTCATCAATTACTCTGACATTGGCGAATCACTACGGAGCCATTTATAAAAAAGAAGAAGAAGTTCACTGTTCAGTAATCACTAAAATTGTTTGGCGGAGTTTTGCCGGGAAAGTCAATCAGCAATGTTGTGTTTCTGTATTATTTTTCTAAATTCGTGTTAATTCGGTTTTTAATGTGTTATAGTGGTGGAATATTAACCATTAATTATTCGTTGAGGTGCATTAGTGTGGAAAAGTGATACATTCTACAAAATGCGTGCTAAATTGGGTTTCCCGCCAAAACTCCCTAGGAAGTTTCAGTAAAGCGTCTACCACTTTACTGAATCGACTGACTTGACTGATTGACTACCGTGACTATTTATTTGGACTTTGACTAGACTTTGGACTTGACGATTTAGAAATACAGTACCTACGTTGATGAAAATAATATACTTGACATTGGCAAATGGTGATAAGCCGACGCCATAAATAAAAAAAAAAAAAAAAAATTGTTTGGCTCGTAAATACGAGTCGTAATGTTTTATGTACTTTTATTTAGTTAATACTTACTAATACTAGTATTTATTTCTTATTTATGTATACCTCTGAGTTTCTATGAGAGTGATCCAAGTCATCGGCATAAACGTCGCGTCCTGTCACAGGTAAATTATCTGTGAACTCTCGGACTGAGAAATACATACATAACTTTTTAAGTTAGTATGAGATTAAAATAGGTATAGATGTATAATATTAAAAAGAGGGGTACCTAGTGATTATTAATAGACAAAGTCTTTAATCGTGGACTATACAGCCTGAAAGAATATATCAAAAGTTTCCTTATGACAGAGTCACAACTGCATTGCTTTCATATTTCGTTCTAAATCCAATGAAGACCAATAGAAAACATGCTATTTGCATGGCATCAGATTTCTTTTATCCTAACACAGGAGGTGTCGAGGAACATATATACAACTTGTCACAATGTTTGATAAAAAATGGCCACAAAGTGATTGTTGTTACTCACTGCTACGGAGACCGAGTTGGAGTGAGATATTTAACAGGAGGGCTCAAAGTTTACTACTTACCTATCAGAGTTTTCTACTCACAGTGCGCACTTCCTACTATGATATGTAATATAGCAATAGTCAGGTACATTTTGATTAGAGAGTGTATACAAATTGTCCATGGCCATTCAGCGTTTAGTGTACTGGCCCACGAGGTGTCCATTATTGGCAAACTGATGGGTCTAAAGACGGTGTTCACAGATCACAGCCTGTTTGGATTCGCAGATATGTCTGCAGTACTCACCAATAAATATTTACAAATGTGTTTGTGTGAATGTGATCATTGCATCTGCGTGTCTCACACCGGCAAAGAGAATACCGTGTTGCGAGCGAGAGTCAAAGCACACAAAGTGTCCGTTATACCAAATGCAGTAGATGCTTATACATTCACTCCAGACCCGAGTCAAAGAGATAAAAATGTTATCACCATTGTCATCATATCGAGACTAGTTTACAGGAAGGGAGTGGACTTGATGGCTGCAGTAATCACCGAAATGTGTTCCCAGTATTCTAACATTAGATTTATCGTAGGAGGCGATGGCCCAAAGATGTGGCTGCTGCAAGAAGTGAGGGAGAGGAGAGGCTTTCAAGACTGTGTCACACTGTTAGGAAGCCTAAAACATTCTGAAGTAAGAAATGTTCTGGTGAAAGGAGATATATTTTTGAATACCTCCCTCACTGAAGCGTATTGTATGGCCATTGTGGAGGCTGCAGCGTGTGGTTTGAAAGTTGTATCCACCAGAGTGGGTGGCATACCCGAGGTGCTACCTGAAAGTATGATATACTTGACTGAACCCAATGTGAACAGTATTATGTCCGGTCTAGAACTTGCTATTAGTGATATAAAACAAAACAAATTCCTTTGCCCTTATCAGTGCAATATGATGATAAGAAAAATGTACAACTGGATGGATGTCAGTCGTAGAACAGAGATAGTATATAACAAGATTTTGTTGAACAAAAATAAACCACTAGGGCTGCAACTACGCAGTTACCTCACTTGCGGAGTCTGGCCATTCCTTTTAGTCATAAGTTTAATGTATTTATTGTTACAAATAGTTGAAAAAATTTACAAAAGAAAGCACATAGACATTGCCAGAGATTTAAAAACGTGATATTTACTGAATCTGCCTTTTTATTGACCATGATACATTTTAAATATTTTATATGATTATTCAACTATATTACAACGGGGGATAGCATTTATGACGCATTTCAAATGTTCAGATCACAGGTGATTTCGCAAATGCATGTACATGTAAAAAGAAAAATAAATTAATGTTTTGGAATGATCTTTAATTTAATACTATTACAAATACGCAGTTCAAAATATTCAAGCTAACAATGACTATATATAACTTAATAACAATAATCAAGTAGCTTTTTTCCCATTTACATAACTCACTTGGGCCTTTCTTTTTATTTGCTAGTAGGTAATATGACATCCTATACCTCCATATTGTTGGCTGGACCATTTACATAAAATTTAACTCCTGTTAGTATAAATTAATTTTATAATATTCTTAAATAAACATTATATATAAAACCATAAACATCATATTATTTAAAGTAATACAAAACTTAGCTTTGAAAAATTATAACATACAATTTGTTTACTTCTTGAGCTTAAAGACTAAACATTGTACATGCTGATGTTAGTAAGAGGATCAACAATTCTGTGAAGTGAATATTGATTTACTTTTTAATTAAGATATCTTCTCAAGCTGACCTGTAAAATTAAATCCATGTCATTAATATTGGACTTTAAAATAAAAAAATAAACAGTATAATACATTCTTCATAAAATACTGAAATAACATTTTATTCTAAAAAGAGTAATTATAATTTTTTAAAGCAGGGCTTCCCAAACTTTGAGTCAAAGCCTCTATCCGGGGACGTCACGAGGGGATCTACATAGATTAGATTGACTTCATCGATAAGTTGCTTGAATTTTGGAGCTTGATTTCTCACTAATACTGTACATCAGCACTGAACATTATTCTTTGTTTGACCATTCGCGATATTCCACAACATCCTACATACAATATGCAACACAGGTTTATCGAAAATAAATTAAGAGAAAGAGACAATCTGTAATTGGGTTACGAGAACTAAGTATATCTTTCTCCTTCACCATGGGGTGTGTCACCAAAAAAAGTAAATTTCCATAAGTCTCACAGTAGAAAAAAGTTTGGGAAGCCCTATAAATTATATTAGTATTCACATTAATAGAACCTTCATAGAAGTCACTTTTTAATTATTAACTCACATTATTAGCCCATAAAATTTTTATTCACACTTGCAATAGATTCGAAGTGATAAAAGCCTTCCATAGTAATGAAGCTCCCTCCAACAAACAATATCAGGGAAACCACTCACACTTTAGCGCGCGGCGGGTACTTGGGGCGCACGCCCTGCTGCTTCAGCTGCAGCACTATGGAGCGCAGGCGCGCCACGTCCCTCGCCCGCTTCCCACCGAACTCGCACAGCTCCGACACCAGCGCCCACTCCTTGCCCTCCTCCCACGCGCCCTCCGATCCTCGAGCGAGGGCCTTCTCAGCGTTCCTACACAAACAACGTCTTAGAGACTGCCGATATAGCAGCGCGGCCGGGACTGTTCTGTTTTACTGAAAATAATGTCTGTCATGGAGACTAGAGATAAGGAGAGTATCATCTCCATACTTGAAAATGTGTCCGTAAAAAAGGGCGTAAAGCGGTATTTAAAAGGTGAATTAAATCTTAGCATCTTCTTTGGTTATATTTATAAAAATAATATTAATTACAATTTTCATGATTTTCTGAATTAACTACTACAATATAAAGTCGTCAAAAAATTTAACAGCTCAACTCACTTCACTCCTAACTTCACTCCATCTTTTATTGCTAACTTCATGTCACACACATAGAAGACTTGGAACCAATGATTAATGGTTACTTTAGCTTTTCTGTCTTAGAGAGGTGGTACTCCTTTACTATAGTCTCCATGCTAATAACTATATCAAGTTACATGTGAGCCTGAACTAATTATACCAATCAACTATGTTTAGTTCAACCTTAGTGATTTCAATACAATTTTACACAATCTAGTTGACAGCACAATTATTCTAATATGTGTGCTCTAGTTTAGTCAAATTTGATTTCTTGGCATTATTTTTCCACATAAGTAAAACAAAAAATAATGAAATGATCATATACAACATTATGGCTACCATCTCATATTAGTTGTAAAAACACAATAAATACTTTCTGTGATCCAGAACTACAATTACAAGAACCTTTACCCATTTCAAAACAAAATGTTAGTATACCGGTACTATATTTTCTAAAGTACTTACTTAGCAGATTCCCTGCCAGCATAAAAAGGAAAAGATTATTAGTATTACTAACTACAACCTCACAATATTATAATTTACACTGTGTAAACAATAAAATAATTTTGCATACAGTGAAAATCTGTTAAAACAACATTGAAGGGACCGATACATTATAGGGGGCCATCCATAAATAACGTCACACGTTAAGGGGGAGGGAGGGGGTCGACGAAGTGTGACATTGTGTGACAAGGGGGTAGGAGGGGTTCTAAATATTGTGACGTCACATTTCAAAATCTATTATATTATCTGTTAAAATACGAACTATAAACTATTACTTAACGAAAACCTCAAAACATATAATGCCAGTTATAAATAATTTAAAGAAGTGGGTTCAAAGTCCATGCATTGAAAATTATTATGTTTATATCTTTAATTTAAAGATAATTCTATTAATATTATTATTTGTTTTGTTAATTTCTTTAATTAATATAGTCAATCGTTTTTTGTTTCGTTAATTTCTTTAATTAATATAATTATTAATCGTTTTTTATATTGTTAATTGTTTAATTTGATGTTAATTTTATTAAAAATAATTTAAATGGAAATAAAACTGATTTCGGAACGGATATTTTTATTCAATAATTTCTAAATGTAAATTTGCAAAATATGTGACGTCACACTAGGGAGGGGGGGGGTCTCACAAATGTGACCAACTGTGACAAGGAAAAGGGGGGTAAAAAATCGTGAAATTCGTGTGACGTTATTTATGGATGGCCCCTAGTTGTAATAGCCGAAAGTTGCTAAACCAATTTTAAAATGTTCATATTGGTACCCTGACAATCTTCCGACCCTCTTCGTAATTTCTAGTTCCCCATTATAAACAATGTTGTTATAAAAGGTTTTCACTGTAAAATCTAAGTTAACAGTCTTACGGCTGAATACTGAAAAAAATAGTTAAATGAGGCTCAAATCACAAGTTGTTCTTGTCATTTCGGCTATCAGAGACGGCGACAGCCTGTGAATAGGAGAGCTCTTCATTTTGATTAGTGTATCAGTATTCTGCCGTTAGTAATTTTCAATAAAATTTTATTGTACTGTATAGTTTGTTTTCAATTTTGCATACACTGAAATTCATAAATATAATGTAAATTTGTACAGTGTTTCACTATTAACTTTAATCAGTACATGCAGACAAATAGTTTTATGAGTATTACCTGTTAGCTGCCTTTGTCTTGGCTATTTGTTCCTCATGTGTTTTGTACCAATCTTCTAATTCTTTTTTAGCCACTTTAAGCATTTCCTGCTTTTTTCTCTCTTCTTCTTCATCTACAAATTTTTATTTTAAATAAGTTAATAAGTAGCAACTGTAGCCACAATAATATGTAAATTTTTAAACAGCCTCAAAACAATTTTGCAATATAGAACACAAATTGTTAAGTAAAGTGCGGTCACCAAGCACATAGAATTTTGTACATTGACTCATTGCTTGTCTCTTTTACTCGCCCACAAATATATTGCCATTAATGTACAACATTCTATGTGCTCCATGACCACAGTTTTACAGTGACAAGAAATTTACTAGCTCCATAAAATAGTGATTATTATCTATATATCTATACAGATAAATAAAATTGAAGTGTCTATTTGTAACTTCAAATAAACAGCTTTTCACTTATTGCATATGAAAGTATATTCGATACTCACAATAAAATACCAATTTTTAAAATTTTTGTCTGTCCGTCTGTCTGTCTGTTTATTCCGGCTAATCTCTGAAACAGCTGGACCGATTTTCACGGGACTTTCACTGGCAGATAGCTGATGTTATAGGGTCTAACATAGGCTACTTTTATTTTAAGGTTCCGTATAAAAAATAGGGTTCCGTTTACGTTAGTTGCGGGAAACTAAGTTATGCAAACGAAGTTGCGGGCATCAGCTAGTTTATGTATAAAATACTAAGAAAGGTCGAAATTGGAATAAAAATAATTAGGTATGGTTTAGATTAGCTAAAATACTGCATTAATTAACCTTTTTCTTGGAGTCTCTTCTTCTGTTCCTCTCGCCACAACCTGATCTTCTCTGGTTCCTCCCGTTCCTGCTTGAAGACAGTTGTGGGCTGGCTAGCCAGAGCTGGTTCCTCGTCTAACAGATCATTTGCGTCAAAATCGGCTGAGCTTGGAATTTCTTTATAGAGAAAAAAAAACAAAAAGCAATAAAATAAAATGTGCAACAAAATCTAATCAACTAGGTATAAAACAATAATTGTTTACTGATAATGATTTTTTTAAACACTAACATGAACATTTTGATAAGATGTTTTGCAATGACTTCAAATCAATAAAAAAAAGGCAAAGATTTGATTCCGAGAAGTACCTAGTAGGTACTTACTACTTACTATTATAGAGCCAAATAAATGTTTAAGCATTCTAATAAGATATTAAGGTATTTCTACTCAAATTAGGTTAATACATTGTTTTAATACCAGTAAAGATGAACTAGAATTACCAACAAAGTCGTCAAGACCAGAAGGCGAAGTTGAGGAAGCGACAGGGGGCGGAGCGCTAGTTTCTAGATCGTCTTCAAGACCAGCTAGCTGGTTTTGTTCTCGAGCTAAAAACTCTGCTGCAGGGTCTACTTCTGGTTGAACAAAGTTATCAGCAAAGTCATCCATTTTATGTATTTTTGGGTGAAATTACGACAGTAAAACGTATATTTTAGGACAAATTATTGTAAATTATGTTGACGGACCACGGAATACGGATGACGGAATCAAAAATGAGATGAAGAAGATTATTTTATTTAAGGCGTCGGCTTGTAACTATTTGCCAGTATCAAGTGAAAAAGGCCGGAAATAGAAAATTTGTTCTCATCACAGTATTTCTAAAGGAGTTCCAAGACGATCAAGCAAGCACGTAATTTTTTTGTTGCTTCCTCAAACAGTTTGATACGCCATACGCCTATTTACGCCTGTCAAGTGGCTTGATCAAGTTAGATCGGTTTTTCCTCATTTCGAACTCGATCGTCGGCCACTGGCCACTCGACAGCGAACACTATCGAAACGTTAATTCAAGCTGCTCGTCAAGCAAAAAATAAAAACATCGATTACGTGCGAAGCTAGCACGTAATGCTTGGCGTAATGTAGACGGTCAAAATGCTTGATGCAAGCAAAAAACTACGTGCTTGCCGAATGCCGTCAAGCTGCTTGATCGTCTCGGAACCTCTTAAATCATCAAATTCTAGTCAAAGTCCAAAAAAATTGTCGGGGTACTGGGTGAGGGGATAAGTCAAGTCATCGATTCAGTAAAGTGGTACCTAGACGCTTTTTTGAAACTTCCTAGGAAGTTTTGGCGGAAAACTCAATTTAGCACGCATTTTGTAGTTGTATCACTTGCCCACACTTATGCACGTCAACAAATAACTAATGGATAATATTCTACCAATATTACATATTAAAAACCGAAATAACACAAATATAGAAAAAAAAACACAAAAATTACAACGTTGCTGGTTGACATTCCCGGCAAACCCCATATTTGATTTTATGGGACATTTTAAATTAACCAGACCAACTTATAATTTTATACTGTGCTAACTTGTATTCTCAATTCTCATTCAAACTCTTTGTAAATAAAAAAAATAATACTCGAACTATTTTAATTTTGATTTTAATAGTACCTATATAAAGATCTGTGCATCATAAAATTAAAAGGATATAATATAAAAGCCATTGTATTTTCCATTCTCATTGCTTTAATGACCATCACTCTGATACTGGCAACTCACCGAAACTGCTCAATTATTAAAAGAAGAAGAAGAACAATGATCAATGTTTCGACATGTTTTGACTTTTGAGTTTTGACAGTTGACACACAAGCAAAAAGATAACCTATTTTTAGGGCACATAAAAGATACACAATAAAATTCAATTAAATCAAATCTTTACAACATTTTCGGTAAAGTAATTGTAAATTTTCACGATGAACATATGTATAAGAAATAATTTCCTTAGAAGTAATTTTATAGGAAGTGTGCGTTGTTTCTCCAGTACTGTGCCAGAAGTCGAACAAAATGATCCAATCTTTATCGTAGACGATACAGAAGATACTCATGCTAGAGAGTTGGAAATAGAGAAGAAGCGAAATAAGTCGCGTTTGTCTAAAGCTCATTATAATTTGGTAAACGATAAGCGACCTTACGAGGAACCAAAATGCTTAGCACATTTAACAGTTAAATACCATAGGAAAATGTACGGGAAATATGGAATCGCGAGCGGTGTTAATCCTAGTAAGTAAATTACAAGCACTTAGTTTATAGCTACCTCATTTCTATCATGGAGGGCCTAATAAAATATTTTCTTTGCATAATTTTTATTATTTTTGATAAAATATTAAATAACACATATGTACAACCCGTCGGAAATATCTGCGAACCTCGCTGGAATGCGCTTCTCTCGCGCTTTACCGGACTTCGCCCGTTTTCGTGCCTATCCAGTAATGTTGCCAACGCAATTACCGACATATATGTATTACCTATCTATTCTCGCATTAGTAATCGCATTATTGTTTCTCTGTTTGGTGAAATATTCATATCAATTTGCATGACGTCACTAAGCCAGGTTCGCAGATATTTCCGACGGGTTATAAGTTGTTTACTATATATAATATATATTATTAAGTTGTTTACTTTGTAAATCTGTTAAGGTCTGTGCTGGCCAACAAAACAAGAAATACAGGAAAGAAAGGAATATGAATCAGTTGCTTTCCCCTACACTATAAAGGAAGTGATGGAAAGTGCAGCGCTGAAGAGGAAAGAGGATAATCTGAAAATACTACAGCGCGACAAAGAAGTGGCTGAAAAATATGCAAAATTGGATGCCTGGAAGAAAGATTTGCATGAAAGAATTGCTAAAAAGGAAGCTGAAGTAAAAGCTGCCAAGGTATGTTTTCTCCTTCTTTTGGCATATACCTGTAATAGGAATTGCCTACGTCAGAGTGTAGGTGTGGATGTTCAGTGAAAAGCTGATGGTGTACAGTATGTTGATTTTCCTTTTTATTTATTTAAGGCTGTAGTATGACATGAATCATAACAGCATCCATGGTCTAGTTGTTAGACCTTGGCTCTCGACTCTGAGGTTGTGGGTTCGATTCCCGCATCGGAACAACAAAAAATGTTGCCAAGTTTGGTTAGGACAATGCAGGCTGATCACCTGATTGTCTGACAAGAAAGATGATCCCTGCGTCGGATGGGCATGTAAAAAGTTGGACCAGTGCCTGATCTCTGTGGGTGAGATCAGGCACTGGGTTACGAGAGTAAAGGATGAGAGAGTGCTCTTATGTACTGCACACACACTTGGGCACTATAAAATTACTATATCTCTCTGAAATGAATCAGGAAATGAGCATATGGATCACCATATGGCAAGCAATTATTACCGAAACACAGTGTAAATACACGCCAGTTTTCTGTGAGGCAATGACATTATTCCGATTGTATTGCCAAAGTATGACTCTCCCATATAACTATTTTAGGAATATCATATAAATTGTTTTTTCCTACTTTCCTACTTGTTTGTTCCAAAAATAAGAGGAGTCATACATTTTTCCTCTGGTAATTAAGTTAACAGTTTTCTGCCTATATTACAAATTTTATTTTATTATAATTATTAGCTTTAATGTGCGATTGGTTTTCATTGGACTTGACCATCATTCTTTCAATTTCATTTCAGTTAAAGAAGGAACGCTTAGTGGAAGAAGTAAGAAGACACTTTGGTTTCACTCTGGATCCTCGAGATGAGAGATTCCAAGAGATGCTGGCCAAGAGAGAGAAGGAACAGAAGAAACAAGAGCGCTTGGCCAAGCGGGAAGCGAAGGAAAAGTTATTGATAGCTAAACTACAGCAAAAGAGTGCAGAAGTAAATTAATAGTATTGTTTTCAGAAATCTTTCAGTTGTATTATGAGAATAAATTAGGACATCTTTACTTTTTGGGTTTTAAAATGCATATCTTAGCCAATTATTTTTAAAGATAGAGACAGCTGGACTATCCTATATTTAGGCATGCCATCAAGATATGAAATCACTTAAATTAGACAAAAATTAGCAATAAATAGTATTGAGAGTCAGTCAAAGTAATATAAAAATAAAGTAATTTATTATCACAAATCAATCCTCATCGGAGGAGGAGAACAATGCCCGTCTGGGGTTAGGTGCGGGGGAGCAGACCAGTGTGTCGGACGAGTCGCTCACGCTGCCCAGGGATAACAATTCGGCGACCTCTCTGTGCGAGTCCTGTAAATATAAAGTAAGTTTTAAGTAGATGTTAATCATATACTGCAGTGTATATAAGTCCTTTTATCTGTCTTAAGAATAAAAAAAGAAAAGAAAAAAAAAAGAAACCATCTGTGGACGGCGAAGTAATTGTTGAACATACAAAAGAAAAATATAAAATACTAGCGACCCGCCCCGGCTTCGCATGGGTACAATACTGATACTAATACTACAGAATGTCACCCACTTCGCAACGGGCCGTATAGCAGAAATCGTAATATTTTAATTTCGCCATAACTTCAAAACCAAACATCTAATTTTAATCATTCAAAGACCAAATATTATCTACATAGACTGTACTTAGTGATGAAATAATTTATTTTGATAAGGATTAATAGCATAAGTAAAATAAACGCGTTTTAATGTAGTCCAAAAAAAATTCAAGATTTCTAAATAAAAAAATGGTTGTTTTTTTTTTTTTTTTTTTTTATGAAATAAGGGGGCAAACGAGCAAACGGGTCACCTGATGGAAAGCAACTTCCGTCGCCCATGGACACTCGCAGCATCAGAAGAGCTGCAAGTGCGTTGCCGGCCTTTTAAGAGGGAATAGGGTAATGGGGGAGGGTAGGGAAGGGAATAGGGTAGGGGATTGGGCCTCCGGTAAACTCACTCACTCGGCGAAACACAGCGCAAACGCTGTTTCACGCCGGTTTTCTGTGAGCCCGTGGTATTTCTCCGGTCGAGCCGGCCCAATTCGTGCCGAAGCATGGCTCTACCACGTAAAACTCACTCGACATAGATAGGTATAGTGTGTCGCGGACTTTTTTGTAGATATTTATAAGATCTACAATTAATTGGAACATTATATGGTTCTATCTTTTATAGTTTAGGCAGCGTACGCAAAATAAGTAACTTTTCTGGTTGATTTTTTACACCTTGTGTCCGAAAAACCCAAATATCTTACGGAACCCTATTTTTTTCCAAAATAAAATTTAGCCTATGTTACTCGTGGATAATGTAGCTTTCGAATGGTGAAAGAATTTTTGAAATCGGTCCAGTACTTTTTGAGCCTATTCATTACAAACAAACAAACATACAAACAAAGTTTTCCTCTTTATAATATTAGTGTAGATATACAGCCGAATGTATAACCGAGTAACATTTTTGAAGTTCATTAAAAATGAGTATAATACTACACGAATCAGGATATCTCTGCACCTCGCCCGAATGTGTCGGCCCTCCCGCTATCTGGACTACTAACGCCCGAATGTGTCGGCCCTCCCGCTATCTGGACTACTAACGCCCGAATGTGTCGGCCCTCCCGCTATCTGGACTACTAACGCCCGAATGTGTCGGCCCTCCCGCTATCTGGACTACTAACGCCCGAATGTGTCGGCCCTCCCGCTATCTGGACTACTAACGCCCGAATGTGTCGGCCCTCCCGCTATCTGGACTACTAACGCCCGAATGTGTCGGCCCTCCCGCTATCTGGACTACTAACGCCCGAAATAAATAAATAATAATAATAAAGTTTTTCATCTAGGCAATTTTAATGTCATTTTAGTAAAGCATTTAAGCTATCTGAGATCAAGATTTCAATACATTCCAACGATCCTAGGATTAACTTCACGTCAATTTACGTCAATTTTTGTTTGAGGATCTAACATCGAAGGTAATCTTACACCTCGTCCAGACAGCAGACTACTCGCGAAGTAGGCCGAGGTTGGCCGAATAAAGCAGTGTGGGCACCCACTTCGCTTCGCCATTTCATACTTCGGGATACTTCGCGGAGCACTTCCTCGGCCTATTTCGCGAGCAATCTGGACGGCCGACGGGGCATAAGATTTTAGATGCCTACGTTCTTTGATTATATACTAGATAGAGCCTTAAACCGGGCGATTCCGTCGAAAAAAAAATAAGGGCCAACTGTTGGACTCAATTTGCACACACACATAGACATATTGAATGACATGACGCGAGTGTAAGACAAAGCGGTCTCGCACACAAGCATAGAATAGCTGGCCTGTTTTTTGCGCTGTATTTCTTAGGTGAAGCTCTATCTAGTGTAGTATATAAACAAAGCCTACGTTATTAATTTTGGGCGTTAGTGACGCCTCACGCCATTGCATCGATCGATCTGTCGTCGTCATTTCTACGCGAAAAAGGCGTGCAGAAATATCGCCACCCGAGTTACCTACCTTCTTGGAGTCTTTCTGTTCAGCCTCCTTGTATTCGTACGAACTTTTCACGTCCCCAACACTTCGTTCCACCATTTCTGGTCTCTGGAATTTTATAATAATGTATTTAAGCATATCCAAACAATGGGATTAATTTAAAAAAGCCGGTAACATACTCGTACACTACGTAGGTATACAAATATGGCGTTTTGTATATTATGCTCACATGTCAAAATCGTTTGTATGTATGTCACCGTAAAATTAGATTGTAATATTATGTTTATGTACTGAAATTGTAAAATGTCGAAATACTACGGATCCGAATATTCTTCTCATAATTTAACACGTTATTTTTCGTTACATTATATCGATGGCTTAGAGCACACTTGTTCTAATTATGCTGGGGCCGCACCTGCGTCTATCGTACGAAGCTTCGTGCTATGAGACGATACCATTGGACGATACACGCAGATCGTCCAATGGTATCGTTTTAAGCACGAAGCACTACGCAGGTGCGGCCGTAGCATTACAAAAAGTTGATTTTTCAGGAGAGCATTTTAAAGTTGAAGTATGAATTATACAAAAACTGTATATGATATGTAATTCAAATTACGTTTATTCATAAGACTTATTCTTTGGTTCTACAAAAAAGTAAATTTCATAACGAAATTACGTTAATTTGATAACAAAACCAGCTCAATTCCTAGCTAATCCCCCTTACTTAGTAAATTTGAACCCTCAAATTTAGTAATTTGAATGCACGAATGTAGGTACTAAGTGAGCGGGGTTAGTATTCTAGTAGAGAAACAGGTACCTACATATCAAAATAAAAATATTAGATATAACTATATATTTTATAAAATACCACAGAATACCGACTCAAGATATTTTTTTTGTGCACGTTAGAACATAAAATAATAATAATATTGTTAAATAGCAAATCAATAAAACATTGCATAATAGGAAATCATTTATTAAAGTTTTGTTCCACTAAAAGTACTCATTAAATCAGTCATTCTTAAACACTTATAAAATTAGAGAAAGTATTTATCCAAGTTTCGTTAAATCCGTATGTAATATAAAATAAATAATGTATTCTTATAGAATAAAATATAGGTTATTTGACCATCAGACTTTAATTTTAGAAATCCTTAGATTTTAAAAACTCCACGTTTAAGCCTATCACATGACTCGTGAGATTAGAAGTTGACGAAAAATTGTGAACCAAAGAAACTATTTACATTTCAAAGCTATATATTTATCTATACTAATATTATAAAGCTGAAGAGTTTGTTTGTTTGTTTGTTTGAACGCGCTAATCTCAGGAACTACTGGTACGAATTGAAAAATTCTTTTTGTGTTGGATAGTCCACTTATCGAGGAAGGCTTTAGGCTATATAGCATCATGCTAAACTCAATACGAGCGGAGTACCAATCAAGAATGTTACAAAATCGGGGGTCTTTTTTTCCTTTTGAGAGCTTTCGCTACGTACGCTGCGGAAACGGTTAAAGTTTCGCTAAAATGATGTATGGCAGAATTGTTCCCCTTTAAAAGTTCTAAAAAAAAGTCCGGGACAGTATATGTCTATCTTTTAAGGTTGGCTCACTATTACCTTTTTATACTTACCAAATTTGTTCTAAAAGTAAGCATTATTTGTGAAGGTGTTTTCATAAAGATTATATTAATCCTTATCCAAGTAAATACGTTATTCATTACAAGCATTTAATCTAGAAGAAATTTGCCGTTTACATCATTTGATTTCAATGAGTATTTTAGAAGATATCGCAGTAATAAAATAATCATGCGCGCTATAGTAAGGCGCGCGGAGCGGGCGGGCAGTCGTGAGGTGGAAGCGCTTCTTCTACGTAAATGAAGTCGCGGGTAAATTTTAGCGATATCCCAAAGTAACTGTTCCACGCGGACGAAGTCGCGGGGAAAAGCTAGTCAGATTATAAACAACAAGTAACTAACGTAAACGGTTTGTTAAGTTTCCAAATTTTCGCCAATTTATATTCTTACTAGTTCGATCATAATCTAAAGTTTTTTCAATCTTGGGGTAACTTACTTTCATTACTTATTTGTACCTTTTAGGTAGACATAAATTATAATTCGATAACATTTAAAGAAGAAGGGGCAAACCGTCCCCACGCTTGTAGCACTACAAGACATAATATATCAAATGAAAGGTCTTAAAAAGTGTGTATATTTTATTGTATGACGAAAAATCTCTAAACTATGGGAGAAAAAAGTTAATGGGGGGTAAAGGTTAAAAAAAAAGTTGAAAAAATCACCTGTATTATTGCACCATTTTATAGTGTTGCTAATAAGGAACAATTTTTGGAAAGTAATGGTATACAGCAAACGTCATAAAAGTGGTATATTTTGATAAACTGCCTCATATTTTGAAGAAATGTATGGAATAATAATAAAATGCTAAAAAAAAGCTATTCCCTTAATTTTTTCGCACATAATTACTTTCTAGAAATTGTTTCTTACTTGCGACGCTATCGAATGGTGCAGATACAGAATGTATTTTTTTCCTAATTTGCGGGTTCGAATCCTGGCCTGGAAAATTGGTTTATGTAAAATCTAATGATGCAGATAAAACAATTACATTAAAATACATATAATTAAAGCAAAAATTATTTTAAAACGATTATGCACTGAAAAAAAAGTAAAAAGAAACATATTATATGGTGAACTATTCTTCTGGGCGTTGTAAGAGAAGTCTAAAACAAATTAGGAATAGCAATTTAGCCCTATGGAGTGTCGAGTCCGACTTGATGAAAACTTAAACTGCATCATTAAATTTTCCTAGCCAGGATTCGAACCCATAGATTGTTAAAAAAAAAACATCCTGTATATTGCACCATTCGATAGTGTCGCAAGTAAGAAACAATTTCCAGAAAGTAATTATGTGCGAAAAAATTAAGGAAATAGCTTTTTTTAGCATTTTATTATTGTTCCATACATTTCTTCAAAATATGAGGCAGTTTATCAAAATATACCACTTTTATAAAGTTTGCTGTACCTATATCATTACTTTCCAAAAATTGTTCCTTAATAGCAACACTATAAAATGGTGCAATAATACAGGATGATTTTCAATTTTTTTTAACCTTTAACCCTCATTAACTTTTTTCTCCCATGGTTTAGAGATTTTTCGTCATACAATAAAATTACACACTCTTTAAGCCCTTTCATTTAATATAATATGTCTTGTAGTGCTACAGTAGTGGGGACGAGCTCCATACAAAAATGCCCCTTCTTCTTTATTCAATATTAATACTCACGAGCTCCTTAAACTATTAGAATCTGTTAACTTGAACAAAGGCGCCGGCCCTGATGACGTTCCACCAATATTTATTGAAAAATATGCCAAAAGCCTTGTTACGGCACTAAGTATACTTTTTAAACGCTCATTGAACGAAGGTTACGTATCAAACACTTGGAAAGCTGCTTTCATAACTCCAATACATAAAAATGGCGATAAAACTAATATTAGGAACTACAAGCCTATCTCTAAACTTAGCATTTTTGCCAAAATTTTTGAAAGAATTGAATATGTATAAGCAGGTCTATGCTCCAATACAGTCTTGGTTTATCCCAGAGTAGCATGGTTTCTTGAAGGGACGTTCAACCACTTCGAATCTTCTCCTTGCGTATGACTTTGTTAGTAGCAACCAGGTTGACATTATTTATACTGATTTCTGTGAAGCTTTTGATCGTATCGATCATTGCATTCTGCTTGAGAAGCTTCAACAAGCAGGAAAGGAAACCTGTTGCGGTTGTTCTCCTCCTATATAAATAACCGATCTCAGACAGTAGCTTTAAGCGGATACGTATCATCCTGGATGTCAGACCCCTCTGGAATTCCTCAAGGCTCGCTACTCGGGCCTCTTCTATTTGCAATATTTCTGAACGATGTATCATCTTGTTTTCATCATGCTTGTTTCTTATTATATGCCGATGACACTAAAATAATAAAACGTATCACTTCAAGTGATGATAGTAAACTAAGATGACCTTAATAGGTTTAGTGAATATTGCCGTAACAATAAACTGGATCTTAATGTATCAAAATGCTTTGTAGTGAATTTTACGCGTAAACTCCATGTAATTAAGTACAATATTAATACCTTAACAATCAGGCCCTACTGCATAAAAATAAAATCAAAGACCTGGGTGTAATTGTTGATCACAAATTATTATTCGATGAGCACCTTGATTATGCAGTGAAAAAGGCCTCTAGGGCCCTGGGGTTTGTAATCAGGCACTGCAAAGACTTTAGAACGCTCAAACCTATTAAAGTGCTTTACTGTTCTTACGTACGTAGTGTACTTGAGTACTGTTCTGAAGTCTGGAACCCTGCCTACGATATTTACAAAAACAGGATTGAATCAGTACAGAAAAGGTTTCTTAGATACTTACAATATTAATGTGGTGATAATCTAATTAGTTATAAAACTAGATGTAAAAAATATAATTTCCTTCCCTTAGAGCGCCGTCGTATCATCTCAGATTTGATCTACTTGAATAAAATTATTAAAAATGTCAGACTCCCCCGACGTACACAATAAAATTAAAATAAATGTACCCTCTAGATTTTTTCGCACTTTTGTCCCACTTTACATCCCACCCTATAATACTAATTATCATCGCAATTTGTTTATATGTAGGTCTACCGCATTATCTATTTAACGATTTCTTACGCGATCACTCTAATGCAGATGCTTTCTTGATTGAATCTTCTTCTTCGGCTTGTAACTACAGAATATTTCTGTTAATTATTATCAATTAGGTATGTGTGATCAGTTCAGTGATCCAAAGGTTTGATTGAATTTTTCTCGATTATTTTTATTTGTTATTATTTCATTCCCTTTTCTTTTTCATTTGTATAAAGCTAGCACTCACCGTAATGTTTGTTACATATCTGTATAAACTTGTCAATGGCTATCTGTTTCAATTATGTTTAGCTGTAAGTTTTTCTATAGAAATAAAATAAAAATATAATAAAATACAAATAAACATGCACTAGTAAACTTGATCTGACACTAAGAAAACCTGTCGCTGCCGGCGCGCGGTGCTAGTCCAGTACTTTCTGCTGCCAATGGCAAGAATATCTATCTACCCTCGTACGTAATACCTACGTAAAAAAGTAAAAATCGCAATTTTTGTAATTAGAACAAGTGTGCTCTAAGCCATCGATATTTTATATTTAGCAAAGAATCTTTCGACATATTTTTACAATCTCATTTGTTATAGTACAATCTAACGGTTTTTACAATATTACGGTGACATAATATTTATCTGATGAGAGTTGATTATTGTATGATTCCGTAAGTTGTCGTTATCTTAAAGGTCCTGTCGACCTTTAAGATAACGACAACTATAATATTAGTTAAAATAACTGATATTTTATCGTGCATCTCCATACAGCTCTTATTTATAGAGATGCACGATAAAAAATCACCGCAACAGTTGTATACTGTGGGCTCTTAGCGGCAAACAGGTTTCGCAACAATATTAATCTACTCACCACTTCCTCTCTCAGTTGTATCAGATGCCCGAGTAAATGCGCCGATTTTGTAATCTTCTTCGTCTTCATCTTTTCGGCGACTCGGACGTGGGTGCTCTGCGCTCGCTTCGGTGACATTCGGCTCTTCTTGTCTATTTCTATGTCTGTCTCACTCTCGATATCTTTACTTTCCTGTTTTGGTTCCAGTTTTTCATCAAGGCATTGTCTGTTGAAGGTGCAAGTCTTTAAGCTTTATACATAGAAACATCAAACAGTCATTACTTGGCCTTAAAGCTTAGACCCTACCCTTTAGCCAAGATGCCATCGTTATTTACGACGATGAAGATATGGTATATTGATTTAACTAATTAGTATCGCGCGCACATGTCACATAACGAACATTAGGTATATCTTCAAAAACTTTTTTATCGTTATGTATATTTAGGAAGTAGGAACAATACATGTACATTGTACAATATCAAAAACATTGACAAATGACAAACTTAGTAGCCTTGTTCAGGTGCTACTAAAAATTATAATTACAATATTTTTATACTTAAAAACATTATATAATGTAATAACGTATACATTAATTATTATCTACTGTAGGTATATTAATTATGAACTTTTTATTTTATTTATTAAACCATATTTCTTCTAAGGAGTGAAAGCATTTTTAATGAGTATGTTTTCAATTAATTATTAAGTACATATATGTTTTTAATTTACTTTATGTTTTTATTATCTGGTAGTCTATTATATATTTAAGAGTTTAGGATAACAAATTGGAAATTGGAATAGTCCAACCTTTCGATGAATAACTTTTCCCCATCAAGTACTTATCCCGCGTGACTCACCCGTGGCACTGGTTGTTTTTGATGAAGGCGTATATATCGCGGAAGGCCCGCTGGATGTACGCGAGCGTGTTCTGGTCTACGGGCACCGAGCTGGACGTGGAACTGTTGGACCGCTCCTCCGAGCGGGAGCTGGCTTGCAACGACTGCTCCGAACCTGGGGTAGCGCAATCAGTTATGGGTCAGTTCTAACTTCTAAACGTCGCGCGGAGAAGACGTCGGGACCTTTATTTCGGGAACGCGAGGAGGTACTTATCAACTCAGAGTAGGTACCCTTAAGCTGGGACAACATGATCCGGAATCCGGAAGGCCCAGCATTGAAACTATGAAATGTGTACCTACTGCATCGTTATAAACTACAAGTACCGGTACAAAAGGAAGTCTGAAAACTGCATATTTTTAATTACTTAAATCTAAATCATAAAAAATAGGATTAAAATTTACGCTCTCTACGAGTGGAAATTTAAAATTGAACACTTTCGATTCATGAATATCATAGATACCTGAGGAGTTGGCGCCGTTGGCCCACAGTTGTATCTGGTGCTGCTTGAGCCTCCTCAACTGCTCCACGAGCTGGACGTTCAGCTCCTCCAGCTGCTGCCGGTGAGATATCTCCTCCTGGAGCTGCTCCTCCAGCACTTCGCTGTAGTCCCTGTGGACAGGAGGAGCATTACAAAGCGCAAATATTTGGATGAAGTCAGTGAAAAACAAACTCGAGGTGAGGTTTTAGAGACCTACCTCCTACCAGTACCCTACGTTTCGAATTGGAGACCTAGGTATCTCCTACCAATACCATACTATTATTAGCGCTCACCGTCATTTCATTCACCAGATCGTTTGTCTCTTCCATAAAAATTAATCGATAAATTAACGTAGTACTTAAGTACGTTACCGTTCTTTCTTCACAACGGTAGACTTGATGTGGTATTTGGGCGCGTTTCTCGCTTTTGACGTGGCTCGTTCAATCTTTGTCCTGAAATCACGCACAATTTTATGTAGGTAGGTAATTAAAAATGTTCAAAATCATGTCAAAATCGTGCAAAAAGATTATTCAAACAAAAGGCAAAGGTTCTAAATGGTCTCAAAATTTTCACTCAAAATAATTTTCCTAAAGAGTTTTTAGCATGATCTATCACCATGGAAATTTCAAACAAGTTCCTCTCCTATAATTCAGGAATTCCAGGCGAGAACAACTTATAAACCACTTTGGAGGCCAATTTCTCGAAAATAGTTGATTTTGTAAAAAAATCATATTGTATGGAGACACCTCTAAAAAAATATATATTATTATTTTATGCCAAAACCGAGATCTATACACAGTCTTTAACCTGTGCTTTAACTATACCAAATTTCATCAATTTATATTTATAAGTACAGAAGCTAGAAGCGCAGATAGACAGACAAACAGACATACTGACTGACTGTACTTTATTGATTGGATCTGTGTAACTTGCTGGTGTATTCTTGGTTCTAGTATTTTAATGTCAATAACCATCGCTTCTATGTGAGACTTACTTTGAAACTTGTTTAGAGACAGGTCTGCCGTCACTTGAACCGCTGCTCATATTACCCAGCCATTGATACTGCAGAATTGTTCAAAGATTAATGATTATAGGGGAAACCATAGGTAATGTGTTTCGTGTATTATGCACAATATTAAGCTATATCAAGCCTATGCGGTAAAACTTTAGCCCGTTGAGTCGTAGGAGTCAAATCTGACGTACTACTTGGATTGGCATGACAGTGGTGTACATGGACGAACAGCAGAGCAGAAGAGAGCCTGCAGCATCGTGCAGATTGGACGACAGGAAGTATGGCTACCCTATGATGCGTCAATGCCAATCACAGTAGGCGTAAATGCCCTTCGGCTCTTTAGTGACTTTAGCAGCAAAATCGTGCCGATGTCTACTCTACTGGTTATGCTCGTCACTGGTATAGCTGCGATAACGACGACGACTTTAACGTCTCATAATATGTACTTAATCTTTTTTTATCAGTCCCTATGTTTAAAACATGTACGGTAAACAGGTAAGGAGGACCATCTCGTGTATTAAAATTATTAGAGTAACTAACCAGTAACTAACTTTCAAATAACTTCACTCCATCTCTTATTGCTAACTTCATATCATACCCTCTTCTAATTTCTAGCACCATTATAGCTAGTTTTGGAACTATTATTTGGTTACTTTTGTCGGACACTTTTTAAGCTTTTCTACCCTAGAGAGATGGTGCTCCTTACTTCTATTCTCCATGCTTTAAAATTAGAGATACCTGGTTGGTATGTCCCTGCTCGTTGCGTCGCACCGCGTGACGCAGTTTGGCGTGACACTCGCTGCTGATCTGATTGTACCTCAGATCCAGCACCACGAGCGTGGTGTTGGATTGCATCATGTCTATGGCAGCCGTACCCCCCGCTTCCGTTATACCGCAGTTCTGAACGTCTAATGCTGAAGAGGAAAAAAAGGTAAAAAAGTGAGAAGAATGGCCGGCCGAGCGATGTATTACATCGACCGCATTGGATGTTATACGCGTAACACGGCATACAGTACCTATCGCTCACCATTGCAGCTTGCCGTTTGCTAGTTTAGTAGTTAGCCGGTGTAATTTAAACGTAATAATACCTTAAAATATCGACATCGAGACGCTGATTAGGGAGTACCTAGCCCAACCATTCAGTTTCCCAAACAACATGTAAACGTGTCGGTAACGACAGAAATATGTCTATCTAAACTGTTAGGTACAGCCGTTGGAGCTCATGCTCATCGCTGGAAGGAAGTTTCACCCACCTTTGATCCAGAGATCGTCGGCCAACTCGTCGAACAGTTTGGCGACGCCCGAGTCACCCAACTGCGTGTTACCGCACAGGCTGATGCGGCGCAGGCCGGCCATGGTGTCCAACTCCGGTAGCCGGTAGCGTAGAGTGTGGATCCAATTCTCGCTGTACCTGTGTAACTTTTGATACTGAAAAAAAAAAATGTAATACACTAGATTTTGCCTGCGACTTTGCGCGCAAGTAACATTCGCATTCGCAGAAACCGTACATTTTTCCGCGATAAAAAGTAGCATATATCCTTCCCCGTGGTCTACTCTACATCTGTGCCAAATTTTATCAAAATCGGCCCAGTAGTTTCGGGGCCTATTCAATGCAAACAAACTTTTCCTCTTTATTATATTATTAGTATAGAAATATAGATTTGTAGTCGCCACGTATTAGATGTACAGAAAGAAGTATCCCACCAAAAACATTCTGTAAAAAACTAGCCAAGTCTCGATGGAGCTGCTTGTTTATCTCTAAAAAGTAATAAAATCTAGACAAAGTCGTGCCAAGTCTAAGGTTCCTTACTGCGATTTCTTTATTATTTTAGTTAATGTGTGATTCGGCCGTTGAACATTCTTTATACGTAAGTGGGTACAAGTCAATTTTGTTTACACGTAATGTATATCTGTTGTAACTACCTATGTTTGTTAAGCGAGACTTACTTACTTACTTACTTAATTAATACTGGTATTGGTAATTGGACGCTAGTGTTTCATTTTAGGCTGTTGTTGATTGTACAACACATGTATTGGAGCAATGGTGTCATGGAGCCCCTTTTGTACCCTCGTGTACCCTTCAACGGCCAAGTCACACAACATTAACTATAATAATAAAGAAATCGCAGTAAGGAACCTTAGACTTGGCACGACTTTGTCTAGATTTTATTACTTTTTAGAGATAAACAAGCAGCTCCATCGAGACTTGGCTAGTTTTTTACAGAATGTTTTTGGTGGGATTTCACTTCTTTTTGTAGAAACGTGGGCATATTGATTTATTTTACTAGATTTTAGTGTAATTTGTTTATTTAAGTAATTTGTGTAATGTTCGAGTAGAATATAGTTAATTGTTCGACTATTTCTTCTTGTAAACTTGTAAGTTTAAACTAATGTAAGTATACTAATAGTTTGGTTAGGCTCTTGTGTTTACTAATCAGGGTCACCAGGTACTCCAGGTCTTCGATTATCCTAGTTTTTATAGTTTTTCCTTCATGTGGCCATTAAACCCTAACTCTGTACCAAATTTCAGCTCTCTGAGTTTATGGGAAGTACTAGTTCTATTCTGATGATCATGAGTAAGTGACTGAGTGAGTGAGTGTCATAAATGCGAAACTTTGCTTTCGCTTAACTTCGGAACTAAATGACCTACAGACTTAAAATTTTGGATTTTAAGTATGTGATTATAGCTTACTGGATGACGAAAATTTCTGCGTTCTGGTCTTATCACGAGGTTCTCAAATAGGGGCCTGAAAATGCGGCGAAATGGTTCCAGTAAGGAATGGTACGGCAGTGTTTGCTTCGCGCTCGACTTGGTGCCGTGCCCCCAGATCAACGTTCTGGTCTTATTCAGAGGTTCTCAAATAGGGGCCTGAAAATGCGGCGAAATGGTTCCAGTAAAGAATGGTACGGCAGTGTTTGCTTCGCGCTCGACTTGGCGGGGGCATTGCCGTGCCCCCAGATCGATTATCCTAGTTTTTATAGTTTTCCCTTTATGTGGCCATTAAACCCTAGCTCTGTACCAAATTTCAGCTCTCTAAGTTTATGGGAAGTACTAGTTCTATTTTGATGATCATGAGTGAGTGAGTGAGTGTCGTAAATGCGAAACTTTGCTTTTGCTTAACTTTGGAACTAAATGACCTACAGACTTGAAATTTTGGATTTTAAGTACGTGATTATAGCTTACTGGATGACGAAAATTTCTGCGTTCTGGTCTTATCCAGAGGTTCTCAAATAGGGGCCTGAAAATGCGGCGAAATGGTTCCAGTAAAGGATGGTACGGCAGTGTTTGCTTCGCGCTCGACTTGGCGGGGCCACTGCCGTGCCCCCAGATACCGGGGTCGCAAGGAATGGAATGCTGCAGTCTCTGCCTACGAGAGCCAATGAATTATGACGTAAGTAATACTATAACTACATGCAGTTCTTGCACAAAATATGAGTAACAGTTTCTAGGACATGTATAATAAGGAGGCTCAAAATTGCCTAGGATGTTCTGAAATGAGGATCCTGGAATATTTTCGGAGAACTCGGCAGTTTTTACGTACCTTAATAAGTTCTGCGATATATCCAGCCCCGAGCGGCGTGAGGTCGCACCCGCTGAGGTCCATGGTCAGTATATTCGGGAGACACCTGACGGCCTTGCACAGGGCCATACAGCCCGCGTCGCCGATCAGACAACGCGGTAAGTATAGGTGTTGAAGGGAACTATTCGCTAAAAGGGCCTGGAATTTGATATTTCATTACAGATCGACAGAATTTGACCTAAGAAGTGTTTAAGTGGTCAAATCGAGGTGCAATGAAGCGAGACTCGAGAGGGAATAAGTCTCAAATCGTTCACTCCTCTCGCTGGCTCGACCTGCGCGTAAGCTATTTCGGGTTACAAAATAATTGGCTTTTCGAGTTAAAGTTCATTGTAGGATATTTCAATTAAAAGGGACGCTAAAATGCCACAACACACCAGGTATTCAAACAGCCTCCAGGGTCCTAATAGGCAAGAACCTAATTCGCTCTAACAAATTGTCTCCAGGAAAGAAAATAAGTCAGCTGTCGTCAAATACGTACGTCACATAGAGGATTTAAGTAAGGTATTTTCATAGGCAACCCCTCCAGCAGCAGTGACTCGAGTAAGGTAGTATTACGCAGAAGTTCCGATAGCGCATCAATTAAATTGTTCAGCATGAAGTTCGTCAGTATGACCGCTCGTTTATTTACAGTTTTCGCCAATCTTTCACAGTCGATTTGTTCTAAAACTGGAAACATACTTGACAAGTGTTAGCCCAATTCATATCGAAATTATATGACAGTTAATGCCGTTGCACACGTTCCGATTGCCAGGTAGCTGATGCCGGGTAGCCGCCAGATAGTCGGTCGCGAAGTGTACGTGAACGTGTGCAACGGCACTTAGGTATGCTGCCTGCCGCCTTCGATCAATAAAAGTAGCTTAATAATGTCGATGCCTGTCGCTTCACTGCCATTTCAATTTCGGTGTGATCGGAAGCGAACCCTTATAGAGAAGCGTTAGCGATTAGCCTACTACGTTATTTAATATTTTACTTCGATCCGTTTGGTGTTCGGCCATTAACAACAATGACCGTTAATTTAAAAATATTCAAAAATTACTTTTTGAATATTTTTAAATTTGTTACTGGCAATAACGTAACTAGTGCAAACAAATTTGGTTAATAGTGTGACTTTATAATCAAAACGGTATATCGAAGATCACTATTATTTATTGTCTAACTACCTAGTTAGGTACATTTTCTACTTCCTTATCAAAAATTGCTACTATTCATATATTATGATTATTTTATATAAATGGTAAATTATTATAAAATCATCTCATTAAAGAAACATACCAGTTTTAACTTGTTGCCGACATTTTATTGAGACAGAATGTAAGCTCAAATCACAGCTTAAAGCGTTCAATATAGGCGGCCAGTCGATATATTTAATACGATCCACACAGAAATCCAAAGCTTTGCCGTTGGACGAAGGCAGAACAATGTTGAGCGGAGTCAAATTTTGCAACTTGCAACATTTAACGTAACATTGGTGAAAAATACGACTGCTCTTTACTTCACCCTTACCGACCATTTTTATAGTATAATTAGAACATTTAAAAATAAATTAGGAACCTCGATTGAACGAATATATAATAAATTAAATGTATTTTTAACAAAAATTAGCAAAGATAAATACCCACTCGAAAAGTATGACGTTTTTAAAATTAGAAAATAAATGACAGTGACAAATTACTTTTTTAATTTTGACACCAAAATAGTAAAGCCTTCGAGGTGCCCTTGTATATTTTTACTTGCTTTTGCGCACTGCTCTGTCAGAGTATATTATATAAAACCGGGTATCCCACGGGAATACTGTACTTTTTCGGGATAAAAAAATAGCCTAGGTGACAATTTAGAACTCAAAACATACCAAACATCGAAATCCACCCAGTAGTTTTTGCGTCAAAGAATAACAAACATCCATCAATCCATCCATCCTCACGAACTTTCACACTTATAATAATTGTTGGTATCCCAACATTTTTGCATTTATTAATACTACTTCCTGTATTTTTGTGTATTGTTGGCAACACTGTCAATTCATTCTGTATCATCTCAGCATCCAGCAGCTCACAATAAATTAAAAAAAAAATTCTGTATCCTTTTGTGTGTACAATACGGCCGATGTATCTTGGCGAGTCTGAACTTCGCGCAGAAGGTCGCGCAATAACTGTTTCTAAGTGTTTTCGTATTTATTTTATTTGTACTAATTGGTCAACTATATTAGGGAAATTTTATTAGTACATAGGTATATAAAAATAATACATTAACAGTTTTCTTCGCGAGTTGTACATGTGCTAAAGTTCGCAGAGCCTATGTTCAGACCCGTCAAGATACAGCGGCCGTAGTGTACTGTTGTAATGGTGGTTAAACACACGCGCTATCAAATTTATAACGGGTTTTCTTGCCATAATCCAGCTACCTAATGTACAAATATACAATAATATTAGTAGGAAATACACTCCAAAGATGAGTCAATAATCTCTCGGATGAATAACTATACAAGTGTAATAGTAAAGATACTGTGATCAGCAACACTAGAGAGCGACAATAACTGAAACAGTCTTTGTAAATCGTCCTCGTTCTTCGACTACGGGGCTCCAAAATAAAAAGCAATAAGATTTTTTAGACTATTTATTACAAACATCTTTGATATTATAATAGCCGTAAGTAACATTGGCTTCGAAGCCTCAAAAATAAGTCACTTCAAAATCCTATCATGTAATACAACTATAAAATACAATTGAATAGTATAATCTGTAAATATCACATAGAATAAGAAAATCTTACCCCTTAACCGTTACATAACATAATATAATATTAATTACTAGCACATAGCTGTTTATTGGTAACAACATACTGGATATTATCATCATATAGTTTGACAAGTTCCTGTTTCGTAAACAAATTCTACATAGAGAATAGAGTTAAGGAGGACCATTTATATCTCTAAGGCAGAAAAGATAAATTGTTCGACAAAAGTAATAAAATATTAGTTTCAAAACTAGCCAGAATGGCGCTAGAGTCGAAAGGACCCGCAAATAGTAATAGGAGACCGAGTGACGTTAGGAGTCAATCAGTTGAGTTTAGTTATATAAATATTTTACCGACTTTAGTAGGCCTTAGCTGTAATTCATTTAGAAAATCGTGAAAGATACTCGCGTAGTCGAAAATATTTTTATAAATATAACCAAAGATACTAAGATTTAATTTTCTGTTAAAATGTTGCCCTTGCGACCGTAGTGCCACCCCTGTTTAACGCTTTTTACGGACATAATTCTCTCCATGTCTCCATAAAATAGATATAACATTATTTTAACAATGTTGCTAACATTCACAATCGTTTCCCAATAATAGCTATTAAAAATCATTATTACTACAAATAAAAGAAAAACTGGAATTACTGGAAGAAAACATAGCTACGAACAATAGAAAACTTTTTTCAACGATGCAATGAATTTAAAAACAGTACAAATAATAAGTTTCCTTTCTAGGAATACTTATTGAATTATCACATATTTTTGTAAGCGAGCGAAATTAGACTACATTCGTATATATTATGTAGGTAAGTAGTACCTACGTAGAAATTTTAAAGTACAATGCCTGTATTCTGTAAGCTGTTAGTAGTCTATTATGCTCGATGGTCTATACTCTATACCCACTGCCCACATACGGCAAGATTTATCTCATACTTCGTCTTATTTTTATAGCGAACATAATATATTGTCATATTGTTACAGTAGAAACTTTCTGATCGTTTTAAATCATCGTGTATTTAGATTACGTCGATACCTATAAAATATATTATCAATGTATGACATCACCTTCGAACAAGGTAGAATATAATAAGGTACATTGTGTAAATAAGATACTTATTTTATAAATAAAAATGATTACTATCGAAGCGCTTGGCGTTACATTTTTTTATCATTTAACTTAAATATACAATGTTATATACAAACGCCCTTACGAACAAAAATATTTACACGACGTATAATCTATTCAAGATTTCTGTCTTTGTCTATCGAGTGAGTTTTCCAACGTATCAGACAAAGACAGCGACATCGAGTGCTTATCCGTTGTGTAAATATTTTTATTAGGAAGGGAGAACGACTAAAATCTTTATGACGTCAGGTACAAAGGTAGAAATGGCTCTGTTGACCAATATTGTTTTGCTCTACTGTGCATTGACAAAAATGTTATAAAAGTATTAGCTAGCGAATGACGTCACACGCTAGTATTGTCCACAACTTTTGATATTCGGAATTTGATTAACTCTTAATATAACGGATGAAAATAGTATTATAACAAAAATAATTGCCAAAATAAACAAATAAGGAGAATTAAATAATGAATTTTTAATTGGCAACTCAACTGCGTGCAGTAAACATTTTAAACACGTAATAGGCTTAACAACTTTTTTGGGTTGTCTCTATCTCGTATTAAATAACACGTTTTCAAATATTTTATATCATAAATCCCTGTTATATTTCCATTTAGAATAAATAGCTTAAAGACCGAACGAAAAACTAGAAGTTATTTAAAGGTGCTCCCTGAAACATTCACGTGTAATGTAACATTATAGATTCGACTTTGAGCGATGGGAGAACCATTGATGTTACAAGTTGTATCAAGTTATTACACAGTGTATCATTACAAGGTGCGCATTGTAATGCTCGGTTATCCTTCTACACTAGTTATGCTTGAATATGTAATGTTACATTAGACGAGAATGCTCCTTAATGTTGATGAGCACCTTAATGTTCTACTTCGACGCTTCTTCGCAGGAATAAATCTTCCAAAACAGTCACAAAATAATCCTCTTTCTTTTGCTTACATTTTTCTTCTATTAGCTACACTTCCTAAATAAGATATAATAAATATTTTACTAAAAAATGCTTACACCCGGTTTTTGGTACTTTGGAGGTGCAGTTGAAAAAAAAAACAATTTGACGTTGCTCGGAAATGTTAAAAAAATTGATAATAAACAAAATTATAATTTTTAAGTAGCCCCAGAATTGTCTAGCAGTGAGCGAGCTGATGATCATGATTTATAGCTAAGAACACGCACGATCATGTCAGTTTTCAAACAAAAAAAAAGATCAAAATCGGATAATCCGTTTGGGAGCTACGATGCCATGGACAGACACACAGACAGACACGTCAAACTTATAACCCCCATCTGTTTTCGTCGGGGTTTAACAATAATAAGAACTGCAGACTTGTCACCAACATTATACTAGGAGCAAGTTTTCAAAACTCGAAAGTGCCATTAACCGGGCGGCTTACCCTATTCAGGGTAGACCAGAGCGCTTAGCCAACATGCCATCGTTAATTACAATGACGATCAATCGATCGATACAAAATTGAAAATATGAGGTATTGATATGACGTTCGCTAATTGCCGTGTAATTGTGATTTCTAGCTTCGACACCGTCCTAAGCGATGGCATGTTGGCTACGGGTCCTGGGTGATTAACAATAGAATCGAAGCAAGCTGTCAAATGTCAAAAGTGTCAATAACCGGGTGGATTACCCTATTCGGGATAGGAGACCAGGTAGCTCTGGCGGTCGGACTCGGGCTGGTCGGCGTCGAAGCTGAGCTCGTTGGACTTGCTGTCCCACTCGCTCTTGCCTTCCCACTCGCTCTCGGGGTCCGAGAATATGTTGCGGTCCAATTCCTCCTCGAGGCCCTCGATATCTAGCTCGCCTGTAAACAATTAAATTTTTACGTAATTAAAAAAAAAGTTTAAATAGTATTTTTAATACAATCACTTTAGTAACTGCGGCAAAAACATATTTCACTATTTCTATGAAGCGCTCGTCTACTTTTTGCGACAAATACGATATCAGGGAAGCGAAGCGGACACCCCTTTTGCCCCGCCCTGCTTTGTAAATAGACTCTCTACTCTATTTCCCATACAACAAGTCTTATTAGAAAGTATGCAAGCCTTGCTGGCACTCTGCTTCATATAACAATTTGTTTTCTCTATGTCCCAGACACTACGGCTTATTAGAAAGTCGGCGAAGCAGACCGTATGCCTTGCTGACACTCTGCTTCATATAACAGTTTGTTTGCTCTATGTCCCAGACACTCCGGCTTATTAGAAAGTCGGCGAAGCTGACCGTATGCCTTGCTGACACTCTGCTTCATATAACAGTTTGTTTGCTCTATGTCCCAGACACTCCGGCTTACTAGAAAGTCAGCGAAGCAGACCGTATATCTTGCTGACACTCTGCTTCGTATAACAGTTCGTTTGCTTTATATCCTAGCGTCCTAGACTCACCGGCTTATCAGTTCGTCAGCGAAGCAGACCGTCTACCACTAATTCTGCTTCGTATCTGTATTCTGTACATACCGCTGTCGGGCATCAGGTCGGCGGTCCAGTCGTTGTCGAACTCGAGCTGCTTGTTGACGTCGCGCTCCGTCGGCGACTGCACGGCGTCCGTGTCCGCGTCCGTCACGTCGTAGATCTCCGTCATCTTCATCTGTCGAGTGTCACGTCATCGTGATTATCGCTAACAAGTAACAACTGACAACGCTACAGTTCGTCTGCGTTACGAATGCAGGGCGAATGTCAAAATTGACCAGTGACGCGTCCGTGCTGAGTGAATAGCGTAGGTACGTCAATTAGTGAATGTGAGCTCGGCTGATACATTGCTCAATTTTGACATTTGTAAGATGACTCACTGCATTCCTAACCTAACGCGAACTACATAAGGGACAACCTAGTTGTCGCTCGCGGGTTCACATGGGACGAAAGCGTCAATATATTTTGTTGTAAGGGCTAAGGTAGAATGTTAGAAAGACTATTTAGATTTAGCCTGTAGATAAAAATATAGATAAAAATAATATGGGGCAGTGGGCACTATGGGCTGTATAGCCTATATTATGGAACCCCCCTCAAGAAATATACTATCTAACACGGAAATATTTTTCAAATCGAAAATTTTTAGCCTGAGATAAGCGCGTTTATGAAACTTTAGCGCTTTCTGCTATTAGTTAGTATAAACAAGACAGCTACAACAACCCTATAGCCTCTTTCAATGATATTCCTTATCAAATGCACAACTGCGCAGAAGTTATTCGGTTAAGCGATACCGAGATACGTGGAAACACAAACGTTATGTGCATTTGAATTCAGAATATTGAGAACGCACGATAAGATCTCTGTGGCAACTACAAATTGTCGACTGCCGGTTGTTACGTATGGAGTTGTGGACCGAGATCCCAGACACGCCAGACTACCCTCATATTCTTACTGATAAAATATTAGTGTGTACTGTGTACAATGAAATAATGCATACCCGCTAGTTTATGCGGTGAGCCAATTCTCAGGTGCAGAGCGCCGAAGGTACAAAAAAAATCGTACAACTTTCCTTACAACCTATGAAATGTTTCTAACGTATGGTATCTTAGAATAGTAACACTGATTTATTATTTTTATGTTGTAGTTTTCAATGAAATAAAAATCGTTAAAATTTTAACATTTATGTTAATGTTTGTTAATTAATTAACATGTTCTCTGTAGTCTGTTCGTACTTAGTTTAGAGAAAAATGACTTTAATAAGTTTTGTTCGTTGAGTTATTCTAAAACCAAAAAATAGATCGATGCTTAATCAGAATGTAAATAAAGTGAGTACAATTTTCAGCAACTTCAGAGCCGAAAAAAAATCACCAAGTATCACCAAGGGGAGGAAGGGGTATAAGGAGACATCACGTGTATTAATTTTCGAATCTAGTCTATGCATGTTGTTTAAATACTTACAAGACAAATGACTCGTATAGTTTTTAAATGCTTAAATTATTCGATTAAATTGTTTTTAAGTTAAAGTTTTTCTTCAAACATGACCTGCTTTTATGTAAAAAAAAAAACACGTGATCTTAGGTGGGGGAGGGAGGGGTATTATAAAACCTCACCACGTATCATCAGGGGGAGGGGAGGGGTCTAAAAAGTTGTAAAAAACATCACGTGATTAATGGACGGTCCCTAGCATACTAACCACACTGACGACCGAGATGTTCCACAATATTCGGATAACTGTGATGTTTATTCACAATATTTTGTCTCTCCCACTTGACATTTACGGCATGTTTCACAATCGCCTAACGTGACGTGAGGAATAGCTTATTCGGAAGTTTTGTCTCTTTCGCTCAGTTTATAGTACCTAAGCAGCGACCATCTTCTGGATAAGCTATTTATCACTTACTAGCGACCCGCCCCAGCTTCGCACGGGTACAATACTGATACTAATACTAAAGAATGTCTTTGAACCTCGTAACAAAACGGGCGAAATCTAGTCAAAACAAACAGAAACAAATTAATATAGGTACCTACTAAAACTCAATGAAATAAGTAGGTGGGTATACTTTTATCGTATGAAATACCATAGATCTAAACTCGCACGCGCACCCCCGCATTGGTGACGCCTACTTCGCAACGGGCCGTGCAGCAGAAATCGTAATATTTTAATTTCGCCATAACTTCAAAACCACACGTCCAATTTCAATCATTCAAAGACCAAATATTATCTACATAAACTGTACTTAGTGATGAAATAATTTATTTTGATAAGGATTAATAGCATTAGTAAAATAAACGCGTTTAAATGTAGTCCAAAAAAAATTCAAGATTTCTAAATAAAAAAATGGTTGTTGTGCCTCACTGGACATAGATAGGTATAGTGTGTCGCGGACTTTTTTGTAGATATTTATAAGATCTACAATTAATTAGTACATTTTATGGTTCTATCTTTTATAGTTTAGGCAGCGTACGCAAAATAAGTAACTTTTCTGGTTGATTTTTTACACCTTGTGTCCGAAAAACCCAAATATTTTACGGAACCCTATTTTTTTCCAAAATAAAATATAGCCTATGTTACTCGTGGATAATGTAGCTTTCGAATGGTGAAAGAATTTTTGAAATCGGTCCAGTACTTTTTGAGCCTATTCATTACAAACAAACAAACAAACAAACAAACAAACAAACAAACATACAAACAAAGTTTTCCTCTTTATAATATTAGTGTAGATTGGGCGATAGTATTTTTCAAGTGTTTGAAAAATATGTCATATTCTTTCATAGTAACGTAATGTATTTGTAATCTGGACCATTTCCTGAGAATTTCTTTCCTTTTTTTGTGAATCAGCATAAAAGGTTAAATAAATAATAATTATTTTTTAGGGCTCCGTACCTCGCAAGGGAAAAAACGGAACCTTTATAGGATCACTTTATTGTCCGTCCGTTCGTCTGTCCGTCAAGACCCTTTTTCTCAGGGGTAGAGGTATCAAGCTGGAATAGATATCAAATACTCAGGTCTACTCCTTTGGAGCTGTGAAAAAATGAAACTTCTAAGCAAACGCAATCAAAAGATTAGAACTGTATCTTTTGACACAACTATACATCCACAAATATACATATAGGAAGTTGCGAGTTGTTTGTACATCTGGCTTTTTAAGTAGCGGATAAGATTAAAATAATTGTTTTTACTATGCACAAATTTATTTAATTTTAGGTATCAAGATAGTTTGATTTGATATCGATAAAAAGTTCTGATCCTTTAATAACCTACGTATGTTTTTTGCGTCGTCGTTGATAATATAAAATCATTTTAGAACGGTATGACAGTAAAAAATACATAATAGATTTACAGAGCGGTACCACGCCGATATCGATAAAAATCGCAACACAAACATCGATAACGGATGTCATAGTTCGCGTCGCGTCGGTGCCCGGCGCGGTGGTGCGGAACGGCCGGCGGTCGTACGAGCGTACGTCACAGCGCGCCGCGCGCCGCCCACTGACACTTGACGTGTCAATTGTCATCGGTGAGACGATAAAACTATCCAGGGTTGTCAATCCATGCAACTTCCTCGAACGGATACGTTTATCTGTTAGATTATTCGCAACATGAGCTCCGTGGCCTAGTCTCAAGTACATAATACGGACGCTCTAACGGTGAAGGAAAACATCGTGAGGTAACCCACACATGGTTGGACCCAGACGTATTGATCAGTCATTCCTCTGGACTAGGCTGACTATGTTGTGAGAATGCCGTTTGTGCTTGGGCAACCATACGACATTTAAGCACTACAGTATTGGTTACTTCGCTCGGAGAATACTGTATAAGTCATCCATTAACGGATGAAAAGGCCTAAGTTTTTTTTACTCGCAACACTTAAACTATCACTGCAGGTTTTGTGTATTACTGATCAGTGGTCAGGTCTATATGATCACAAATCACAATGTAATGATTGATGACACCATACCTTGTTCTCGCTGTCGAGGTAATAGTACGCCAGCAGCGCCTCGTTGTGTGTGGTCACGTTGAGTATGTGCTCGAACGCGTCGGCGTCGCCGGGCGCGTCGAGAGATGGCCGCGTCTCCGTGTACGCCAGCTTTGGCGTGCTGCGCCTGGAATGGACAGTTCAATGTTATACGCTCGATTCGCTATCGACAAATATAAATTACAACCCTAACCCGCGCTAAACTAAACAGCGCTCATCCAAATCACGTTTTAAGGTGAAAGGGTTATATTTTCCTGTCACGCTCACGCGAGTTGCCACACGCGTACGCGGTACGGGTTTCGGCCGCATGCATGCTGCCTGCTGCCCGCATCCTATTATTTCACACATTACATATATTTTTCACTAGATTTATCCCGCGGCTCCGTATAAATATACTGTTACGAACACACAAAGAGACAGCGCCATTTAGCGTCAACCAATGAAACCACTTGGTGTGAACAGGGACAGCGTGGGGTCCCTACTCAATACTAGATGGCGCTACTGTGCGAACATTCCAGAATAAATCCAACTCGGTACGCGAGTCGGGAACCTTCTTGAGTGGTCTGGGACTCGTGTCGGCTAGTATAAATACGCAACACGAATGGGAACGAAACAGGAGTTCACTTTGAGCTTCCTGCGAAGCGAAACAGGCGATACAAGTGAAAACTAGTGATCGGGAGTTCGATTTGAACAGCGAAACAGGCGATATTGATGTGAATACGAGTGATGTGATTATAACGTGAGTGAAACCCACGACTTGGCTACGACTTCGGACACCGTTAGTGCTTAGTGTTTGGACTTAGTGTTTAGTGTTTGGGCCTAGTGCTTAGTGTTAGACCTAGTGCTAGTGAATAAAGTCTTCAAAAGAGTCATCAGGCTTTTTCTCCAAATCCCTCGAACCCTAATACTATAACCCTAACCCAATACTATAGGGTATTCCACGGGAATACTGTACTTTTTCGGGATAACGGAAGTAATGCCTATGTTTTAATCCAGAATCTAAACTACTACCATACGGCATACCAAATTTCATCGAAATCCATTCAGTAGTTTTTGCGTGAAAGAGTGACAAACATCCATCCATTTTCACAAACTTTGACATTTATAATAGTTTGTACATACATACATATAATCACGCTTCTTTCCCGTAGGGGTGGGCAGAGACCACTTCTTTGGGCAGAGCCAAACGAAATAGTTTACAGTAGTAGGATATCATGCGGGCACGGGGCAGCAAGCGCACGGCCATCCTGTCCTGTGCTGGCAAGCTGGCACCCCGGGTGACAGGAAAGGCCCGTTGTTTAATCTCCCATTGCCAGCGAGATAAGATGTTTATTGGTTCCTATTACTGTAAAAATGATGAAAACCCCCTTTTTGAAGACGGTTAAAAATATAAAATATAAAAACACACTTCCTATTGTTTTCAAAACAATTATTAAATAATTTTCGAAGATTGACGCAATAGCCAAAGAGGATAAAGATTAAAGGGAGAATTGATGTTTTGAAACTGATAAATACAAGGAATTCAAACACCCAATTATCTGCCGTTTACGTAACATTACACGTTATCATAATATTTTGCAAAAATAAATAACTTCCGCGATAATACCATATATACGTAGTACAATAATTTATACATACCTAAGTAAAAGCTCGCAAGTCGCAACAATAACATCTTATTACCACAGCTATTACTAATTCTATTTTTATAGCATAAGTACGTTAAATAAGTAGGTAGGCACATTTATATTCATTATTTCTCTTTCCTTCTTTGTCTACTATAATTTCTGTCAGACTATAAACAACAAATCTCCCAACTCCCATACGACAAACGTGATTTCTGCCGTTTGGTATGGAAGTAGAACCTTTCCTACATGGACTCACCCGACTCGCACTTTTTTAAACGGAACCCTTAGATAGAGGTAGTAAGGAGTATCACCGCTCCTTATAATATCATCTATCTCTTAATGAAAGTTCGGTCAAAATCGGTCCAGCCGTTTCAGAGTTTAGCAGGAACAAACAGACAGATGGACATAAACTTTAAAATTTGATTTTTGGTATAGGTACCGTATATACTACATAGTACAATAATTCATACGTAGTTAGTGTAAAGCTGTTAATTTGAAATTACAAACAATCACTTCAATTGAATTTAATTTGTAGTTATTGAATTTTTGAAACTTCGAAGTTCGAAATAATATTAATCAATAATTTAATTACAATTATATAAGGTCTCCGAAAATCGATTACGGATACTTTGGGCACATGATCCACTGCTTATGTAAAGACGTTTAGGCAAAAAAATAATTGTCATACTCAAAGTAGAAAATCATCTCTCGTATGGGTGACTTTCCGCAAAACACAAGCTCGCCCATATAAAGAAAAAAATTTTTTTTCGAGTATGACAATTATTTTTCTACTTAAACGTCTTTACATAAGCAGCAGATCATATGCCCAAAATATCCGTATTTGATTTTACCGAACCTTATATACTAGTCAAAAGAAAATAAGGGCCACTTGATAATTTTGAAGTCTGACCAAATTTATAAATTTTTAAGCAACCCTAAGTGGCTAAATCGTTTTTGTGGTAATTCCCTAAGTGATAACAAACTAATGGGAGCATACCACTTGCGTATTTTTTGAAGTGGGTAGATTTTTTTTCAACCACTTAATTTTACCCCATTTTTACACTAACTTTTAACTCATTCCATTTGTGAATTTCTTAGTGATCGGTTAAATTTTGTTGATTTGAAGCGTGAATAAACATTTTAAAAACACAATGCAGGGGATACGAAGACATATGGACGTACAGACCACAACTACAGCCATAACATTGACTCAGGAGGGTTGATCGCAACGTTCTGTAGCTTTACAATTGGGTTTCTCACGGCGGGTGATCCAAAACGCTTGGAATCGGTTTCAAGAGACTGGGAGTGCCACCAGGAGACGAGGCTCAGGCAAGAATCGAGCAACCACATCACAGGAAGATCGCTACATACGCCTGACTGCGCGCAGGGAGCGATTTGTCACCGCTTCTTCCTTGCAAAACCGCTTGCGGCAGGCGACAGGTACGAGCGTTAGTGACCAGACGATTGAAATCGGTTGCATGAAGATCAACAATTGTCTAGGAGATGTGTAGTATGGATTCCATTGACAGGTGCTCATCGTGCAAACCGATTAACATTCGCAAGGCAGTACCAGGACTGGGACGCGAGTAACTGGAGCAGCGTTTTGTTCACGGATGAGTCCAAAGTAAAATTTTTCAGTGATGATCGTCGTATTAGAGTATGGAAACGCAAAGGTGAGCGATTTTCGGATGCATGTATCCACCAAAGTGACAGATTTGGGGATCCCAATGTTATGGTGCGGGAGGAATTTCTCTATTAGGTAGAACTGAGCTGGTAATCCTCAATGAAGGCACGGTAACTGCTCAACGATATATCGAACAGGTCATAAGACCCCATGTGGTGCCATATGCACACAGAATTGGTGCAGGTTTCAAGTTGATGCACGACAATGCCCGTGCTCATACAGGTAGAGCCACTAGACAAGCTCTACAAGAAGCTGGTATAGAGGTGTTGCCGTGGCCCGCTAACAGTCCGGACCTCAATCCGATTGAGCATATGTGGGATTTGTTAAAAGAAGTGTTCGCAACACAAATCTACCCGTGCACAACGAAGCACAACTCATAAATGTGCTTAAAATAAGCTGGGAACAAATCCCTCAAGAGACAGTACGACACCTGGTAGAGAGTATGCCTACCAGACTTCAAAAATGCATACAAAAGAGGGGAGGCCATACACCATACTAATAAAAATAAAAAAATCCTAAAAATGTTTAATATTTTTTTAAGAAATCACTTTTACTTTTATTTTAGTTTTAAGAATAAAAGCTTATTTTATTAAAAACAAAATTACTGGCGTTTGTTTGTTATTTCAATCATTTCTTTTACCTATTTACATAAAAAAATAATCAATTTATTAATTCCAATCATTTTTTAACCCTGAAACCTCATAACATTTTTAAAATACCAAAATAACGCAGTGGCCCTTATTTTGTTTTGACTAGTATATAATTAAAAACTCATAATGATACGGAACCGTACGTGCTTAGTCCAATCTAAACTTGGGTGGTTATTTATGAAAAAAATCTTTGCAATAGAGATGTCTAGAAAAATCTATCGATATCGATAATATATTTTGAAGTTCCGGGTAGATACGGAAAATTACAGTAGATAAAAATTATAATAGAAAGGTCGCATATAAAATATCTACGGATTAAATGATACGAACCTAAAGTCGTCGCAATCACGTCGTTTGACGTTTCCGACATGAACTTTGTTACCACGGCCGCAGCCACGTAACGGTCTTCAAACTTAGCCTGGGACTATATTGTGCGGAATCCGAAAGGCCGGAGAAAGTTCAGAGCATCTAAAATAGAACTCTGGACTAATGCAATAGAGTTGAAAATCGAACACATGAGTGTGGGAGTTGTCACATTTAACATTGATATTTGACTAACACTCGTGTGTTCCATTTGCAGCTCTATTGTTTTCAGCGCGAAGTTCTATTTTCAATGCTCTGACTTGTTTCCGGCTTTCTGGATTCCGGACAATATAGTCCCAGCCATAATGTTACTTTAGTGTTAATCAGTCATAATTAATGTTTCTTTGTCCTATTTCATTTATCTACTCCAGTTATCAGACAAAGGGCTTATCAGAACCGTTAGCGAATCTGCTGTTAGGGTCATGACGCGACGGTGTATTTATATTCCAAATTTAACTTTATTCACCCCGTGCGAGTTTCTTACGCCGGTTCTTCTCGCCGGGCTAGTTTCCGAACCGGTGGTAGGTATCATGTAGGACAATTCTATAAGCGTTATATTATAACCTACATGGAAATAAGATTTTGAGTTTGAGTTTTGAGTTTACAAAAAAAGATACGCGTTTCATATGACATCAGTGTGTATGACTGACACATGTGCAGCGCGGTGCAATTCGACATTCGAACTGTTGTAATGAAACGTGATCTTCTTGTGTTTTTAAATTAAAGTTCAATTTTGATTAGCTGTGTTAAATTGGCATAATTTGTTTCGGCGTAAATAGAGTTTTGACCCGTACGCTTCTTCGACTGCATATTTTTTTGCGAAAATGAATAATTAGTTTCTTTAATAACCCAGACATCAAGCGTATACAACCAGTTATATCTAATATTATGTTATATTACATAACTAAATGAAGATTTGAACTTTTTAATTTTTTTTTATATCATTAAGACTCTCTATTTATTTCCATTTACCTAAGCAACATTAACAATATATTAATACTTGAACTAGCTTTTTTTTACGTTAACTATGCAAGTAGAATGAAATTTGGAACAGTAAATTTTATATGAAGGAGGTGTGACTGCGCTATTTTTTTATAACAATGCTTGTAATATTGGAAATGATGGGAACTATAATCCCTCAAGGGATCGACATCGACTTAACGCTGTATACATAAAATTTTATGGTCCAATAAACCTAAAGTAAGGGTTCTTATTATATTCCTTAGGAAATAATCGATTACTTTAATTATTATTAAATTTAATTAACGTCATAATGAAGAACATATTTTATCGATAAGCATTTATACAATTTATGAAGATAATAATTATGATTTCGTGAAGGTCAAATTCTGATTAGATTGTAAAATGTCGCAGCTTTTTTGTTTTCAAGTGTTCTTTATTAAACTTTTAATTATATCTTAGCTGATACCAAATTTTTCTAACCACATTCACCGCCTGGCTCGCACATTGTAGCCAGAAACTAGAAAATGTAAGCACATTTTCTAGTTTCTGGGTACAATGTGCAATATGTAATAGATTATATAGATTGGGTAGGTAACTAGGTACCCAATCTATATAAAATATTATTTAGATTAAGTACATTGCAAATATTCTTTAATATGATGCTTCATACCAAAAAAAAAGTGAAAACAGAGTTCTGCGAACGAAAAATATGTTTTTTTTTTACATAACCTAACCAAGAGCATGCTAGGAAATGTCCAAGGAGGTTTTGTAACTATTAACGGGCAATAGGTTTTTTTCGAATTACTTCAATTTCGCTCAAAATACGATTTCGCTACGATTTCGCTCAAAATAATTTTCCTAAAGAGTATTTAGCAGAACCTATCAACATAGAATGTTACAAGTTTCTATCTCTTATACTTTAAAAATGCCAGAGGAGTTAGGTTATAAAAAAAGTCACGTACTTGCCTTTATTTAAAAATACGATACCACACACGATGGCGTAAAATTAAAAAAAAAATCATCTCCACATCACAATTCACATGCTTAGGGAGCACTAAAATACAAAATCATAACTTTTTATGATGCACAAAATAAAGTATATGCAGTGTATGACGGATTCCGGACTACAGAGCACTGAAAATAGAACTCTGCGGTAATAGTGTCGAGCTGTCATATATGTACATAACATTGACATTTGACTTGTGGGAAAAGCCCCAAAGGGAGATCTCCGACCGAGCAAGATGGTATGCTCGGTCAGGCCAAACCCAATGTAGTGCTTTTCAGATGTCGTATATATGTCACCGAAAATTGTAAAATAACTAACGAGATTGTAAAAATATGTCCAAAGATTCATAACTATATATATAATGGAACATATTTATAATCGAACGAAAAATAATGTGTTAAATATAGGCAGCATATTTGCGTCCGAAGTCTATCAACATTTTACAATTTCCCTAGTTATTTTACAATCTAACGGTTTTTACAATTTTACGGTGACATATATGTATATATAGCGCCGATCTTAGAAAACTTCGTTAGCGTGATTCACGATTGTGACGCTAATTGGTTCGCCTCAGACTCTACATTTGTGTGTTCAATTTTCAGCTCTATTGTGTGTGCTAATTGTGTGAGTTCTATATTTTCAGTGCCTTAAATACCCCCGGACTTACGGATTCCGGATATTATAGTCCCAGCTTAGCATGCAGGCAAAGGTATGAGTCATCGCAGCTGCTGTTTACTGTGCGACATCGGCGCGATAACGTTTACAACCATATACCTATCTATTATAGTCATGTAGATGCAAAAAGGGTCATTTGGGGTTGTTTGGGGCAGTCGAGGTTTCATCAGTATAATCAGTCCGCACTTTGCAAATAGTTGCCAAATCTTCTGAAATCAAGATGGCGTAACTTTTCTTCTATCAACATTTTTTCCGTCAAATGTACCTACGCCACAAAACTCAATTTTGCCCATCCTTAATTTTGAAATCATTGTTTACAATTACGATACTGTTTTGTTCACAGTTACACACAAATAACCTTATCACAATCCAATTTGTAACGTAATTACTTACAAAATATTATTGCATTCCTCACATAAATTTTTTTATGATATCACATAACAGTTGTTTCGTACCCAAAATCCATTCCTTATTTTACAAACGGTTTTCGGCTTTTTGGTAAACTGTAAAACCACAGCTTATGAAAGCAAGAAGATTCGGATGATCTTATAATAGCAGACAAGAACAATTGATTTTTAAAACGAGCAAATTAATTTTGGAAATCGGCCCACAAATGACGGAGTAATCGTTGAACATACAAAGAAAATCACCGATCGTATAAATGACCTCCTTTTTCGGAAGTCGGTTAAAAAGTAGACGGCTCGCCCACTGATAAGCTATATGACGCCCATGGACGAAAGGTAAGTCGCTGTTGTTCTGTCATGAGTTTTTTTCACCTGATGATATTATGATGATTAGATGATAGCATGCTCCAGGTGATAGAGCGTGCTGCCCACGCGATAGCATTATAATCGCCTGGGTATAGGATATGAAATGAAAGGATTCCCGCAGCCCACACGCGGACCAGATCCGCATGCGGGCGGCTATCCCGTGACAGGAAAAGGGCTGTAAATCGTAATTCGGTTTTATTCCACGCTATTTATCCGCTGCCGGTCAAGCCACCTACACGCGTAGCAATCTGTCCCTTCGGGTCCACGATGCCATTCCATTTCGCCACTGTCACTCACCTCCTATCGAGACGGTCCTCGATCCCCAGCTTGTAGTACACGCTGGGGTCGGAGCGGTCGTGGGCCGCGTAGAGGAACGCGTGTAGCTGGCTGAGCACCTGCCAGCTGAGCTTCCACAGGGACTTGCTCATCTTCGGTGTGCACGCCACAAATCTGCGAATACAAAACGATATAATTTCCTAGATAAGCTGCGAATTGTGCACAGAAATGCCATCAATTCTAGCTATTGCAAGGCCAGAAGTAAGCTTTAATGTTTCTCATGTTATGGTGTAACAAGAGTTATTAAATACCTACATTATTCCTCTTACTAATGAAAATATTTAAACGGATAAACTTTCAATGTTGTTGTCTTTGTCTGATTGTTGGAAAAGTTACTTGACACTTAAAGACAGCAACATTGAATAGCTGTACCCGTCGTGTTATTATATAATTACGTGGGTGTAAGTGTAAAGTTCACGGTATTCATTCGAAAATATATTGTGTCAGTGCCATACTGACCGTCCAGCCTGCAAATCCCGCACCGTTACGAATGGCCGCTATAAAAATCCACTTCAAGGCCGTGCATTACTTACATTTGTAGGCTGGGCAACATTCAGGTTCAATGATGCATTACTACAAGGTAACGAGCCTTCAACGAGTTGGCAACCGTTTTCCAAATGCAATACCGGACAGGTTTCCTCTACAAAATCCGGTTTTCTAGATACCTCCCGAGGAGAAAGTCGACTGGTAAAACGATATTTCATAAATCATTTAAACATTAAAATAATAGTCGTGCACGTATAGTATTACAAAGCGTGTCATGTCTACGTTTAATATATCTATGTGTGACAAATTATTGTGAAAACAACTTTGTTTGCCTCATTAAATTGTATGTTTGTGTTACAAAATATTATCACATGCTTTATGTATTTTCTTTACGAGAATGTCGATCATTATAATATTAGGCTTTATTTTTTAGCGTAATTAAAATTAAACTTGTTTCATCAACTTTCCATGTTTTCTTCTGTGGGTTCCACGATTCTATAATGATGATAATTATACAAAAAAACTTAAAAAACAGGAAACGCGATTTGATAATACATTATCTTAATAACCTACATTTTTACAACAATAATATTTTCGAAACATCGGGTTAAAACTGTTGTAGATATACATAAATTGTTCGCGCATTCTATGATTTCTCTACGCGCCATCATTGCCTGCCTTAGTGCTAAGCCGCCAGCAAATGATAACATTTTACGTTAGTTTTTATACTAACACTAGCTGATTCCCGCAACTTCGTTTGCATAGAACTAACTGAAACGGAACCCTAAAATAAAAGTAGCCTATGTTAGACCTTATAACATAAGCTATCTGCCAGTGAAAGTCCCGCGAAAATCGGTCCAGCCGTTTCGAAGATTAGCCGGAACAAACAGACAGACAGACCGACAGACAGACAGACGGACAGACAAAAATTTTAAAAATTGATATTTCATTGTAAGCACCAAATATACTTTCATATGCATTAAGTGAAAAGCTGTTAATTTAAAATTACAAACAGACACTTCAATTTTATTTATCTGTATAGATGTATAGATGTATAGATATATCTGTATAGATATAGATAAAATGTTATCTTTTGCTGGCGGCTTAGCACTCCAAATGATCGAAATTATCGATACGTTGTCCATGAATTTCACATCCCTAAAGTACAATGGCTTTAAAAAAGTTTTATATTATCTTGAGCTATCTTGAGACAAAGAACATAATATTACCTATATTATTTAAGGACACGGAATAAAAGATGTCTTTTCGTTCTGCATAATAATTTGTTTTTCGGATGTTATTTCTATTTTATTTATTTAAATATTAAAAGTTCTGTGGCTTCCAAATATGTACCTACAGCGTCGCCTATGATTTTGAATTTCTCAAAATTTAAACTGCCTAACTATCACGGTTCACGACAGTCTAGTGACCGACAGACGCGGACGGATGGAGTTTAGTAATAGGATACGGAACCCTAAAAAAGACAATTTTTCATTCTTATATTGTTGATGGATGTTTGTTTCAATAAATATAAAAACAGTAGAATAATGTTATTTAGTTAAAAATTAAAATCCCATCACCATTCTGACCTGATTAAACATTTGCAAGGAGAACAGAATACGAAGAGGACAATCGTTTATCAATGATGCTCAAATATTGTCCCAAAATAAATCGTTATCCGAGAAGGATATATTTTTTCTTAAGTTGAGCAACTCACTTTAATAAATATCGTATACCGTCTGGGTTGTGATCCACATAACTATCTTGTCTACATCCCGTGCACGTTAGCTGACCAAAAACCGGCCAGGTGCGAGTCGGACACGCGCACAAAGATAACGACGGGACCCGTACCATTATCTACTTACTAATTTTAATATTATAATAAATTATTACCTATATAATTACCAAATAAAATAAAGGCGTGCGAGAAGACAGCCTTCTTGGTTCAACTTACGTGCAGCGGATTATATCACTTTACAAAAAAAAAACAACGGGTTGAGTCCGAAAGTGCCAGCAGAAGTGAAAACTTGAACATTAACTTTGTGCATTTTTGATTATTTTGAAATGATTAGGGAATAATTTCGTACGAACTGCTTACGAATTTTCATTCTGGGGGTCTAAAAATGCCACTTAGGTGAACTTTAGATGAATCTTATGCAATTCATAATATGTGCGTCATTTTACGAATGTCTATTGAAAACTGTCAAAATTGATGTTTTAAATGTCAAAATATATGAAACATAATATGAAACACTTAAAGTGGCATTTTTAGACCCCTAAGGTCACGTGTCCTGACGCAGTCCTGAGTTTAACATTTTTTACCCATCCCAAAAAAAAGAGCACAAAAAGAAGCCTAGAGCGCCGCTAAAGAAGTTTTCACTTCAAAAATAAAAATAGTTGGCAACTTCATAATTGGTCTATGTGCAAATGCACTTTCTCGGCCACGGTGTAGTCCGTTCGGAGATATTTTACCTCGGTGTTTCTATAGGAGTGATCCTTAATCCTCGTGTCGTCGGCATAAAGGTCCTGTCGGAGGTAAAATAACTCTGAACGGACTGTCCCGGCGATTGTTCTCTCTTCTCTATGGCCCAAGCCCCCACCACCGTAGCATATTCACTGACCTAGTCATGACGTTGTTGTGCCGAACACACCTCTTCCTAAGCACGTGAATACTGCCCACCACTGAGTACTGGACCGCGTGCCTCTCTACTTTACCACCGAAGTAACTAAAAACCCAGCATGCATTAGTATGTGACATGAATGAGGTTAGAAATTAAAATGGGTACTTGTGTCTACTCTATGGTATATAGGCAGACGGATCGCAGGTATAGTCCGCTCATCGTTATTTACCTCGAAGTTTCTATGAGACTTTGAGAGATCCTAATGTCGTCGACATGGTGGTCCTCTAACGGCCAAAATTAATAACGTATCTAAAATCCTAGATTGACTTCAATCTTGGATTCTCAAACAAAAATTGACAAATTGACGTGAAGTTAATTCTATACGATCGTTGAAATGTATTGAAATCTTGATCTCAGATAGCTAAAATGAGATTAGGATTGATTAATTATTATTAATGTTGGGCGTTAGAGGTATAATAGCTCTGAACGGACTGTGAGCAAAAGCATGGAGAATAGAGTAAAGAAGTACCATGACTTTAGTAGTTAATTCAGAAGATCATGAAAGTTAATTACTCCTATAGTCGATAATATTTTCGAAAATATAGAAGAAGATGCTAAGATTTAATTCTCCATTTATATTTTTCCGATTTTCACACCCTTGCGACAGTAGCGCCACCCCCTGTTTAGCGCTTGTTTACGGACACTTTTTCATGTATGAAGAAGGTACTCCTTTACTCTAGTCTCTATAGCAAAAAGGTTCATATTTGTGATGGTAGCTTTTAATAATATGCTAGAAAATTATTTAGAAACTAAGCATTTACTGAATAATTTGCTATACTCGTTTTTAGGGTTCCGTAATACTTAAGGAACCCTTATAGTTTCGCTCTGTCCGTCTGTCTGTCTGTCTGTCTGTCTGTCTGTCCGCGCCTCTAGCTCCTGTAATTATGAATATAAATTGATGAAATTTGGTGCAGTCATAGATTGGGTATAGATCACGGTTTCGGGATCATAAAAAAATGATAATTTTATATTTTAGGGGTGGCTCTCCATACATGTGAAGTGGGGATGAAAAATATTTTTTCACTCTACCCCATCGTGTGGGGTATCGTAGAATAGGTCTTTTAAAATAAAGGCAAGGTTTCATACGTTACTTTTTTATAAAGTTGACCATTTTCGAGTAATCGGCCTCCAAAGTAGTTTGTAAGTTGGTCCCCCCCCCCCTAGCATTTTTAAACTATAGGAGATAGAAACTTGCAAATTTCCATGCTGATAGATCATGCTAAAAACTCTTTAGGAAAACTATTTTGAACGAAATCGCATTATAATTTCTATTTCTAGAGCAATTATAGAAAAACAAATCAAAATAATTATAATTACATAATGTGAAATGATTATTTTTTAAAATAATGTTTCAAAATTGGTTGCATAATTAAAAAAAAACAAATTAATAATTAATAAAAAGAACTTAAATTAATAAAAACTAAAACAAGCTGTCAGGTTTGAACCTACATTCGAGGACAAACACTGTGATTAACTGAGCTGCAATGATCATATTGATTGTTGCGAATTTATGTTTCTTTACCAGAATTAGAGCTAAGTTTTGAAACGCGTGTAAAATTATTAATAATATGTGCCTCTTTTACCAATTATTACAATAATTTAATAACACTGAAATATGTGTTATTAATTACCATATATTATTGTTATTTATTATAATTTAATATACTTTTAATTACAAAAGCTTCAATTTGCTAATAGCTTTACGAAAACTTTATATGGCGCTAGTCTCCCGTTTAAATCGTGGATTGTTTTAAAAAATAATACTAGATGTCGCTGTGTTATTGGATTTAAATTCTGTATCACGCTATCGAAAACCTCGCTGATATGTTTAAGTATCTGGTAACTGGTTATACTCTTCTTACATTAAGATAGACGATCAGACAATATCGTAACCAGGGGGGTGAAACTCTCATACATGCACAAATTAACAGAGAACAGAGACATCTAAAAATGAATATCCGGTACTAACAGTTTGAAAGTTTTCGGATAGTCACAAGAGATGCCACTAAGCGACTTCTACATCGCGCTATCGCTAACACAAGGCGTATGTATAAGGGCTCGCGAACATTTTACTATGCAGCAACCCTATCCCACTATTAAAGAGGAAGTTTGTCGTTGTTGTGTCTACGACTATCGATAAAACTTAATTTCTGTCCATAATTCAGTTCAATAAAAAATTAAAAATTATCAGGCGGTACTACTTCCATCTAGCGGGTTTGATAGTAACTAAAACGGTACAACGCCATCTAAAAACGACATTCCGAAACTTTTGCAAGACTCAGTTTCAATTTTAGAGTTGCGCATCTATACTAATATATTATATCTGTATTATCTATTATCTGTATTATCTATGATCGTAACACACTAAAATATGCTCAAATGTTTAAGTGATTAGCGAATTTTAGAATTAATAAAAACTGTCTAAAATGTCATGAATCTTCAAAATCGAACAAAAATTAATCTTAAAGAACGTCTGGTAACTGGTTACTATTCGATATAATAATTATAATTTTATTATTATTAGTCAACATTCAACAAAATAAAAGAATAATACATAATTGATAATATTACATAATAATATTATTATTAATTTATCACACGTTTATTCTATAGTGTACTATAGTATATTATAGTATATACCTACTATATAGTAAACTTAATAGTTTACGGAACCCTCCTTAGACATGTCCTGACATGCTCTTGGTTAGGTTATTTATTCATAACATCGTAAGATAATTGTATTATGTTAAATAAATAATTACATCAATATTCAATGGTGTAAATAACAATTTTAATGTTTTATTGCATACTAATACCGTGTTTTATTGTCAGTGATATATTCACAGGTAATACGCAAGAACTGATAATATTTTGTAAATACATAGGCCACGTCATTTATAACAAGGTAGAAAGCTATTGATATTAATTAGAAATGTACTTATAAAAACAATTAATCAACAAATTTTAATCAAACATAAAACATTTATATTTAATTTTCTGTTCTTATCGTTTTATTGTAATCTGTTCGTGTGCGAACTTGCGAACAAAATATTAAGACGGCTTGAGATCATTAATTTTAAATATTTTGAACTTTAAATCTTTACCAACGGCTTCTACTTCAGTACTACATAAAATTACTACAGTACTACATTAAGTTACTACATAAAATTTCAAGATCTTGTAACACGAGTAAATAAACCTTCTACTATTTAGAATGTGAAAGTTTGTGATGATGTATAGATGGATGGATAGTTTGTGACGAGGACAGACTAAAAATTTGCTACTACAAAAATATTAAGATCTATAAAATATAATTATATCCTACTACTACATATTATAAAATATGTGAAAGTTTGTGAAGATGGATATATGGATAGATTAATGTTGTCACTCTTTCTCGTAAAAACTACTGAACGGATTGGTGAAATTTGCTTTGGAAGTAGTTTAGGCTCTGAATTAACACATAATGGTATTTTTTATCCCGAAAGAACAAACACGCGGGCGGAGCCGCGGGCAAAAGCTAGTGTTGATGTTTATTAGAAGAAGCAAACACAAATTGTGACCATAGAAAGCACAAAAAGCAGTTCCATAACCGCATAAAAATAAGTAAACTCCAAGATATCTTTAATCAACCGTTAATCTATAACCCCCTTACTAATAATCATTGTATAAGCTTTGAATAGTTATACAGTGTTTTATCTCCTTCTATCGAATTAAAAATGTCACTTGTGTGACGGGAACAAAACACTGTATAACTATTCAAAACTTATGCAGCGTTTATTAGTAAGGCCGTAAGTATATAGGCTAGAAATTTGAAATTTTGCACACGTATTCCGCATATGACGTAGGCATCCGCTAAGAAAAGATTTTTCAAAATTCAAGGGGTAAAATAGGGGATAAAAGTTTAAAACCTGTCTGTCTGTCTATAACCTCTTCACACTTTAACCGCTGAACCGAATTTTATGAAACTTGGTATAGACATACTTTGGGTCCCGGGAAAGGACATAGGATATTTTTTATCCCGAAAAAGTAGTGTTCCTGCGGGATAATGTATTTACGCGGGCGGAGCCGCGGGCGAAAGCTAGTTGTTTATAATTTGATAACATCATTATTGTAACAAATTAGGTTTATGTAAATTGTTAGCTTAGCGATTGTCTAGTGTGAATAAACTTAACAATTTATATATACTGTATCTATGTATGTGATGCCATTGACATTACACATATAGCAATTAACAAAAGTTAATTGGTATAACTTTATCTTTAAACATCGCACTAGAGTTCACTTTTAATCATGACCTTAAAATATTCAATGAATGTTAATATTCAATATACCTTAAAATATGATAAGTTTAGTAATAAATGAATAAACAAATAAATAAAAGAGTACTTATAGTCATATCCTCTTACTAATAGTCGCTGTATAAGCTTTGAATAGTTATACAGTGTTTTGTTCCCGTCACACAAGTGACATGTTTAATTCGATAGAAGGAGACAAAACACTGTATAACTATTCAAAGCTTATACAGCGTTTATTAGTAAGGGGGATATAGTGTAATATGTTTTTCCGATTTTTTATGAAATAGGTGGAAACGAGCAGAACGGAACATGACGTGTCGTGCTGTCAATGTCATAATATATTGCACGACACACGAAATTATGAGCATTGAAAATAGAAATCTGCGCATAAACATTAAAGTTGAAAATCGAACACCTGAGTCAAATTTCAATGTCTTATTAGGACAGCTCTATACTCCAAACTTCCATTTTCAACTCTATTGTACTAGGGCAGAGTTCTATTTTCAATGCACAGAATTTTCTATGGCCTTCCAGATTCCGGAGCTTATATTCCCAACCAGTGAACGAAAAATGGATTTAACGAGTGTACAGTGACCAATAAATGAATATTTTTCAAATTCGAGGATAAAGATTACATTGCCGTAACTTGGCAATGTAATCAGAATTTCAAAAAATCGATTCTGCTATTTTAATCCAACAATAATGCAACTTCGTTACTGTTTCGATACAGTCCGGAACCTATCAAACAGCAAAATGGTATTCAACTAAACTTCAAACAAACGTCAAACGACGAATTACACCGCGATGCGTTTATCATTGTATCACAGCTTGATTATAGATTGAGCGAACCACTTATTCATAGAAAATGGTATTCTCGTATGTTTATAAACTTAACTCCAATTTGACTGGAACCGATCCGTCAGCCGGATATTTTTTCACTTTGACATGTGGGGATGCCATGACATAAAAATATTTATTATACGCAAAAATCTCTTTTTTTGCCTTCCCCTCTCTAACCACGCTGGAAATAATTTTCCGTCCGTCTCAGAAGAGGATAAAATCGTGTATGCGTACACAAATGTGCATAGCCATGCCCCAAATTCGATGATTTTGTGTAATGTTTCAAAAAACACGAGCAGGAGACGCGCCTTAACTGACAATAATTGGCAACACTGGATCGAACAAACGTCAAGCAACAGCTGTCTTTATACATGCTTTGTGCTCGCTTTATTTATAAATTTTAGTCAATATCATTGCAAAATGACTGTGTTGGGATTTTAAATTTACGAAAATAGTGTAGTAGAATACCGACTTTCGGTCAATTTATGATAACAGGATGATAAATTTATAATGAATTGATGGTAAGTTGATAGTCTAAGTTAATTAAGAGAATTGGCCCTCAGTTTTCTGAAATACATTTCCTAAGTATTTTAACGATAAGTTTTATTTATTTTTTTGTAGTAGCGCCATCTACATAGTAGCAATGACAATTGCGAGTTATGCAATTGATAAACGGACCACACTGGTCAACTGAAACTAAAATTAGTTTGATGTCTCTTTTTTGTTCGCAAACGCAATTTACACAAGTTATCGATCAAAAAGCACTAATGAATAGACTACATACCGACAAACTCACCGCGGAAACCGGTCATAAGCAGTTTAAGGAACGAACGAGTGACCGAACGAGTGAACGATTGTACTCACTTGGTGAAGGTGGCGTACATGACGTCGGCTGGAACTCTGTACGGTAGCGCCAGCAGGGAAACGTATCGCATGCCGCGCTGCCGCATCACCCAGTTGACGAGGCCGTTGTTGGCGGAGTGGATCGCGTTCTCGAATATCGTCATCACGGTGTCGGGCAGGTCGTCCACCAGCGCGTCCTAAAACAATGGGGAAAACGTAAAGCCTCGTATTAATAATTACATCTTTTACTAGCTTTTGCCCGCGACTTCGTCCGCATGGAATGTTACTTTGGTAACTGTAAAATTTACCCGCGACTTTATTAACGTAGAAGGAGAAGCACTTTCCCCTCACGACTGCCCGCCGCGCGCCATACATTATTGCGCGTTTGATTATTTTATTACTACGGTATCTTCTAAAATACTAATTGAAATCAAATGCATTTAATTTAGAAGAAATTTGCCATTTACATAAACGGCAAATTTCTTCTAAATTAAATGCTTGTAATGAATAACGTATTTACTTGGATAAGGATTAATATCATCTTTATGAAAACACCCTCACAAATAAATTTATGCTTAATTTTAGAACAAATTTGGTTAGCATAAAAAGATTGTGAGCCAACCTTAAAAGATAGACATATACAGTCGCGGACTTTTTTTTAGAACTTTTAAAGGGGAACAATTCTGTCTTTGTTGTTGGATAATATTATGTATAGATGTTGCACGCGACTTCATGCGCGCAAAAGGATATCACGCAATAACCGTACATTTTGCTACGATAAAAAGTAGCCTATGTTCTCGCCCGTGGTCTAATCTATATCTGTACCAAATTTCATCAAAATCGTGGTTGTCGTCTACGCACCTACTACTATCGCTGTAGTGGCACCGTCTGTTACCGAGCACGTTGAACGTAACTTTTGAAAAAAAATAATGCTTTTGTGCTGTCTAATCACTCTGTCGCTCTGTATTGTACTGTCCAATCACATTATATGTCGCTCTTCGATAAATATAAGTAGGTATGGATTTGCCGCACCGAATAAGTGTTTTAATCCGAGCAAGGAGAGTCCCGATGAGTGACCATGCTCAGTCGGTTTTGCGCCGCCTAACGAGTTACACGTTGCAGCGCGTCTATTGAAGCTCGGTAATTATCATCAAAATGCCATCTTATGCGTTGTTTAAGTGTGTCAACAATATAAAGAAGAAAAAAAGTCGAATTGATTATTGACGGCCGTTGCCGTATTAACGGATAACACGTACGTGCAGACGAACCGATGCACATAATTAGAAGGACTGTAGCTGTACGCGTGTTTTTATATGTAGTTGTCTTGACTCATTTTTCATGAGCTGTTTGTATGCGCAAGGCATGTCCATAGCTACTTAATAATGTCGATGATGTCGCTCACCTGTCTGTGTGTCTTGCACTCCTCGCAGTCAGGGTCGTATTCGAACTTGCTGTCGTCTAGCACATCCTGGAGCTGGTACGTTGTCTGTACCGCCAGGCATCTGAGCAACGAGGAATGTGTTAAAGATTTGGATTTTTGGAACCAACCAAATAATCATACCAACTACCTACACAACATACAAGTTCGTCTTAAGACCAATGACGCTTAAGCCGTTTTCACCGATGAAAATAAGTCGAACAGTGAGTTCGAATTTTGACATTTGCACTAATTACTCGCTGCATTCTTAACGCGAATTAAGTAGAACCCGCAGAATATAAAGCGACAAATTAAACATTCGTATAACAAGAGTGTTTTAAATTGCAACATCATATTATTGAACAAACGTAATATATTTATTAAGTAGTAGTAGTAGTAGAAGTATTTAAACACATACGGTCAGTCGGGCAATAAAGTAAAAAACTTAGGCCTTTACATCCGTTAATGGATGATTTATACAGTATTCTCCGAGCGAAGTAACCACTCATGGAATACTGAAGTGCCTGGGACAGACAGTTTTTTAAATGTCGTATGGTTGCCCAAGCACGTACGGCATTCTCACAACATAGTCAGCCTAGTCCAGAGGAATGAACTGGTCAATACGTCTGGGGCCAACTATGTGCGGTCTTCCTTCACCGTTAGAGCGTCCGTATAATGTACTTGAGATCTGAAAAAGTCTTACTGGTACACGCCACAACCTGGGATTTGAAACATCGAGCTCCGTGGCCTAGTGGGTAGACCGTTTATTCGCACTCGAGAGAGTGCAGGTTCAAAAAGTAAACAACTAATACAATATTAACGTTCGAGTTATTGTCACTAGTCACTTCTCACTGTGAAGACAGCAGTGTTATTCTCTAAGAACATTTTCAAATATCTCGACAGCTGAATCCGCGGCAAGTGTCAAATATCATATAAAAATTTGACACTCACCGCGGATTCAGCTTTCGAGATTTGAAAATGTTCTTACAGAATAGACAGGCTGTTAACTACAATGTGTATGGCATCGAATTAGTTACCAACGTCTGCCACTAGGGGCGTTGTTTCGATGCCATACAAATTGTAGTTAACTTCTTCACGGCGAATAGTAAGGAAGCTAGCACAAAGAAGATAGGCACGTACCTCGTACAAGTGATCATGTTGTTCCTGTGTAAAAACCGGAGGGCGTCGTCGAAGCCCTGCTTACACATGTTACTGAGCACCTCCGGTTTGGGCGGGAACAGTATCCGCGCGAATCGACTCATGTTCTGTCTAGACAATTCTATGCTCGTGTTCGCTACGTTTACCTATAACAAAGATAAAATTAGATACAAGACAATCTCTAAATCCTTTTGTCTTTAAATATACTTAATATGCCATGTACCTATAGCCTTACAACATACTGCATGCAGTATGAAATGTAAAAAGCCTAATAAAATTCGGACAAGCCGGACACTGTCTATTTTGGCCGGACACGCACACAAAAAGCCTAACTATGTCCGGCTTTACCCGGACGCCTGACAACCCTAGGTATGACTGTTATATTACATGTTTTATATGTCACCGTAAAATTGTAAAAACCGTTAGATTGTAAAATAAGTAACGAGATTGTAAAAAATTGTTGAAAATTTTTACTATATTATATTTATAATATAAAAAAAAATATATGTTAAATTACAGGCAACTTCAACCAGTGTTAGAGGAGAATACTAAACTGAAGGAAGAAATCTCGTACCTTAAAGCTAAAGTGAACAACTTAGAAAGAGAAACTAGAAATAATAATATAGTACTGCATGGCATCAAAGAGGTAGAGGTGAACGACGAAGAACTAAGGCAAAATATCATAGAATTATTAAACAAATTAAGTGCGAAAACTGGAATACGGGAGTGGGACCAATGGGAAATTAGTGACATGAGACGTTTGGGAAAAAAAGTTGAAGGCAAAGCAAGACCGATCTTAATAAACCTTACCTTGGCATGGCGAAAACGAGAAATCCTTACCAACAATAAAAACTTTCCGTCTGGTACCTACGCTACACCTGATTACCCCAAGGAGGTACAGATCAAAAGAAAGAAACTGAAGAAAGAGAAAGAAAAAGAAGAGAAAAAAGGAAACACAGCATATATAAAATATGATCGGCTCATAGTAATAGAATCTAGAGACACTGAACATAAAAGGAAGCGGTCACCATCCAAATCACCCCCGACAGGAGTCCCAGGAAACAAACCTACACCATATAAAATAAACAAAAGGTTTGACTTATTTCGCCCAAGACCCACCAACACCCCCAAACCTGGTCCATCAAACGGAGACCCAAAATCTCACCAATATTAAGAAAACCGGAAGTAAGATCCAATTAAATAATAGTAATAGTAATTGTAACGCTCCCAATACGATTGGTCATCGCGGGAGTAGTAGACCACAACCCTCTAGCCCAAAACAGAAAAATGATAATATATTTATTGGCACTCTTAATACAAGAACATTAAGTACGGACGAACACCTCATAGAACTTGAACAGGCCTTAGAAACTATCAATTGGCATATTTTAGGCCTTAGCGAAGTACGAAGACAAGGCGATGAAATTATGGACTATTCGAAATATATTCTTTATTACAAAGGTGAGACACAAGCTTATACGGAGTGGGATTTCTTATAAGAGAAGATCTAAAAAATAACATAGAGAAATTTATAGGGATTTCTGAAAGAATCGCCGTACTTAACATTAATCTGAACGAACCGTGGTCTATAGTACAAGTCTATGCACCCACAAACGTAGGAAACGACGACCAGAAAGACGATTTTTATGAACTCCTGAATACAACCCTGGAAAATCTAGACCATAAAAATATAATCGTCATGGGAGATTTCAATGGCCAGATAGGCAAACATAACAACAAGGAAATCCCTACAATCGGAAACTTTTGTACGGGAAAACGCAACGATAATGGCCAGAGATTACTCAACTTTGTCCTCCAGAATAATCCATTTGTAATGAACACGTTCTTTAAAAAACGAGAAAACAGAAAATGGACTTGGGTCTCATCTGATGCTAATGTAAAAAATTAAATAGACTTTATTCTCTCAAATAAGCCAAGAACATTCAAAGACGTAAACACAATCAACCCATTTAATTTCAATACAAACCACCGAATGGTGAGAGCCAAATTGTACAGTAATATTCCAAAGACTCCACGTAGATTCTATAGCCATTTAAAGAGCAAACCTTCCTGAAGAAGTTCTCGTTAAACACGCTCCAGCGACCAAACTCATTGAGTCAGAAGATATACAACAAAAATACGACAAATTAGAAAACATGCTACTTGACATTGGCAAAGACGCTACCAACAAACATATAGTTAAAGACAAAATAGGACCTGCAGCTAGAGAGCTTCTTATAAAAAGAAAATTACTATTAATAGACAAAAAAGAAAACAAAAAAGAAATTGCACAAATTAGTAAAGAAATAAACAAAATCATTAAAAAACACAGAAAGGATCTACGAACTAATAAAATAAAATACTATATAGTGAAATCAGGAGGGGTTAAAAATGCCATTAAAGAATTAAGAGATAACACAACATGGATACCAAATCTAAAAACCAAAAGTGGTAAATTAGAGGCAAACACAAAAAATCTAATAAAAATAGCAACAGACTTCTATAAGAACCTCTATGAGAATGACAGTGCTTACCCGGACTTGGAAATAACAAATAAAGAAACCGGTAATACAGTTCCTCCGATCCTGGAAAGTGAGGTAGAAAAAGCTATTCGAACTCAAAAAAACAAAAAAGCAGCAGGCGACGATAAAATTACCAATGAACTTTTAAAAGGTTCACTAAATCTTATAAAAAACACCTCTCACAGATCTATTCAACGACATAGTCATCAATAAGACTACGCCTTCACAGTGGTCAAAAAGTACAATTATACTTCTACATAAAAAAGGTGACAAAAATCAAATAAATAACTATAGACCGATTAGCTTGTCATCAAATATTTATAAAGTATTTGCCAAGGTCATCCTGTCCAGAATAGAGAAGCAGTTAGATGAGAACCAACCAGAAGAGCAGGCAGGATTTCGCAGTGGATATTCCGTTCTTGATCACATACATGTAGTAAGACAAGTAATAATAAAATATAACGAATATAGTTTAACATACTACCTTGCATTCATCGACTTCAGCAAAACCTTTGACTCCCTTATCCATCAGAAAATTTGGGAGGCTTTAGAAGAACAGGGAATCGATAGCAAATACATAAAAATAATACGAGGTATATACAAACAGAGCATTGCATGTGTACAATTGGAAAAAAGGGGGAACCTTTCAACATACGAAAGGGTGTAAAACAAGGGGATCCACTGCCGCCAAAAATTTTCTCCGCTGTACTTGAGAAAGTATTCAGGAACCTGTACTGGGAGGGTTATGGATTGAATATAAACGGATAAAGCTCACTCACCTTAGATTCGCTGACGACATTGTACTGTTTGCATCATCCCCAGAAGAACTGAATACAATGATCAATTAACTGGCTAAAGAAAGTGAAGAGGTGGGGCTTAAGCTCAACTCGGAAAAAACAAAGGTAATGACAAATGGACCAAAAAATATAATAACAGTGAGAAATAACATCGTTGAATATGTGAAAGACTACATATACCTCGGTCAAGTAATATCACCATATGAGACAATAGCTAAAGAAATTGAAAGAAGGACTACAAAAGCATGGAAGAGCTATTGGAGCCTAAAGGAAATGTTGAAAAATAAAGATATCCACATACAACTAAAAAGTAAACTCTTCAATACCTGCATACTGCCAGTGTTGTTATACGGAAGCCAAACATGGTCTCTAACCAACAAACATATCACTGCTCTGGTGACATGCCAACGCTCAATGGAACGCAGTATGTTAGGTATTAAGAAATTGGATAAAATAAGAAACGATGTTATAAGAAAAACTACCAAAGTGCAAGATGTCACTGTGAAGGTCAGACAGATAAAATGGAGATGGGCCGGCCACACCGTCCGAGGAGTAGGAAACTGGAGTGAAAGAATTACTTCATGGTATCCTAGCCATGGAAAAAGGAGTAAAGGTAGACAGAGAAAAAGGTGGGCTGATGATTTTAAACCAATTGCTGGAGTAACCTGGAGTAGAGTGGCCAGAGACAGACGAGAATGGAAGAGACTAGAGGAGGCCTTTGCCAAATGGCAATCAGGAATTGATAAACTTAGATAACATAGTATTTATAAACATTGCTGTATTTCTGAAATAAAGGCTATATTATTATAAATTACAGGCAGAATATTCGCGTCCGAAGTCTATCAACATTTTACAATTCAGTTTAGTTTAGTTATATCACAACCTAACGGTTTTTACAATTTTACGGTGACATACACATTTGTGGTGTTTATGGACAACCTGTAGATTTGATCAAGCCTTATAGCTGCAACATCAGGTTGATTCGTCGATAGGCAGTCTGGTGTATGTAGATTGTAGTATGACGCTCTATGATGAACATACTTAATTATTAACTGCAATTTCTATTATTAGTAGTTATAGTAGAATTTGCTCATCAGTGGAACTATGTAGCGCTTTAAAATTGAACTCTATTAATGACGCACCGCTTTGTGTCTAGCCCCTCGGTGTTAGCTGTCCCTTAAATGATTTTTTATAAATTATGCCTTTTTTTCATCTGAATCAAAAATAAAATCTTAAATACTTACATGAAACAACTGCGAGCTTAAATCGCGCGGGCAAATGTCGCTTTCCCCGCAGAAGGGGCTCACTGTGACCGTGTTCTCGTCCAGCACGGGCAGGTTGTCGCTGAACCCCCCGTCCATGTAGCGCACCCCGTGGAACCTCGGCGGCAGCACACCCGAGAACACGGGCACGAAACATGATGCCAGCAGTGCCTAAAACAATTGCTGAGATTGTATCTCTATATGTTTGATCTCATCACAAGTTATCTAATGTATTACATGTACTACATGAGTCATGACCTGTTTACTTGGGCAGGGGGCAACAACGTACTACACTTGGTTACCAAGTGAGTATGTGAGTATCAAAAGGAAAATCTCGTGCTCTTTAAGTCATTTTAAGTCAATTGTATTTTTAATATGGTGTGTATGTTTACAAAATATAGGTATTTTAGTTTTGATGTACTATGTGAAAAGTAGAGGTCTCGGCATAAACTATGTTTACATAGCATGGGTTCCCTAACAATGAAAACATAATAATATGTAACATATTTTAAAAATATATTTCATCACTAAATATTCCTTTTAAGGTGGTTCGTTTCCTATACAAAAAAACAATGGACATTATTTAGGTAATTTCATACTATTACTACATAAATTTATATGCACATCTATTTATTCTGCAATACAATTATCGCAAAATATATTTAAAATACTTTATTTCACACAGAAGTCACATTTTTATTGAATTTTCGACAAAAAGTGACATTTGTAACTTATGTCACTTTTTGAGTATACATTTCTATATTTACTGATGTGCTGGACAATTCAACTAAACTGTAATATGTACCTGTAACAGATCTTCTCTTGTGGGGAATTCTGAGACTATAACATTTTTTCCATCGTATACCCTGGTCAGCGAAATGTGGAGCTTGCCACTAACTATTTTATGGGCATCCTTTGGTAAGTACTTGTCTATGCCCTCCAAAAGGACATTCTGTATGCTAAACGAAGGGCTGAATGGTCCTAAGGAGCCTGCTCGGGCTTCACCGACCACACGCAGGACATCTGTTGTCAGTTCACCTAAAATGTGATCCAACATTTACAAACAGATAAACTACCTACTATATTATATTACTAGATAGTCTGTTCACGTTGAGTACACATAATTACACTACATTCTTAATGGGAATGGCTTACTTTAACTTACTTTACTTATTATGAACATAGCTTAGGGTCCATCCACATATTACGTCACAGCTGATGGGGGAGGGGGGGGGGGGGGTCATACAAAGTGTGACAGTACATGTTAAATACAGGTACAGGGATACTAAAAAGCGTGACATGGAGGGGGTAGGGGTTCAAAAAGTCGAAGTATGTGGATGGCCCCTTGTGGCTCGTTTCAATAACAAATCTATCTATAACTATTTGTTGAAAACGTTGTCATTCAATCATTTGCCGGTTCAAATTTGATGTTTCTAACAAATACCTAGTTATAGATAGATATGTTACTGAAACATGCAGTTAGGCATATTTGGTCAATTTTGACATTTGTACTGGTGATTTACTGCATTCTTAAAGTGAACTGGTACTGGTGATTATAAACTTCACTATAGATGTGTAATGTGGAATAAGTGTTTATTTACACAATATCTCATGTTCTTTCAAATGACTTTGGGTCCCTTTATCAGAGCTTGACTAATAGAGCTAAAGATAGATTACAAAAAAATAATTCTTCTTTTAAAAATTTTTTAGTAAGTAGGTACATAAGAAACTTATCTGTGTAAAAAATATCAAGTCTCTTACTAAATAATTTTTAAATTAAATATTTGTAAATTGAATCCTTACCTAATTTACATTATCAATACACAAAAAGATTGTTGATAAGTTATCAAATTAATATCAACTGATATTGATTTATCAAAGGCAAAAATTATTGATAACTTTATTTGGCAGACATAAAACAAAAATTAATATAGGTAAATTTCATAATTATTATTCTAAAATTGAGGCCTACACTATCTTTAACAATGAAACACTTGTTTAGTATTTCAGTTTGAGAGGTTTCCTACAATTCCATTCCTATTCAAGTGAGTAGGAATGGAGTTATAGGTCTCAGGAATAATACTTCACTCACCCCTTACCTTGTGAGTACCCTTATCCAAAGCCCTACCTATTATACAGGCTAGGGCTTCCCTTTGAAGGAAAACCAACCTCGGCCACTGCTATTTATATAGGTAACATTTTTGAAAATATTCCCACGATTTTGGGGATGGGAGGGGGTTAGAATAGGCAATTAAAATAACAAAGTATTCTTGAAAGTTAACTAAACCATAGAGGACAGTAAACCAGTTTAAGCTTATGAATGCTATTTATTTTGTAAGATATGTTTTGTATGATCATTATGTATACCACATTCTTGCAATAAATGATTGATTGATTGATTGCTAAGCTGTGGGTGCACTTACACTTACCTATAGGTAAATCACAAAGCAGACAACAGGCTGATATGGCCCCAAAAGAGGCCCCTGATATTTTGCCAATCAGTAAATGTGGCGCATATTTCTTTAGACATACCGCAACACCTACATGATATATACCTAGAAAACCACAACCAGCAAACGACAAATTCATTGTGATAAATTTATTTAATGAATTTTAAACACCACACTACGTCCACTTCACAGAGCAGCTGATACTGTGTTACACATACGTCACAGGCACATAACAATAAAGTAATTTGTAAATGCACAAATCACAGTACACAGAATAGATGTTTTGAAATAACTCAGCACACGTATTGTGTGTTGAACTCTTGACTTTATCACTCGCGGTAGTAATAAATATATCACACGTCCACTACTACGAGCCTCACAAATTATATTATAGTTCCTCACAGAAGTCACAACAAAACACAACAAAAACTGTCTTTACTGCGCGAAAGTCAAACAGTCCATGTTTACAACTTCCATTCCTTCCTGCCTTCCATTGTAATTTTAAAACGTCATGATCTCTGAGTGACCAGTGTGACCGTTTTCAAAAACCGCTAAACTACTAGATGTAGCTTACTTTTCTACTGAAATCTACTAACGTTTTGGAAAAACCTACTGAAATTGTACTGACGTACTTTGTGGCTTAAATTCACATAAATTGATATTTTTGATGAGACGGATATGAAACACAAGTTTAATATTATTAGGTTTTATTAATAAATTATTAGATACTATATGTACATCATTAATTACCTAGTCATCATTGTCATGTTTCGATTTTTTTAATTAGGTATTTCAACCATATTTTTTTCTTGTTGGAAATTTGTGCGATTACGGCCGTTGTCAAATAAACCTTGTTTTACATATAAAAGCGATGATAAATGATGAGTGTTTAAAAACCTATTAGACTAGGGCTAGATAATGGACCTTTGAAAATGGTCTAAAGTGAAAAGAATTTATAGTAGGATGAAACCCATTGGAAAAGGAAGAGAATATTACAAAAATATTATAATTTAATAGGTTTTAAGGGTAGAAAACGGTTTACCGCGATTTCCGGCAAAACTACAAGTTCTATGGAAAAAAGTTGTAGGTAGGTCTACAATTTTTGTATTTACATTTTTTTTTCAAAATGTATGTGAAAAATTCAAATAACCAAGATTTTGGATTTTTATCTTATAATAAACTAGCGACCCGCCCCGGCTTCGCACGGGTACAATACTGATACTAATACAACAGAATGTCACCCACTTCGCAACGGGCCGTGCATCAGAAATCGTAATATTTTAATTTCGCCATAACTTCAAAACCAAACATCCAATTTTAATCATTCAAAGACCAAATATTATCTACATAAACTGTAGTTAGTGATGAAATAATTAATTTTGATAAGGATTAATAGCATGAGTAAAATAAACGCGTTTAAATGTAGTCAAAAAAAAATTCAAGATTTCTAAATAAAAAAATGGTTGTTGTACCTCACTCGACATAGATAGGTATAGTGTGTCGCGGACTTTTTTGTAGATATTTATAAGATCTACAATTAATTAGAACATTATATGGTTCTATCTTTTATAGTTTAGGCAGCGTACGCAAGATAAGTAACTTTTCAATCAATCAATCAATCAATCAATCAAATCATTTATTGCAAGAATGTGGTATACATAAGGTCTTACAAAAATACAATATTTAAAAGGATCCTACATTCTACCATCAAAATGGCGTGTGCAAATGTTATACATGCTAGGTGAGTAATCTTATAATTAATGTTGTTAAGCCACAAATTTAAAATTATATATCTAGAAATACAGTTAAATTCAGGATTACCTATTAAAAATACACAATTCGATTTATATAATAAAAACTTTATGACCTAAGAATAAAAAAGAAAAATTAGAAAAAAAAAACATAAATATCATAGGCATTACGAGAAAAAAAAAAAAAAAACATTTTCAAACAAACAACAAAGTGTCAACTGTCATTGAAACCACGATTTTACTCTAAAATAGAAAGAGGAAGAAGAACTCTAAAATAGGTTAGGTCTGAATTTTAGCGTGGCACACAAGTGGCACATGCGTGGCATCTTATTATAATTTGACAAAATGTACACAATATTATTTTGTTGTGAATTTCGAATTTATACACTTTTTCTACAAGTTTTAAGATTTACAAGATACAAAGGGCGGAGGTATATCATGGGCGAAGGCATTCGTCCCGCTGTTTGAGATTGACCTCAATAACACGAGGTGAATATAATAAAGGTTTAATTGGTTATTTAATTAACCTATATTGTCTGGTAATATAGTACATACTAATATTTATATTTTATTACAAGATTTTTATTTTATTTCAGCATCCAAATGCGAAAGTGAAACGTGTGACAAGCATTCGTTTCACTATGTTTAAAATTGAACCCAATCCCCATTGGCTCGTGGTGCATTCATTGAAGGTATGTTATTCATTATTATCTTATAAATCACGATGAGATAATATAATTATCTTACAAGACAACAAGTACATTTGCGTATATAAGATCTTTGCTTGTACTATAATAATTTTTATTTTTATTTTCAGCACACAAGATGGTGGAGTATTATTTCAACAGAGGGATGGTATTGTCAATAGTTTGTATTAATATTCGGTATAGAATGTTATTTAATATACCTGGACATATTGTCATTGTCCTATAGAATCATAATAATGTTATGTAATCATCATAAAATCTAGTAAATTCATTAATATAATTGAAATTTCATAATATAAAAAGAAAAATATGTAAAATAAAATACAGTTTAGAATTATAATAGAACATTGTGTCATAATATTTAAGACTTCATAATAAGTTTGTCTAGTCATCACATTAATAAATTAAATAAATAGTCAGATAAAAAATAATGTCAGATAAAATAATTTGCAAATCAATAATTAACTAAATGTCACATGTCCTTTTACTTAACTATATTAATTATTATAAAATACATGTCTGAAAATTGAAATTATTTAAAAATTGTACAATTGAAAAAACAAGTCATTTTTTATTATGTAGCATAAATTCATTTAAGTCATAAAAACAATTTTCCAGAAGCCAGGATGTCAGATTTTTTTTTAAATTTATTAACTGTACATAATTCCTTAAATTTATTGGGTAAATTATTAAATATGTGTATAGCCTGTATGTATGCATTGTCTCTGTATATATTCAAGTTACACCAAGGGCGATAAAGTTTAAATTTATACCTATCATTCTTTCGTCCCTCGTCTGAATTAAGTTTAAAAAATTCTGGATGCATCCTAACAAAGATGCAGAGCTCTCTAATATACATACAGGCTAGTGGTAACAGATGTAGTTTCCTAAACAGTGGTCTACAGCTTTCCAGATACCAGGCACCACAAATAGCTCTCACACACTTTTTTTGAACACGGAATGCTTTCTCCACATCCACCGAATTTCCCCACAACAACAGACCGTAAGATAGGATCGATGATACATAGCCATGATACGCAGTTAGCGCTGCTTCAGAACCTACGGTCTGGCGTAATCTACGTAAAGCGTAAACGAACCGGTCGAGCTTGTTACACACATGCTCTATATGTATCTTCCAGTTACAATTTTTGTCAACCATGAGTCCTAAGAACTTTACTGAGTCAGCTTCTGTAATATTTGTGTTGTCATATTGTATATTTAATTGAATTTTGTTACTTTTGTAATTTTGAAATTGAATTAGTTGTGTTTTGTTAATATTTATTTTTAGATTATTTTTATCAAGCCAATTTATTATTTTTTTCAAAGTTAAATTTAATTCAGCTTCAAATGTGTCCTTGTCATTACATTTCACAATAAGTGTGGTGTCGTCTGCGAATAATATGGTAGGATGATTGGTAATGTTAGGTAGATCGTTGATATACAATAAAAATAGAAAAGGACCGAGCAAGCTTCCTTGAGGAACACCAAATGAGTTTTTTTTGAAGTGTGATCTAGTGGAAACTTTAATTTTATTGATTATTTTATTTATTTCAACACATTGGTATCTATTAGAGAGGTAGGATTTTATCCAATTGTTGGCAATTCCCCTTATGCCATATTTTTCTAATTTATGCAATAAGAGCGGGTGATCAACATGGTCAAACGCCTTACTCATATCGAGAAATATAGCTGAGACCGGTATTCTATCGTTTAACGCTTCTGTGACTGTTTTGATGAGGTTGAAGCAGGCTAAGGCAGTGTTGCTGTTTTTTCGGAAACCGTACTGATTTTGTGTCAGAATGTTATGACGGTATACAAAACTCTCGAGGCGGATTAACATGACCTTTTCGAAGACTTTAGATAGGACCGGTATTAATGTGATCGGACGGTAGTTGTTAAGGTCAGTTCTATCTCCCTTTTTATGAAGCGGTTTGACAACCGATTTTCTTAGAATATCTGGAAAACAGCCTTCTTGTAGAGACAAATTAATAATATAGCTCAAAGGTTTTGATAGAGATTTTGATGTGATTTTTAATATTTTTGTACAAATGTCATCTATTCCTACAGAGCCAGTGTTCTTTAAGCCGTTAATAATTTTATGTATTTCTAGAGGATCTGTAGGTGTTAAAAATATTGATTCTGAATTATTGTCCTTTAAAGTAATTGTCTTTGATATGTCATGTGTATTAAATTTAAAGTCATTTTTATTAGTCATGTTGATAAAATAATTATTGAATAGATTACCAATGTCAGTAGGGTTTGTATATAATTTATTATCATATATTATTTTTTCTATATTTATGTGAGAGTTAATGTCATTAATGTTTTCATTTATTATTTGCCATACGGCTTTACATTTGTTTTTGCTTTTTTCTATAAGCTTATTATTTACTATCTGCTTAGATTTAAGTATGCATTGTTTTAATATTTTTGCGTAGTTCTTGTACGTTTTGTCATTATTATATTTTTCGGTTCTCATTAGCCTATGTTTTAGATACAATATCCTTTTTTTAATACAACACTTCTTCAGTCCTTTAGTCAACCACGAGGTCGTTCCAATTGATTTATTTATATTTTTTTTAACTTTAAACATTGGAAAACACAAGCTAAAAAATAAAGACAGTAAATTATGAAACTCTCGAAAAGAGTCTTCTAGGGTAGTTTTCTCGTATACCTCGGTAAATTTGAGTGTTGAAATACAATTAAGAAACTTATTAATATTTGAAACACTATAATCCCTTACTCGCTCATACCAATAACTAGGATTACAGCTTTTATTAGTTTTAATAGTAAGAGTTTGGCCGGTTTCGTGATCGGAGAGATGTAGGTAATGAACGTCAGGTAGAGCTTGTTTAATATTGCTTGCGAACTGATCAAGACATGCATCATGTCGAGTGGGTACCTTAATATGCAGATTAATATTAAAATTTTGGAAAATGGTAGTAAGCTCAAGGCAAAATTTGTTAGGTTTTAATGTGTTGAAGTTCCAGTCACCACATAATATAATTTTTTTCCTCCGTTTTGATAGACTGAGTAATAATTGTTCAATCTTTCTTATAAAAACGTTGGGGTTACTGGATGGGGTTCGGTAGATACATAAAATTATAATTTTTTGTGTGATCAATTCAATACCGCAACATTTAAACTCGAGGTCACAGGTAAGATCTAAATTTAATGCTTTGCCGCATATTTCTTTTTTAATTAAAATACAAGAGCCCCCTCTATTTGATTTACGGCAATAAGTGGAAATTAATTTGTATCCAGGTATTTTTAGTAAGCTTTCTGTTCCTTTTTTCATAAAAGTTTCGGTAAGGCATATAACATCAATTGACCTAAAATTTTTCGAAAGATCATTTAATGTAAAGAATATCTCCTCGCTCTTATTAATGGCGCCAGCTATGTTCTGATGAAATATAGTTAACATAGATGCCTTAGGGTCGAAAAAATGTATTGTTTATATGGGCACTAGACTGTTGTTTTCGAAAGTAATAAGGTATTGTGCCTTTAATGGGAAGTGCCGCTACAGGTGCAGCAGTGCTATCGACAACCTTGGACTCAGAACTATTATGACTTCCATTATTGTTCAGTGTTAATCTAGAACTGCGACCTGTTGTGAGACTATTTTCAGCTCCTGGTACCTGGAGCCGCGATGACAGCTTTATGTATTTTGAAATGTGTAGAAACTCAAGTTCCACAAGGATTTTAAAACTAATTTTTTTTATGAATGTCATATGATTAATTTGATATTTGTTTGTGTACAATATGTCAATTAAATGGCAATTAGGATACTTTTTTATTAATAATTTTATATTTTTGTTTATCATATGTTCATTTAAATATTTATTGTTGTTAACGTTTGTAACAAAGACTTTATGATTTCGTAATAAATATAGTATGTTGCTTAAATTAAATAATAGCTCATTAGGATTTGTATCGTATGAGCCTATTGTTAAAATAATGATGTCCTTAGGTTTTAAGGAATGGTGCAACTCTTCACAGGATTTAAGTATCTCGCAGCTGTTTGCAAACCGTTTAATGGTGCCGAAAACCTCGTATCGTTTACACTTTTCTTTGTTGCGGTCGAAGTCATTCAGCAATTGAGAGGCCAGCCCACGCGCAGGTCCGTCACTGATGATGTGTATTTTATTTGTGGAGCTACACGTAGCGCCATCTATGTTATTGAGGCTAATAACTGTTTCAGACTGATGAATTTCGGAGATGTGAGGTATTCCTCCTGGTAAATTTTTGCAGTCGGAGTTTTTATGTGCATTGTTTATCGGCGATGTTCGAAGTCTTAAATTTATTAATTTATTTATATTGCACGTAAGTGACCGTCGGACGCATCCAGAGGTTACAGGGGAGCATGGGCTATTTGGAAGAGATTGCGTGCCGAAATTTTGAAGACGTTCAATTTGTTTATTTTTTTCAGATAGTTCATTCCTCAACTGGATGCATTCGTTACTAAGACTAGACATTTCTGCTTGTAATTTGCTGTTTTCTTGTTCCAAAGTTTGTATTATATTATGGCTACTAGTGGGTAATGGAGATAATTCTCCAAGAGAGCGTCTGTTATAGGTAATAGGACTGAGAAATTCTGTAATGTTGTCATCTTGTGCAGTAGTTGTGCGTGGTTTTCGTTTTGTAACGAAGTCGTATTCATGCTCCATATTTCGGAAGTGCCCTCTGTCGAGATTAGCTGGTACTAAAATATAATTACGAGCTTTTATCAAGTTGTCGCCGTAAATTTCCGCTAGATGGCAGTTTTTGATATCACAATGCTTAGTGACCGTTTAATTTACTACAGTTTTCTTTTTTATTTTCAAGCAGTTACAGAAAACAAATTCAAACTATTAGATTTTTTTTTATCGTAAAAAACAAGGAAACAACTTCCAAAAGTCCGGGGATTCGAACTGTCGGCCAGATGTTGAAGGCTGACTCGCGTCTCCTTTCGGCCAGCAGTACAATGACGTAAGGATGTGGCGACAGGATCAACCAATGACGGCGATTATCCTTGTAGCGGTTTAAGTAAATCCTTTCTAATTGGTCAGCGAAACGGTTTGAATTATGGAATGTTTTTCTTTGTTCTTGGTTATTTACTAATATGTTATTTAAGTTCTATAATATTATATAGTTTCACTTTGTTTGTTACTCACAGGTGATATATAGTTCCCAAATCACAAATAATCCACAGTTAGAAGTGAAATCACAGTCAATATCAGGTTTGTATTCAGGAACAAATAAATGCACTTTAATGGATTATCCTTGAATATATAACTTGGATAACACTGTCACTTATGGGTTACGGTCTTATTAACATAATTAGTTTACTTGGTCTTATATTAAGTCACTATTTTTAAATTATTTAACAAAAAGACACGGAGCCGATCTTAACTCGTGAAGCGCCCTCTACCTCTCTCTCTAAGACTCTTCTGGTTGATTTTTTACACCTTGTGTCCGAAAAACCGAAATATCTTACGGAACCCTATTTTTTTCCAAAATAAAATTTAGCCTATGTTACTCGTGGATAATGTAGCTTTCGAATGGTGAAAGAATTTTTGAAATCGGTCCTGTACTTTTTGAGCCTATTCATTACAAACAAACAAACAAACAAACAAACAAACAAACAAACAAACAAACAAACAAACAAACAAACATACAAACAAAGTTTTCCTCTTTATAATATTAGTATAGATAATAATAAAAAAATCACGAAATTTACTGAAAACTTACCTTTTTATGTTCCAAATATACCGTATTTTTTTATTAAAAAAATAATAATTTTTCACCTTATTTTGACTTAATATCGAAAAATTAACCCTAATTGTCAATCGAAAATTCTCCCCTCAAAATATCAGCTTTTTTTAAATTGTCGGAGGGCTTTTTGTTCGTTGAAATGTATCCTTTCCGATAATGTTAAAATATATACATTACCTTATTACAATATATTCTCAGAAAATGCAAAGAAAAAAAACAGGTAGCAAGGCTATGTAGGTAATATGGTTTCTAATGTATATTTTTTACACAGAAAGAAGATATTTTAACGAATAAAAAGCCCAACGAATTTTTTAAAATAGCTGATATTTTGTCGGGAGAATTTTCGATTAAAAATTAGGGTTAAATTTTCAATATTATGTCAAAATAAGGTGAAAAAATAAATATTTTAAATAAAAAAATTACAGTATACCTATTTGGAACATAAAAAGGTAAGTTTTCACCAAATTTCGTGAAAAAAAAAAATTTTTTGTACTAAGATAAAAATAAAAGACCAAAAACTTGGTTTGAATTTTTCACATAAATTTTGAGGTTATATTGTGAAAAAAGTGTAAATACAAAAGTTGTATACATAGGTTGAAGATCTTTTACAACTTTGCCATTTGACTTTAACTTTTACTATAATTATCAAGCGTCGAATAACCGACGTAAATTTGTTTACATTTCCGATGTTGCCGTGTTAAGAGAAAAATATTTGCTAAAGTTTAAAATTTTGCCAGGATATTCTACTGAAATCCGCTACTTTTTCAAAAAATACCGAAAATCTACTGCACTACCAATTTTACAACGAAAATCTACTGTTGCAGTAGTCAATCTACCGTAAACGGTCATACTGTGTCTGACTGTCATTCCTCTGTCAGGTGATAGCTGTCAGAATTGTCATTACTGTTTTTTTTAAATATTTTTAAATATGGCGTACGGCTTATTTACATTTGCCAGTGTCAAGTTAAAAAGGCGGGAAATAGAATATTCGTTAAAATTTTCATCCCCGTATTTTTATATCGTCAAGTCCTAAGTCTTGTCAAAGTCCAAATAAATAGTCACGGTAGTCAATCAGTCAAGTCAGTCGATTCAGTAAAGTGGTAGACGCTTTACTGAAACTTCCTAGGGAGTTTTAGCGGAAAACCCAATTTAGCACGCGTTTTGTAGTTGTATCACTTTCCCACACCAGTGCACCTCAACGAATAATTAATGGATAATCCACCAATATTACACATTAAAAACCGAAATAACACGAATTTAGAAAATTAACAAAATTACACAATATTGCTGATTGTCATTCCCGGCGAAACTCCGGCCTATGTATTTTTAAAGATTTTTTGCTTTCTAGTTAGACCTTAGAGCATTAAATCTAGTGATAACTAAACTAAGGATACGTTATATCCTTACAAAAGTGACAAAATTTTTGTGCCGCGACACACATGGACACTTTTTATTATTGACACATTTCACTCACAACAAAAATTCGTGACAAGGATGGCATTCCTAATTCAATAGCAAAGAAAAAGATGACTAGTATTTGTCACTACCAACTACACACGATTCTACATTTCAAGTTTGGAATCTCTGCCAAAGAATATTTAACGACGCAGAAGGTACAAAATGCGTATAAATTCTATTTCGTTCATAGTTAGGTACCTACTATTAACAAAAATAACAATTTTATGTAAGATTAATCTATATAATAATGGCATGAAAGCCTACTACTATTTAGATAAATATATTTAGTTTTTTTATCAATGTCAAACAGGAATCGAAACTTGATATTTGTTTGTATTATTGCACTCTTTTATTTATAGTGCGATGTTGGGGCACAAATTCTGCAAAGTAATCAAGAACGGTACAGATGAAGAAAGAACTTATTTTTAAAAAAATACTCCTTGACCTTTACGCCAAAAAAGTAGTTTGTTAAAAGTTAGCTTATTTTCAAAAATTTGTTCCTCATTAAGCTAGAACTATATACTTCGAAATCCGGAACGCCGGTGAAAATGTATAAAGTTAAAAATAGAATTCTGCGATAATACCTAACTACAATAGAGTTGAAAATGGAAGTTTTGATCGTCGAGCTGTCATTTAAGACATTGAAATTTGACTCGATACTCATATGTTGAAATTTTCAACTCTATTGTATTAGCGCAGAGTTCTATTTTCAATGCTCAGAATTTTCTACGGCCTTCCGGATTGCGGATCTTATATTCCCAGCATTGGAAAAAGTTAAAGGGTGAGAAGTAGAGCTTGCAAATATTTAATCGACAATTTTGACATTCGAATAGGTATTCGGTATTTTTATGGGCACTATTTAAATAACAGAAAAAAACTATATTTTTTTAAATTATAATCCCCTTTTTTTAGTTTGGGAGTATTGAATGTAAATGTCTTCCGTTGTATATATTATGTCTTCCTGGAAAAAAAGAATTAAACAATGATAATATTATTTAAAAAATAAAATACTAATATTGATTTCTTATTTTTACGCGAATATTGCTCATTGTTTTAAACACTTACGGATTGTTTCGTGTGTGTACGATGTGTGGATAGTAATCGAAACGTCAAAAAAAAAAACAAAGTGCTCTGTGACTCAATCTGTAAGTATATTAACAATGGAATACTAAGTTAACAAACAACGTCTGTTAAGTACATACAGCTAATGTATAATAAATAAATCTTTGTTGTAGACCGTTTCTCCTTAGCCAGAAATGTGATGGGAATTTTTATATTAAGGATCTGTTTCACTATTCACAATCGCCTATTATGTGACGAATAGCGCATCCAATAGCGCAGTTCTGTCCCTGTCGCTCAATAAAAAGCAAAAAAAAAAAACTAATTGTACCTCTTAAAATTCAAGATTGATGAACTTAAATCAAATAAAAGCAGTTATTTGATTTAAGTTTATTGTTACTGTTAGGCCCTCAAATCGTTCTAAGTTACTTCGTTAATGATACAATTTTAAAAAGTTAATGATATTAATTTAACTGATTGAACAATATAATTACATTATTTTCATCAATCTTATCAAAATATCCTTCAAGCTAGATAAAATATAAAAATAAGTGAACGGTCTGTAATTCAGTACCTACAACTAACGACATTCGCTTCTGTACTATTTACTCTATGCCAGAATGCATGCATCCATATTAGATTCACAAAAAAAGTATATATTGACATTGCTTTCCATTTTTCTTATGACATAAACTGTCAAGTATTTTCATAAATTATTTATTGTTGAAAAATATATTTTTAACAAAATACTTGACTGATAGTAATAAATGTTGTCAAGTTCCATGGGGAATTAAATTCCTCGACTTTTATTCACTTTCTTGTCATGGTTTTTACAGCTTTTATAGACACACAATGGAATTTTGTGCAAGGCGCACGGGACGCGTAGTATGTGCTACGCGTCGACCAGCTGGTCGCATACTAACCAAAATTGGCCCGACTCGGACCAATTCGAGTCTTCATTTTTTCGCGTTTATAACATACTAGCTTTTGCCCGCGACTTCGTCCGCGTGGAACAATACTTTGGGATATCGCTGAAATTTACCCGCGACTTTATTTATGACTAACGAAAGCGGAATCCTATTTTTTTAAACGGAACCCTAAAATAAAAGTAGCCTATGTACCCTATAACATCAGCTATCTGCTAGTGAAAGTCCCGTGAAAATCGGTCCAGCCGTTTCAGAGATTAGTCGAAACAAACAGACAGACAGACCGTCTTACAGACAGACAGACGGACAGACAAAAATTAAAAAAAAAAATGTATTTTATTGTAAGTACCGAAAATACTTTCAGATTCATTATGTAAAAAGCTGTTAATTTGAAGTTACAAACAGACACTTAAATTGTATTTAACTGTATAGATGTATAGATATTATAATCTATACTAATATTATAAAGCTGAAGAGTTTGTTTGTTTGTTTGTTTGTTTGTTTGTTTGAACGCGCTAATCTCAGGAACTACTGGTACGAATTGAAAAATTCTTTTTGTGTTGGATAGTCCACTTATCGAGGAAGGCTTTAGGCTATATAGCATCATGCTAAACTCAATACGAGCGGAGTACCAATCAAGAATGTTACAAAATCGGGAGTCTTTTTTTCCTTTTGAGAGCTTTCGCTACGTACGCTGCGGAAACGGTTAAAGTTTCGCTAAAATGATGTATGGCAGAATTGTTCCCCTTTAAAAGTTCTAAAAAAAAGTCCGCGACAGTATATGTCTATCTTTTAAGGTTGGCTCACTATAACCTTTTTATACTTACCAAATTTGTTCTAAAAGTAAGCATTATTTGTGAAGGTGTTTTCATAAAGATTATATTAATCCTTATCCAAGTAAATACGTTATTCATTACAAGCATTTAATCTAGAAGAAATTTGCCGTTTACATCATTTGATTTCAATGAGTATTTTAGAAGATATCGCAGTAATAAAATAATCATGCGCGCTATAGTAAGGCGCGCGGAGCGGGCGGGCGCAGTCGTGAGGTGGAAGCGCTTCTTCTACGTAAATGAAGTCGCGGGTAAATTTTAGCGATATCCCAAAGTAACTATTCCACGCGGACGAAGTCGCGGGGAAAAGCTAGTGTATTATATTTTAAGACATTATCAATTTGATGTTTATAAAATAACTAAACTATTTAACTAAACTAAACTAAACATTAACCCGCACGCGCACCCCGCCTTGGTGACGCCCACTTCGCAACGGGCCGTGCAGCAGAAGTCGTAATATTTTAATTTCGCCATAACTTCAAAACCAAACGTCCAATTTTAATCATTCAAAGACCAAATATTATCTACATAAACTGTACTTAGTGATGAAATAATTTATTTTGCTAAGGATTAATAACATGAGTAAAATAAACGCGTTTAAATGTAGTCCAAAAAAAATTCAAGATTTCTAAATAAAAAAATGGTTGTTGTGCCTCACTCGACATAGATAGGTATAGTGTGTCGCGGACTTTTTTGTAGATATTTATAAGATCTACAATTAATTAGACCATTTTATGGTTCTATCTTTTATAGTTTAGGCAGCGTACGCAAAATAAGTAACTTTTCTGGTTGATTTTTTACACCTTGTGTCCGAAAAACCCAAATATCTTACGGAACCCTATTTTTTTCCAAAATAAAATTTAGCCTATGTTACTCGTGGATAATGTAGCTTTCGAATGGTGAAAGAATTTTTAAAATCGGTCCAGTACTTTTTGAGTCTATTCATTACAAACAAACAAACAAACAAACAAACAAACATACAAACAAAGTTTTCCTCTTTATAATATTAGTGTAGACTACCTCTTATTAATATTAGATATCTATGATTAAATCAAATTAGTTTGATGCTTAGACTACCAAAACACCCAAACAAAATTCATGATCGCAAAATTGAGAATTTAGATACTGTACAGTACCGTACATCTTTATTTAATTGGATTTTGACTAGACTTTGGACTTGACGATTTAGAAATATACGTTGATGAAACTATACTTGACACTGGCAAATGGTGATAAGCCGACGCCGTAAAAAAACATACGCCATGAGAAAAAGAAGATAAAGAAGTAGAATGAAGAATCAAAAAGAAAAAATATTGAGTTGTATGTACGATCAACAAATAATTGTTTTCTTTTAATTCGAGCCCGTTTCAAGTTAATACTTGTGTTGAGTTTAAGCATTTTATAAATTATGACACGACATGCAAGAAATTGTACTGCTGGAGCTGTATATACATATCACGAGAAGAAAAAGGACGCAGCTGCTTCTGGCTATGGGACACAAAGCGAGAGAGTTGGAAAAGATTCAGTCAAGAGCTTCGATTGTTGCAGTTTAACTTTACAACCCTGCAGAAACCCTGTAGTCACAAAAGAAGGGTATTTATTCGACAAGGAAGCTATTTTAGAATATATTATAACCAAAAAAAATGAGTACACACGTAAACTAAAACAATACGAGAAACAAGCTAAGAGAGAAGAAGATGAGAAAAAAGAGCTCGCAGTCGCCGAGCAGGAAGCAAATTTGATGAAATTCATGATTAGGGAAAAGAATATTTCGAATGGCAAACATGATGCGTCGACGTCGTCGAGCTCAGTTTCAAACTTGGCGAACGGGAAAGACAAACAACTTCCGAGCTTCTGGATTCCTTCTCAACTGCCAGACGCTAAAGTATCGAAATTACAGAAGCCGGACTCCACTGTATACTGTCCCATAAGTGGGAAACCGTTGAAGATGAAGGACCTAATTGAAGTTAAGTGGACTCCACTACCCGATGACCCAGACGAAAAAAAGTCTTTAATAGCTAAAGAGAACAGATGCATGTGTCCAGTAACACATGATATACTAAATAATGCAGTCCCGTGTGCCATTATCAGGTAATGTCTAATTTTATCACTAGCCAAAATTCATGACAAATTCAACTCATGAAAACATGAAATAGAAATTGATCAATGTTCACTAAAGCAAATTATGCAGCAACACATTTGCAACTCCTCTGGTACCCCATGAGAGGCAGTAAACACTTTCCACCAAGGTGATGTCTACTTGTGTGCCTCCTATTTCATAAAAAAAAAACAACAGGTTGCACTCCGGGGTGTCGGCAGAAGTTAAAACTTGAACATTAAATTGGAAAAACAGCCATCTAGGTTAAAAGATACAAACTAAAAAACTAAAATAGTTTTATGCTCGCGTAAGGGAACTAAGACAGCAAACAGTTGCAGGCTGCATGTTACGAATGTTCAATCAGGTCACGTGTCCTGAGTTTAACATTTTTACCCATCCCAAGAAAAGTGCACAATGCCGCTAAAGAAGCTTCACTTCAAAAAAGCTTTAAATACTGTTTTTGATAATAATAATCAATTATTATTGGTCTGTTTTGCACATTTCAGAACTACAGGACATGTTGTTACAATGGAGTGTGTAGAAAAGGTAATCAAAAAGGATTGGCTTCATCCATTGACTGGGGATAAATTAAAGGAAAAAGACATAATACCTCTACAGAGAGGTGGCACTGGATATGCACTCACAAATCAGAACTTAGAAAGCAAGAATGCACGCCCCGTCTTACAAGCATAACTTTTTCAATAATAGGGTATTTTCCAAGTTTTTGAAAAGTATGTCAAATTGTTCCTAATACCAAAATACATTATCAGTTTGAACCATTCTTTGTGAATTTCTTTATTTTCCTTGCAAATTAGCCTAAAAGTTTAAATTAATATTATAGGCGCGAAAACGCTATAATGTGTTGTCATGACGTCACATTCTTGTAACATTGTAACTGTCAAGTGTCAAGTGTCAAATTACACTGAAAATGCCATATCCCAGAATAGGTACCTACTGTTTACGTTTGTAAAACAATGTTTTAAGCCTATTAAAATGCCTTATATATGGTGCGTAGTGCCAAAATGCACTAATACGTCTATTAAAACACCGGGGAAAATCTCTGTAACCATACAAAAGAACACTGAAATGCGGAAAAAGTGGCTTTTACTCACTGACGCATGACGTTAATGATTCTGATGCTGGCTATTCTCTATGGAAATCGGGAGGCCATTTAACAAAAAGAAGAAGTACAAGAATATGACGTCACATTCCAATCTCGTGCGTTTTTAGTCACGTGGTCAAACGTGAACAATTCATCATTTTATTTTTGATATTTTATAAAAATCATACATATTTTTGTGTAAAAAGTTGGTTTAAGTGGTTTCAATTAATGTTTAGCGATAAAATATCAACAATCTGATGTATATTTTCATCATAGGATAATACCCTATTGTAGACTTTATATAGAATAGAGGGGACAGATCTGGCTTAGTATGGCAATCTCTTGTCTATTTCCCGAAAATATAGACAGCAGCTCCCTGGAACAATGTAAGGAGTATATTTATACTTCATGCTCAATTTTAATAAATATTTTTAAAACAAATACAAATTTTGTCTAGTAAAAAATTCTATTCCATTGAAGATGATTCCAGAGCCTTTGAACCTTAAATTAAGAACTATATTCCTACCCTGATTCACATGGTGATAACCAATGTTATTTGTTTCCTTATATTTTTCCAATTTCTCAGTAAGACTCCAAAGGTGTTATATCTGCTATCAACTGCTTGAGATATTTGTAAACTCTATTAAATTAGATATTTTAACTTTTAAGCTTTTGTAAATACCCTTATATTGTATAGTAATAATAAATTTATCTCTAAATATATAAATCATCTGAGCATGTGTTTGTAATTAAACTCCTTCAAATGGCAGTACCCCTATTTTGATGATTTTTTTTTTGTCAGCAAGATGGGCATATAATATAAGGTCTCTGAAAATCAATTACGGATACGTCGGGCACATGATCCACTGCTTATGTAAAGACGTTTAGGCAAAAAAATAATTGTCATACTCAAAGTAAAAAATCACCAAATGTATAGGTGATTCTCCGCAAAACGGAAACTCGCCCATAGAAAGTGAAAATATTTTTTTCAAGTATGACAATTATTTTTCTGCCTAAACGTCTATTTATGTATAGATCAAATTCCCAAAATATCCGTAATTGATTTTACCGAACCTTATATATGACCTGCTGTTAAAAAGTGGTATGAGTGTGAACTGAGGGACCTACCTGAATTTCCCCAAAATAAGTACCTATAGCAAGTTTTAGTAGAAGTCTAAAAAAATTGTAGAACAAGTCTGGGATATTGTAAAAAGATAGCCTGCCCTAGTGTCGATCACAAACCAAAATACTATTAGATTGTACAATTTTAATTTCCTGTAATCATTTTAATTTAGACCCATGGAGAAGTGAGATAATATATTGTTAATCATATTTTATATGAATATTTGTTGAAATTAAAATGTATGACAATTTACCCCACCTCCTGCACATGTGTGACCTGTGTTGTTGTAATCTAGGCAAAGAATATATTATATTACTTACGTAATCTAGGTGTAATAACACTTGCATCTAGCCTCATTTTGTCTTTGGTAAATTGTTCCAAAATTCGTTCCAATTCAAAAAGCAATTTGTTCCATATAAAATTCCCAGTGTCCTTTATTTCTAAGGTACTCCTAGTTCCATGCATTTGCCAGGACAGCTAGTTAAAAATAAAACAAATTCTATCCTAATAACTCGTCTTTATTTGTAAGGATTTAAAATAAAACATTATTATTAATTGTTATTGTAAAAATCACAAAAAAATACATATACTGTAATAAATATAATGAAACTAATTTAATATAATGCCATGAAAGAAGACAAATTCAAAATAAATCTAAATGAAAATCATGTATTGCATTAAGTCTAACTTCAGTCTCTGGGTAAATGCATTCATTACCTAATGTTTCTAAAAAGTTTAATGCATCCATTGCATTATCTTGCTCACTGAGCATCTGGTTGGGTATTACAATCTCGTTGCTTTCATACACTTTGCTGGGGCCAGGGACGTGACCTGTGTGTATGAGTGCTGGTTTAATGGTATTGGTATCCTCTAATAGCCTCTCTATTAAGCTACTAGACAAACAGTCCTGCACTTCAGTCTTTTCACTGGGCCAGTCATTTGGTGTCTTCTCACTATTTCGCTCTCTATTTTGTAAATCGTTACTAATATTCTCATTAAACAATTGTTTTGGTAAGCTAGTTGAATTTTCTACATTATTGCACATATGATTGATCTCTAAAGGTTGTAGTATGTGAACTTTATATTTTGACATGTTCTCTGTGTTTATTTGGAATTTACTGAATGTACTAGTTGAGGTTTTGATCGGTGAAGATCTGATATCAAAATGTGTGCTGTGGAACTGTTTATGATTGGCTTTTGGATGTTCATATGTTTTATGAGTATTCGTTATAACTTCGGGTTTGTTGATTACGTCTACAATGCTAGTTGTTTCTTTTAAGCTATCAGTATTTACAGTGCCACTTAATAGGGCTACAATGTCATCAGTGGTCATGCATGGGGCATCACCGGTTCGATTTAGTTTCACTTTTTTTGCATTGGAATTTTCTTCATTTTTACTCTTTCTAATTTCGACTCTTTTACTTGGCATCTTAACACTCTCCGTTTCTGCATGATCTTGACTTGGTTCCTTCCTATTTGCTGCTCCGTTACTTTGTTCTGGACGGCTGTGTTGGCATTGACCATTTTGATCTTTCTCACAATCTAGCCCAGTTGTCCTTATTTTATATTTACCAGGGCTAATACCCAATAATCTAAAACAATATTTATTTTTATTACATGGACCAGAACACGAGCAGACAGCCTGAGGACAAGCGATTACCCATGGACTCTCGCAACACCAGAGGAGTTATACTTGAACTCGTATGGTGTTGCACACTATCTGGTAGTTAAAATTCCCAACCCCCCTTGGACCTCTGGTAACCACACTCGGCGAAACACAACGCAAGCGTTAGTTCACGCTGGTTAACTGTGAGGTCGTGGTATTTATCCGATCGAGCTGGCCCATTTGTAACATTATGACTTTACACAACATTATTATAGGTATTAGAATACTAGGTGTTTTTTTTACTGTTTGAAAATAACGTGGCATGTAATATATTAACAAAATCTATGTACAAACATATACTTTTTATACGTCAAAGCTCAATTAGTATTTTTAAATAGGAAACTCTAAAAAAAAATATGAATTAAGTTCACCATACAGTTTGTGCGTAAATAAATCTGCCACTCATTGAAAAATACTGTGAAAAAAATTTTCCCTAATCATTATTTTTTGGAATAGTTGTTTCAATATTTAAGTATGGTAATGATTTTAAATTGGTAATAATTTATTGCGATGTTGTATTATGTTATGAAGAAGAAAAAAAGGACTAAGTATGCCATAGTAGATATTGTACCCTGTATTAATTTCCTGAAACGGAATAAAAAACCACCCAGTATATTTTTATCATAATATTGTTCTAAACATAGGTAAATTCTAAACATATTAGGTATTTTAAAAAAAAGGGGATGAAATAAATTTGCATAATTATTTCGAAACCAAATAAATAATTTTTCATTTAACTCAAAAGCTTATAAATACATTTTTATGATAATTGTTTTATGTTGTATTTTTTAAGTGTTTATATGAATATGCAAAAACACACTTTACCTGCTAATATCATCATTGATAAAACTGCTTTGTTCAGTGCAATCATTATCAGCTTCAACGAGACAAGGTATACAAGTTCTCAATTTGTTCATAAATTGTTCTAATTGATCTAAAAATATATTAGCACCATTCTTCTTGGACCCTTTTACGATAGACAAGAAACACTGGAAGAGATTTGTGTGGACCCTTTCTGGTGAGTGTGTAGGATTAAACTCGTAATGTCTTTGTAATTTGTAGGTGCTGGTGAATTTCTGTAAAAAAAAAAAAACTGTTCGATTACAAAGCTTACGTGTCTATTTTCCAATTTTAGAGCCAACTTAATCCGCATGGACCATAGCTATAAAAATACTGTAAAGTATAAGATTTGTTTGTTTGTCTGCATTATTTAGGCTCCAAAACAAATTGATTGATTTTGTTGGAATTTAGCTTGGATAAATGGGAAGGAAGGAAGGAAATAAGCTACTTTTTAACGCAGCAAAATGTTCCTGTGTGATATCGTTTTGCGTGCACGAAGTTGTCATCTAGTAAGACATATAACGGAACTTACTAATGAACAATGTGGGCAGGATGCAACATAAGACACCTTTTTCTTTGGTTTATCTAACGTGTCTTGTAATATATATCTTGAAATTCTAACTTTTCTACCGCTTCTTGTTACCGCATTCTGAAATTCCATTAAAAAAATCATTAACTTTTTCTGAGCTAAACAAACAAAAAACTTAAAATAAGCATTTTAAAATGCTATTTGATATTTGCATTGTATATGAAGATGGTAATCATACATAATTACATTAAATTGTTATTAGATGACAAAAAATATGTATTACCTCCAAAAATATAGGTATATTTGAATTTGCTTCACATAATGTCTCTTCTCTCTCTATTTTCCTTTTGACCTCAGTTTTCTTAGAATCTGGTATTTTCATATTCATTAATGATTTACCTCTTCCAGTATTTTCAGGTTTCTTAGTTAATAAATTAATTTTCTTTGACTTGAGTTCCATTCTTTCTTGACCTAGCAATAAACCATTGGCCTTGATGGCAACATCTGTATCTAACATTCCATTTTTCATGTGTTCTTGTTTCTTTTGTGTCAAAAGTAATACATTTTTTCCTAAATGTTCGATTTTCTTTTGTGTTACCAATTTACCTTGTTCCCTCGCTGGTTCTGTTGTCTTTTTAGTCATCAATAAACCATTTTTAGTATGTGATTCTGGTCTTTTATAAGATGGCAACGAGCTTTCTTTATTTACAATACATTCAGGCTTATTCTGAGGGAAAATTAAATTATTGCCTCCCATAACAGCTACGTCCTTCGAAGACACTACTCTGAAAGTGGTTGTTTTAACTTTATCATTGAAAATAAATAACAAATTAAAGGACATACATTAAAGGATTATATTTCATCCTTGATATAAAATAACAAGTAAAATTTACGATCAGGGAATTTAACTCATGAGCATGTTGACTGTTGTCACAATTTGTTAGTAATAAGTAATATGATATTAAACTGACATGTATTGTGATTGCATGCCGTCATTATAATACAAATAAATTATAATAGCACTCTACCTGCTTATGACTTAGATTCCCTGATACTACATATTGCTAATATGTAGTATCGGGGAATATAACTGTCATTGACATTTGTATTGTGACTGCATGCCATCATTATAATACAAATAAATTATGATAGCACTCTACTGCTTATGAATTAGATTTCCTGATATTTTAATATCATAATTTTCTATAGTATAGTATTGCAAGGAAAAAAATGAAGCTGCCATTAATACAATAAGTTATCAACTTATCAAATATAATAATTTTGGAGAAGCAAATCTTACTTGTAAATAAACTTGGTGTTTGTGACAGGGTCATATTTAGGTTTCTGTGGTATCTCTTTTGGATCGTTAAATATTTTCAAAGCATGATTTACAATCTTCATTTGTTGTTCGCTTAAACGATTCAGGCTGAAAACAGATTAATTTAAGATTTTTACAAGGTCTGTGTGCAACATTTGCAAGAACTTCTGTTTGTAGGACACGCAAATAACTTCATTTCTTTTGAAACTTTTAAAAATTAGTTAAAACAGTAATTTATAAAAGTAACAAATGGAGAAAAGTCGTAATACCTGTGATAGGAATCTCCTAATTTTAACAACTGCACTGACGTATGCTTGGCTTTTGATACACTGGAAATGAATATATTAAAACAAATTATAACTCAAATATTTTATGCCTGGCTTCTGAAGTGATTTTGTCAGTAGTTTACGTGTTCTAAAGCGCTATTCATTCCATAATTTGTAGTTGAACAGAAGAGTGAAGTTTAACTTAACTGACTAATGAGGTTTGTTTATAAATTCCATAACTCGTAATTGACACTACTACTTATAGATGTAGCGGACACAGAAAGGAAAAGGAAAACCTTGAAAGAAAATGTTTTATAAGTGAAATAGTTTAAAGCTCTATTTCACTCATAAACCACATCATGTTATTTTTTCCTTTCTCTTCGGATTTCAAAAAGATTCAAGTAGTGGATTTACATGTTTATGTTTTTTATTTATGTTTTTTTTTTTTTTTATATTTATGTTTATGTAAAATTTCCAGAAATCAAGGCTTCAGTAAGGATTCTTAGTTATAGAATATCAAAATATTATGTTCATTCTGTTCAAAAATATTTTGATATTCTCATAATAACATTATAATATAGTATTGTTGTGAAAAATAGAAATTGACAGCAAAAAAATAAATGTTTTTGAAGAGGATATTATTTTAATTACTTACTTTTCTTTTGGTTTTGTCTTTGGCACTATTTTTCCATTTGGAGTTCTTGTTATGTTCGTCATTTCCTTCAATTGAACAATTTTACTCTTCACGTCCAGCCTGGGAGAGTTATTGATTACATGTGAAGTGTTGGCTATGTGTGGAGTGTTGACTACGTGTGGAGTGTTGACTATGTGTGGAGTGTTGGCTATGTACACGGGCTTCAGCAGCACATTGCTGGCCTGCACCGCCGTCTGGGTGCCGCAAGCAGGTGGCTCAGGTTTAGGCAACAAGAAACTTGCAAGTTTCAAGTTGTTTCCAACCTGATTAATGTCAGGTTTTTTCAAAATTCTCGGCTTAGAGTTCGATTCGACGGTACATAGGTTAGTTTCCAGTTTGCCGCTATTTTCGTAGAACTTTTTAAGGTTATCACTCACAGGTTTCTGTATGTCTTGAGCATTTTGTGTAACGACATACGAATTGGCCTGAAAAGTTAAGTTTCTTAAGAACGTTGCTTTGTTGTTTGTCAATAGATTAGACATAAATACTTATAGCTTTACCTGGGTGATGCCAGGACTTTCCACGAAGTATATTGGAGTATATTGACAAGAATCGACAAAAATACTGCTTGCAGATGATGCCATATTCATTTCGTAGTAATTTTATTATTAAAAAAACCTTTGATATCTATTAAAAATAATCATTTCGTAAAGAAAAACTAAATAAAAACAAAGATACCATTCACCATAGGTCACAAAAATAATCAGTGACGTGAGCATAGACATTTTTTTTTTGTAAATATTTTAATATTGTAATTTGTAGTCTTTTGCCACAAATTATTTTTCTAATGTGTTTATTGCTTAGCAATAACAAATAAACGTATAAAATCATGGTTAAGTATTATTTATTTAAATTAAAAAGTAAACTAGGTATTAGTAACCAGAGACAAAAAAATTTGATAAGCAGTTGTTTTTCTCCGGCAGGATGGTTCGATGACAGCTAAGTGCTAACCTAATTTCTTTTGAAAAGCCAAGCTCTGACAAGCTAAGGTGATTTTCAAAATTTTACTAAATTATTAGTTTTCTGCTATTTCAAATCTGTAAATTTATGATTTAGAGATAAATCGAGGTGTAATTTTGAAATACTAAAACATATTTGTGTGATTTCTTAGTGTTTTGTTGTCATTCGTAACTTAGAGGTTCGCCACGTGCGTGTGTATAAACTTTACGAATATTTTGTATTTTACAGGCATTAAAAATGACCAATTCCAAGGGTTATCGTCGTGGTACAAGGGACTTGTTCGCCCGCAAGTTCCGCACCCATGGAACCATCCCACTTTCCACTTATATGAAAGTTTACAAAGTCGGCGACATCGTTGACATTAGAGTGAGTATAGATTTTTTTTTATTCTTTCTATTGTTAAATGTTAACGTTAATTGTATACTAGCTTTTCCCCGCTCGCGTAAATAAAATATCCCAGGAATCGCTGTACTGTTTCGGGATAAAATGTAGATAGCCTATTTAATCCAGAGCCTGAATTACTACCATACCAAATTTCGTCCAAATCGATTCAGAAGATACTATTGCTGTTTGTTAAAAATACTGTCATTGGCAGTGTGCTTGCCTCATCTCAAATGAACAGTTCTACTGTGAATGTGAATTAAGTCTGTTGTGTATTGGTTAGGTTAGGTATTGTCTGTTCAATTATCAGGAACAATAATAATTGACAACATTGACATACTATCTGCAATGTTATTGAAAAGAAATTGTATGAAAATTATACCAGCTCCCACAATAGGGAATATGCATAAAATATAAAAATAGCTTAAAACATAATAATATGATACTAGACTGAAAAATAAAGGAAATGGCGAAAAAAATTTCAATATCTGTTGATAAATGAGCAAGATATGAGCGGTTAAAGTTTGTAATCTATCTCTTTCTAGCAAAACGACATTTTGTATGAACTTTCTATGAAAGTCGTGTTATGTGACGTCACGATACACGTCCGATCTCTCTGTCTAATAGACTACTTTAAACATTCATATCTTAGTTATTTTTAATGATATCAAAAAACTGATTTTACCATACAATTTACCAAACAAGATAGATCTATATAAAAAAATAAAAAAATTACGTGCATATTCCCTATTGACATTCAATAATGTTTGTTACAAATACATACTGCTTGGGCTAGTAATGTTCACTTTCCTTTTTCCAAAACTTCTAAGTCTCGTATTTAGTCCTCATAAACTCTTCCGTGGCAAATAATAATTATGTATGAAGATAATGATCCTTAATCTCATTGGTAAGTTAAAGAAGACCATATTTGAAATGTTATGTGAACAACAAATATTTTATTAATTTTCAGGGTAATGGTGCAGTACAAAAGGGTATGCCGCACAAAGTATACCACGGTAAGACTGGCCGTGTATACAATGTGACCGCACACGCTCTCGGAGTCATCGTCAACAAGAGAGTGCGAGGCAGAATCATCCCCAAGAGAATAAACATTCGCGTTGAGCACGTCAAACACTCAAAGTGCAGGGAAGACTTCCTCAAGCGTGTAAAGGAAAACGAGAGGCTGTTGAAGGAAGCTAAAGCCGCTGGAAAAACTGTCAACCTCAAAAGACAGCCCCAGCCCCCCCGAGCTGCACATATTGTGAAAGGATCCGAGAAGCCTGTCCTTCTTGCTCCGATCCCATATGAATTTGTAGCCTAATGTGAATAAAGTATAAGTGAAATTTGTTTTTCATTGTAATGCAACTTTACCCCCTGGTACCTATTCCAACTAATAAATTAATCTTCGTAAATCTACTTGACATGTTTATGGATATTTCTCACCAAAACCATGGGGTCTAGCAGGAACATTTATAATAATAATATAGCCTTTATTTCAGAAATACAGCAATGTTTATAAATACTATGTTATCTAAGTTTATCAATTCCTGATTGCCATTTGGCAAAGGCCTCCTCTAGTCTCTTCCATTCTCGTCTGTCTCTGGCCACTCTACTCCAGGTTACTCCAGCAAATGGTTTAAAATCATCAGCCCACCTTTTTCTCTGTCTACCTTTACTCCTTTTCCCATGTCTAGGATACCATGAAGTAATTCTTTCACTCCATTTTCCTACTCCTCGGACGGTGTGGCCGGCCCATCTCCATTTTAACTGTCTGACCTTCACAGTGACATCTTGCACTTTGGTAGTTTTTCTTATAACATCGTTTCTTATTTTATCCAATTTCTTAATACCTAACATACTGCGTTCCATTGAGCGTTGACATGTCGCCAGAGCAGTGATATGTTTGTTGCTTAGAGACCATGTTTGGCTTCCGTATAACAAAACTGGCAGTATGCAGGTATTGAAGAGTTTACTTTTTAGTTAATATCTTTATTTTTCATCATTTCCTTTAGGCTCCAATAGCTTGTGGCGACTTTGTCGCAACTTTATTAGAACTATTATAATTTATAACTAGCAACACTAAAATTGTTACTGTAATGTTGGTCATCTGTCAATTAAGATGGTTATGTTGGCAGCCATTTTTTCACTTTGGCGTTACAGATTTAAAAGGAATAACAACTATGTAAACATCTTGTGGATTATGTTTAATGTTTGTGATATGAACGTAACTGTTGCGTGGAATGTATTATTGAACACTCAAATAAACTTCGTGGTGTGAACAAATAGTGAAGAAGACTTTTCATTCACCCTTTCACCCCAAAAGCTCTTCCATGCTTTTGTAGTCCTTCTTTCAATTTCTTTAGCTATTGTCTCATATGGTGATATTATTTGACCGAGGTATATATAGTCTTCCACATATTCAACGATGTTATTTCCCACTGTTATTATATTTTTTGGTCCATTTGTCATTACCTTTGTTTTTCCGAGTTGAGCTTAAGCCCCACCTCTTCACTTTCTTTAGCCAGTTCATTGATCATTGTATTCAGTTCTTCTGGGGATGATGCAAACAGTACAATGTCGTCAGCGAATCTAAGGTGAGTGAGCTTTAATCCGTTTATATTCAATCCATAACCCTCCCAGGACAGGTTCCTGAATACTTTCTCAAGTACAGCGGAGAAAATTTTTGGCGACAGTGGATCCCCTTGTTTTACACCCTTTCGTATGTTGAAAGGTTCCCCCTTTTTTTCCAATTGTACACATGCAATGCTCTGTTTGTATATACCTCGTATTATTTTTAGCAGGAACATTTGATAGAGACGTAAACAACGTTATTGAATGAAATTTTTGTATGGATGCTGCGATGATGATTTTGACAGATTTTTATAAAATTCTCATTCAATCACGTTACGTTTAGGGCGCGTGTCGACGAGCCGGTTTCTACCCGGCACGACGCCAGTTAGGGGTCGTCCATTAATCACGTGATGCCTAATGGGGGAGGGGGGTCCGAAAAAAAAATCACCAAGGGGTATAAGGAGACATCACGTGTATTAATTTTCGAATCTAGTCTATGCATACCGAAATTATTATTGGTTGTAGATTCGTAGTGTTGATTAAATACTTACAAAACAAATGACTCGTATAGTTTTAATTGCTTAAATTATTCGATTAAATTGTTTTCTAAGTTAAAGTTTTCTTCAAACATGACCTGCTTACTATGTAAAAAAAATACACGTGATCTTAGGTGGGGGAGGGGGGGTAGAATAAAACCTCACCACGTATCACCAGGGGGAGGGGAGGGGTCTAAAAAGTTGTTAAAAACATCACGTGATTAATGGACGGTCCCTTATCTATGTAGTCGGACCGGCACTAGTGCGTAGTGCCGGCGCGTCGTCAGTCGTCACTGTATGAATTGTTTCATACTTATCTGGCGTGCCGGGTAGCCGGGTAAAAACAACACCTACTAATAACACATTAGAAGTAGGTATTGGTAGGTGTTGGTAGCCGGGTAGAAACGGCGCGTCAACACGCGCCCTAGTCTCACAGACATCTATCTATACAAATCTATCAAAATGGTATTTTATTGTTAGTATCGAATATAGGTAGTTTCATATGCATTAAAGTGAAAAGCTGTTAATTTGAAGTTACAAACAGAACAGACACTTCAATTTTATTTATCTGTATAGATATGTATAATGTATTCTTATTTGAATACTAGCTGATGCCCGCAACTTCGTTTGCGCAGAAGTAACAGAAGCGGAAAAACTATTTTTTTAAACGGAACCCTAAAATAAAAGTAGCCTATGTTAGACGGTCTAACACTTAGACCTTATAACATCAGCTATCTGCTAGTGAAAGTCCCGTGAAAATCGGTCCTGCCGTTTCAGAGATTAGTCGGAACAAACAGACAGACGGACAGACAAAAATTATAAAAAATTGTATTTTTTTATTATAAGTACTGAATATACTTTAAGATGCATTAATTATATAAGTACTGAATATACTTTATGTAAAAAGCTGTTAATTGGAAGTTACAAACAGACACTTCAATTTTATATAGATAGATTTGAGCTGCTTGAATGAATAATATTAGTATACCTACCGAGCGTCCTGTACTCAGTTTGAGATTAACAGACATCGATTCACAGTTTTTCTGAAATTTTGTACCAAGCCCAAACCGGATCTTTCTTCCCTCCCCCCTACCAAAGGTCAGCGAAATATCACGCTTACAGAGTATTCCATCAAGCACAGGAGTGGCTTGGGAACCAACTGCCTCCTGAAATATGAGGTTGGAAGCGAGGAGTCGATGGAAACTTAGAACCAATCACGACCTTGGATCCTCCTGCTCCTGACGCGTTGTTAAATTCAATTTTTTGCCGATGTAAAAGTGGTTGTTCTGGAAAATGCAGTTGCCGTAAAGCGGGCATTAAGTGTAGTCTGATCTGTAACGGCTGCCTAGGAGCTTGTACTAATGGAGCCCCCATCGATGTTAATGATAAAGATGACGAAGATGAAATACAATTTGATTGATAATGTAGAAGTCACTAAAGAGATATTATAAATAATTTTCGAGTCACAAGCAAAAACCTTGAAAAAGAGACCTTTCCCCCCTCCCCCACCGCCGGCTCGTGTCCCTCCCTCGGGGGCTTTTAGTATATTCATCTGGACACCTTTAGGAATAACTGTAGCAACTTTCAAAACTACATGAATATTGAATTATTAGATCTGAATTCATTAATTTTCCCAGACTAACATGGAAATAAAAAATTTGAGTTTGAGTTTGAAACCAATTTTCGGTGGAAATTTGCATGGTAATGTACCTACATTATTGTATATTTTTTTATTCTTATCATTCTCTTATTTTAAAAGTTACAGGGGGTGGGACACACAGTTTACCACTTTGGAAGTGTCTCTCGCGCATACTATTCAGTTACAAAAAAAATGATATAGAACCCCAAAATTTGTTTTTTTTTTCAATTTTTTCTTACTAAGTTTCAACATTATAGTTTCGGAAAAGAGGCTGTGACATACAGACGAACAAACAGACAGACATGATGAATCCATAAGGGTTCCGTTTTTTGCCATTTGGCTAAGGAACCCTAAAAAATCAGTATTCAACTTATTACTTACAAATTACAATGTAGCTGCCTATGTAACGAAGTTTAGGCAGATTTTTTAAATAATTTGAATAAAAATATGTCTAGTTAGTAGTATCACGTAGTACTTATCTAGTATGCATCTACGGTGCGGGCACTGAAAAGGTCATTGACCTCACACAGCAGATTTTAATCATAGTAAAGATGATATGAATACTGCATATTTTGGTATCGGCTTACCGCTCACGAATATTAAGGATGCGTCCATTGATAGTAGGTAGGTATTGTTATCAAAACAAGGCGGGAATGTTGCGAGTTGCGACTAATAAAAACACGTCTATGTTCAAATTATTTATTTACAGAATTCGGTAATCTCATAAAATGAAATAAAATAATGTTCAAAATCAAACAACATTACAATAAGTTATGCCGTCCCAACGTTAACAACCAGGCATATTAACATTGTCTATGTCTAATACTATTTATAAATTAAATATAATAATCGAAACTTAACAACTAGCGTCTCTAGATTGGTAGAATAGAATGTATCCCGTTTCTGACGACTTCTGTATGTCTGAAGTTAGGCCGTAGAAATCTTCTATAGCTGACGCGTCGATTTTCTGAAAAAGTAATTTTTATTTTATTTTATTTATACAGAAAAACTTACAGCTATACATATAACAATATCATAACAAAATAGAAACAAAAAGCCTTTTATAAGTTTTTACAGATTTGTAACAATTAAAGTGAGTGTAGATTTAGCAATTAGGTACCATAACTTAATGACATGAGAAAAAAAAAACAATAATAATAATAATCATCAAATGTAAAAATCAGCTGCCCCTCCCTGCCCCCCCTTGGCGACGCCCTTGGGTAGGGATTTGGATGAGGGTCTGCAAAAGGTAAGTGGGAAGCAAAGCCGATAGGAATGGAGTTCCACTGGTGCACAATAAATTAATATTAATTCAGCAACTCACATCGACCATGTCGTCGTCGAAGAGCAGCCAGAAGCCGTGGCTCTTGACGATGCTGATGTAGTGGCCGCGGTTGGGGCCGGAGCCGCAGTGGACCACCACGGCCACCAGGTCGTACAGCCGGTCCGGGTTCACCGCGTCGTCCGACTGCAACAGTTCAAGCCAGTTATTCTAACAAAACCTGACTACAATTTCCCCCTTGCTAATAAAAATAGTTATACAGTGGATAAGCTATACAATGATTTCCTTGTCTGTCAAGCGACTTTTCCAACGCATAAGACAAGGACAAATCATTGTATTGCTCATCTACTGCATAACTATTTTTATTATTAAGGGGGTATGTTTATTTTTAGGGTTCCGTACTAGAGGTGGGCGCCGACCTAAAATTTGCCGGCGGCGGCGCGCCGGGGGAAAATTTTTCGCGTTGGTTCGCACCGCGGCGCTAAGTGCTAACTGGTTATCGTGCTATTGCTAGTTGCTAATGCTAAAATCCGATGCGAAATAATTTTGACTCGACGCGCGACGCGACCCGAGAGTTCACGATGCCGCGATGTTCCACGAATTAATACGAACGAGTGAGAAGAGAAAATACATTCAAATTCAGTCAAATTTCTGTAGTTTTTTTTTCAAAATAAAGTTAATTGCATACGTTTAAGTTCCATTATTCAATAGTTGTTTTTCTACACTAATATTATAAAGAGGAAAACTTTGTTGGAGAGGATGATGATGACACTATACCTATCTATGTCGAGTGGTCTAGTGGTTAGAGCATTGGCTCTCGACTCGGAAGTCGTGGGTTCAATTCCCGCATTGGAACAACAAAAAATGTCCTTTCCAAGTTTGGTTAGGACAATGCAGGCTGATCACCTGATTGTCTGACAAGAAAGATGATCCATGCGTCGGATGGGCATGTAAAAAGTCGGACCTGCGCCTCACCTCTCGTCAGTCGTGTCGGTTATCCGTCCCACTGGATTACGAGAGTAAAGGAAGAGAGAGTGCTCTTGTGTACTGCGCACACACTTGGGCAATATAAAATTACTCCTGCGTAACTGGCCTGGTTTCAATGAAACCGGCCACCGTCACCGAGATCGGTGGGGAGTTATTATCTATGTCGAGTGAGGCACAACAACCATTTTTTTTATTTAGAAGTTGATTTTTTTTTGACTACATTTAAACGCGTTTATTTTACTCATGCTATTAATCCTTATAAAAAAAATATATTTCATCACTAAGTACAGTCTATGTAGATAATATTTGGTCTTTAAATGATTAAAATTGGATGTTTGGTTTTGAAGTTATGGCGAAATTAAAATATTACGATTTCTGCTGACGGGCCGTTGCGAAATGGGCGTCACCAAGGTGGGGGTGCGCGTGCGTAGATAATATAGATCTATGAGTAAATTTTTTGTTTTGTGTTCGTTGTAACTATGATGGATAGATACTTGAATACCTATTTATTTAGTGTTTGTTTTATTGTTAGTCCTGAAGAGTATAGGTATTTCATACGATAAAAGTGTACCCACCTACTTATTTCATTGAGTTTTAGTAGGTACCTATATTAATTTGTTTCTGTTTGTTTTGACTAAATTTCGCCCGTTTTGTTAGAGGTTTAAAGACATTCTGTAGTATTAGTATTTAAATATTGTCAAACCGCTAAAGTCGCTAATTATTAATATTTTCGTATTGTATGTTAACACTTAATGAGCGACGCGACGTAATGAAAAAACATAATCATTTCACAAAACACAGCTATTTATGATCATTAAAAATCGATTTTAGCAAATAGCATAGCAATAGCACTGTAGTGTATGCTGGTATGCCAAGAGAAATTGTCTCATGCACTTACGTCACGGATGACTTTGACAGATAGAATTGTCAGTTAGTCATGATACAACCATTGGACTGGACGTACGCGTGGCGGGTGCTGCTGAGCCAATTTAGAGATATATCGTACGATTGGCCATATCGTACATCTGGCGACGAGGTCAAAAAGGTCAGTGGATAAAAATTACAGAAATATACAAAAGATTATCGTATCTTACAAATCCGCTTTGAAAATAACAAAGGAGGGAGGTAATGGAGGAATCAGTCAGTTGTAGCCTATAGGTGCAGTCAATCTTGTAGATTGTTTAAAATAAAGAATATCGTATTGCCCATGCAGGCATATAGCAACCTCCGTGGCCTAGTGTTTGGAGGTAGGCTCTCGACCCGAAGGTCGTGGGTTCGATTCCTGCATTGGAACGACAAAGAATGTTGTTTCCAAGTATGGTTATGACAATGCGGGCTGATCGCCTGATTGTCTGACGGGAAGGATGATCCATGCGTCGGATGCGCCTGATCTGTGTGCTCTTGTATACCGCGCACACACTTGGGCACTGTAAAATTGCCTGCGTAACTGGTTTGGTTTCGGTGGGGCCGGTCATGGTCACCGAAATCGATGTGGAAGTTATATCTTATATATAGCTAAATGTGCCAAGCAGGTGTCGCATCAGTTATTGTTTATAATCACCTAATGTACACAGCCTCTTTGCTTATTCTTGTTACATTTTCTATGCGCGGGTCAAATGACATTGGTCAATTGTTATGGTATGCTGCTAGTATACTAAAAAATTCCATGGCAATAATTTTATTACTTAAACAATCCTAATTTTATAAATTTATTATTATTTACAATGAAAACAAGTTGTTGATTATGTCAAGAGTTATATTTATAATAATTATTTTACGTTATTATGGTTTATTAAAAGCCAACGACATTAAATAGTGGTAAGTAAGCAGGACTCCAATCCAAAGGCTACTATGACTATTATGTTTAAAATAAAACCATTATAATATATTATAATATGCTGGTTACATAAGTTATATTACATCTAGAATCTAAATATCACTAGGCATAACTAATCACAGTTTAAGTGCTAGTGAAACTTCCATAATTACTGTAAGTTTTGATACCATGTTTTATATTGACACATGTAGGTAATTGGAAGTGAGGCATTTTGTACTTGATGCATTTTTAATTAATGAGTATGGGCTACTTACAAAACTTAGTGAATTAACAGAATCTATAGTAGCAGATAATTGTTGCAGTTACCTGTAGGTTTTAAAGTGTTGAAGTATATGACCTTATTATATTTTATACTCCAAACTATACTATTCAGTGCAAGAGGTAAAGAATAGTGAAAAGGAATGTAAAATACTATTATCAGGTAAGTTTAGGGTTTCCAAATCATAAAACCAATTGCAAAACAATTGTTTCACTGAGTTAGTGTTACTGTTAAGTAGGCACATCTGTAAGGTTTGTGATCTGTAAGGATTGTGATATAGAAGCGACATGTCGCAGTACCTACAGATATTATTAGATCGGGGGGCACGGGAGTGCCCCCGCCAAGTCGAGTGATTTATATACTAGGTATACTGAAATGGCAATGGAAATAACCTCAGTATTTGCTTACGTATTACTGCATAATAATTATGCAATCATCATGTATAGCTAAAAATAAAGAAAAAGTGGAAAAAAAGTAAAGTAATATGTTGTTACCGATAACCAAGTAAAATAAGAGTATTCTGCTACTGCAGATGTTTACTATTTAACGTAACGTACCATAATAAATGAGATCTCCGAAATATTACACTATTACACGAGCCCACATAACAACACAAGTTCATTTGTTTTATCAAATAAGAATGCAATATGTAAAATATATTATGTTTTAACATACCTACCTAATAGTTTTGATGAATAATTGTTGAAAAGTTTAAGCGTTGCATTCGATAGCTACATAGGGCTTTACTGTATCATAATATCAATAAGACAGCGCCTCGCGAGTGCAGGCTTTGATGTGTGATGTGACTCTGACACACGCACTGCAGTGTATCCGGGCAGTTTACTGTTTACGGTTTAAGACTTATTATTTCTCAATAAGAATACATAATTCACTTACTTGAGAATAAGAACAATCGTCATTAACTTACACCAGTACAAAACACAGCTTACAGATTATAATATATGTTAGGTTTCTTTTTAATAAAAAACAAAATTTATTGTTTTGTAAATTTTATAATTAAAAATATTATTTTATGTAAATTTTGAAATTGTGTCGGGTATCACTGGGGAAAAGATGACTCGGTTGACACACTTGGTGGAACACTTTTGTTCCGGCTTTCAAGGGAGATTGATCTAAGGTAATGATATTATATTCATAACTCACCTGATAATAATTTAAGAATTGGTATTTCGTGTTGGGTAGATAATTTAAGAGATTGAATAAAAGTATTAATTTGTGATTGTTCTTTCCTTTAATATCCGAATGCTTTGTATTTCATTTCATTCTAATTCAATAATACATTTATGGTAAATCTTACATACATAACATTAAAAACTAGGAATTTAAAAGAACACAGCAAACTGTTTCGATACTAATTTATAACTATCAACCTTTTTGCATTCAAAAATATAGGGTAGTTGAAAATATTCGCTATTCATCGAACTCAGTGTTATCTAAAGCTCGCGTACACTGTCAAGCTATACTTTTAAATGCAGTAGATATTATATCCTTGCAGTCTTACATTAATTTAATATGTTTCTAACTTTTTACTTAGATCTTTTAGTATCATTTTAGTGTATTAATATAACTATAATGACGTATATCATTTATTTTGTTGATATTTTAAATAATTGTGGTATTATCTAGTATACCTACTCGTATTAGCTTTTAATTAATAGCCGGGCTTTGTTTATAAATCTGAGTCTACTGCTTATGAGCATAGCTAAAGTTGACTTACTAAATAGGTAATGTCACGAATGTAACATATAGGTTTTATGCAGTATAACTGATCATTAAATTGATAATGTTATGAAGGTTACATACTAGCACAGCGCATCATTAAATTGATGACGGTTAAAAAATACATGAAAGCAGCAAAGCTGATGATGATTGGTTAAAAAGTGTATAAAAATAGCAAAGCTGATGAAAGTGTATAAAAGTACAGCGCATCAATAAATTGATGACGGTTAAAAGAATTAATGAAAGCAGCAAAGCTGATCATTAAATGGATAACGTCACGAAAAGTGATATTAAAAGCAGTATTATTGATCATAAATACATACCAGTGCAGCGCATCATTAAATTGATGACGGTTTTTAAAAAGTTAAGAGCAGCATAGCTGACCAGTGCAGCGCATCATTAAATTGATGACGGTTTTTAAAAAGTTAAGAGCAGCATAGCTGACCAGTGCAGCGCATCATTAAATTGATGACGGTTTTTAAAAAGTTAAGAGCAGTATAGCTGACCAGTGCAGCGCATCATTAAATTGATGACGGTTTTTAAAATGTTAAAAGCAGCATAGGCTGATCATTAAATTGATACCGTTATAAAAGTGCAAAAAAAAAGCAGCATAAAAGCTGGTAATTAATTAATATAATGGTATACTAAATGATAATAATCATTAAATTACGTCATAAATATGACTTGGAAGTGGTATAGCCAATCATTAAATAATTATGGCCATAAAGGTGACACGAAATTGGCAATGCTAATAAGCGAATTGATAAAGTAAGAAATAACATGACATGTAAGCCGTGGGCTGATTATCGAAATTGACTTGTAAGGCATGTCAGCAATATAGTTGATCATTCAATTGATAAGTATCACTTCTAAGCAACAAAGTTGATCATTTAATAATTGGTAAGGTCATAAGAATTACAGACAAGCAGTATGACTGATTATTAAATTGATGTTACTTTGTTTAAAAACAATAAATGGTTAATACTTTTTGGTTGCTACAACTAGCAAGAAGTTTTGTAATATCGCCGGATATAGTTGATTCGTATTTTGCATCAAAGCAGGGTCAGGTTTCCGGTTCGCCTAGTTAGGCAACATAACAAAACATTATGAACACAAATGTTGATTTGAATAGAAGGATGACCAAATGAGGAGTTCACGAGACAAGGAAAAAATGTAAACAAACATTGTGAGGTTCGTCATTTTGTCATATACTTGAATAATAAATCTGCGAAATTTACCTGGAAAAAACGGGTAATGTCGATGGTTGTCAATTCATACTCCAATTGTGTCAGACGCTAAATTACAATCGCACGGACTACAGTCCGTCGAGTGAAATTGCTAATCGTCTTCGAATGACAATGATAAGCTACTCTTGGGTCAGTGATTTATATATTTAAATATGTAATTATTTTCATTTATACGAGAATTGTGCGAATGGAGGAGTATGAAATTTGCCCGGTAAATAAAGGTTTATTGTGGATTAAGGTGGAAAAAATTCAATTGTGTTTTAAATAAATAGTATAATGAAAATAACATCACACACCTTAGTTACTACCGCGCGTTTGATAGATTCAATTTTGTTACACGTTTATGTTTGTGAATCTGCCTGTCTGCCACAAATCCATAGAGAATGTAGATTACTCTATGCACAAGTTACAACATACATATTTTTATTATTTTATATTTATGAGGCAAAATGGCCATTATAAAAAAAATTCAAAAACAAAAAAAAAATGATGATTTATTATGGGTGAGTTGCGACCATAGGGCGTATGATTTGACGTATGACCATAACTGTAGTATGATCATTTCGGGTTTCCTCACGATGTTTTCCTTCACCGTTAGAGCGTCTGTATAATGTACTTGAGATCTGAAAAAGTCTCATTGGTACACGCCACAACCTGGGATTTGAACATGCACTCTCTCGAGTGTGAACTAAACGGTCTACCCACTAGGCCACGGAGCTCTCCCTTTCGGGGTTATTGCTTCAATAAATAGGCGTATATGAGGCAAGTACGCTTGATGAACTTGATTGTACAGGCGAAAGTCATGACAATGGGAAAGAAACAAAGAAGATGGTTTAGAGCATAGATATATAATATTAAAAAGACTAGTTTAGAGTCTAGTTTAGGAAAGTGCAAGGTGAAGGATCATTTCAGATAGTTTTGCGGATGTAAGCTACTTTTTAAGAAAGGAAATGATATAAATAGTTGTGAGATGGAGAACAGAAGAATTATTATTACAACAAAGAAATCCAGAGCCTCTTTTTAATATACATCTATATTCAAGAGACAGAAATAAGAGTAAAATTGCAGTTCGAATTTAATCCGGTATTGGAAATTGATGAAAATAGCGAATTGTAATGTGATATAGGCTAGGGGACTCACAGTATAAAAGTGATTTAAATCGATAATAAAGCATGGTATATCCAATATAGGTTTTCTATGTGACAGAAGTTGGAATAAGGCATTCAGGGGGGTAAACATATATCATCAGTATATGGGATTAGAAGACATTGTACACAGTTATTATAAAATATCCAAAATGACATACTAAGCCCAGTTTCACAACCACTACATAATAACTACATAACGACCGAAGCGAGTGTCGGCAACAAGATCAGAGGTTTTAGGATAAAATATGCACTCTAGTATAAGCTACAAACACACTCCAAAATCCAAGTACAAATAATTGAGATATAGAAGTTTGGAATGATTCAACAGGGAAAAGTACCAAAACGAAGTATAGTACACTTTATAAGACAATGAAAGTTCTTAAAAGACAAAGAGAGGAAGGTAGAATACACGTCGGTCGGATAAAGGGTGGAGTATGGAAATAATTAGGAAGGTGAATGTATTGATTTGAATTGATTTGAATTATACTTTATTAGTCACTTAATATGATGCTGAATTACTGATAAAATAACGATATCCAATAAAGACGTTACAGCATAAATTTAGGGCATTCTTATCCGTGGTTATTAATTCAATTTTGACAAGATACAAGTAGAATATATACATGCACAAAATAAATTAAAACAAGGAAGGGATGTAGTGTATGCGGGTATGCCAAGAGAAATTGTCTCATGCACTTACGTCACGGATGACTTTGACAGATAGAATTTACAGTTAGTCATGATACAACCATTGGACTGGACGTACGCGTGGCGGGTGCTGCTGAGCCAATTTAGAGATATATCGTACGATTGGCCATATCGTACAAGCACGTAGCATGCTAAGACATGAAAATTAGCATGCTAATGAAATCAATGAAAAATTGCATTAATTTCCATTACTACCGCCCGCTCCCGGCGCCTAGCGCTAGGCGCGGGCCTGTTTTTTTTGAGTTGACATCGATCGGCGCGAATTTTTGGATACTCGGCGGCGGCGGCGCCGCATGCATGGCGGCGCGGCGCCCACCCCTATTCCGTACCCAAAGGGTAAAAACGGGACCTAAGAATATTACTAAGACACAGCAAAACCTGACTGAATTTATGTTTACTTTAAATTTTTTAGGTTGACATACCCAACGGGTAAAATCGGACCCTATTACTGAGAACCCACTTTCTGACGATTCATTGCTTAAATAAAGGCGATTGGACAGAAATAATTGTTGTACTAAATAAAAATCACCTCTTGTATGATTGACTCTCCGCTAGACGCAAACTCGCCCATATAAACTTTTTTTTTCTACGAGGTATGACAGCTGTTTTTCTGCATATCAGTAATTATAATATAACGAAAAATGATACGTAAAATTGTAAGCAGAATGTTTATTTGATAATCTGTCGACATTTTACAATTTCACTAGTTATATTACAATCTAACGGTTTTTACAATTTTACGGTGACATATACATAAAGCAGAATAGTCATATTTGACATTTGTTAAAAAAGTAATGAACTTACTGTATTAAAAAGCCTCAGTTCCAAAGGAAACACCACCCGGTGAGAGACTTTTATGTGTCTATTGTATTGCTCCATATACTTAAATCTCTTTAAATGCAACGCTAGTATGAGTGGAAGCTTCTTCACCCTCATACGCTTCTGCGCCTCTTGATAACTACTACAGTTGTCACATTTGAATTTGTTATCGTTACATAAGGTTTCTGTATCACTGAAGCATTTGAGACAGTGTGTTATACTTGTATTTTGGTCTACATCCACCTGAAAGAAATATATTAATAGTTACAAAGTTATTGAATTTCTGCACATTCAACGTGGAAGCGTTACCCTGTTTTGGGGTAGTTTAAATGTGTATTTTAGTTTTTCTTTGTTTTCTTATACATATATCTACAATCCATTTCTATTAAGTGATATTTTTTGGTATCTTTTTTTCTTGCTGTCAGTCCACAAACTATGAGCAGATTAGTATTTTGTTGGATATATTGTGTCGTGTAGAGTTAGTTTCCCACTACTCTTTAGGATTCTGGTCGCCTATTTTATATTGGCAGATCCAGGTCGTTGGCATTGGCTTCGTTTTACGACTTCTAAATGACTCAGGAACAATAAGTGGTTGGGATTGATATTGGCAAGAGAGATGAAAACTTCCCGGAAAGTTTCCTTCTCTAAGGAATACTTCCTGAAAACTTCCAAATTTGGAAGTTTTCATAATATATGACTTGTAGAATATTTGTGAATAATAACTGACCAGGGAGGATTTTACCTAAAATCTAAACAATTAACCTAAGGAAAAATTAAATAAAAATGTGTCTTTCGATACAAGAGTTACCCCCGACTCGTCACTCCTTCGATTCGTCACCAAACATTTTGTCCATACGACCCCCGACTCGTCACGACTAATAATGATAAAATAAATTACACTGCGCCACTACTAGGTACACTGATCTCAATATAGAAGGAAATTTAAGTACTATAGGTTTATGGATTTGAAAAATAACAAGAACAAAAACAAAAACCATACGAACAATAAGTTAAAGTTTCAATAAAAAGAAAACCTAGACATAATACGATCGAATAAATAGCTATATTATGTTGGTGTCAATAGATGGCGTTGAGTCAAGGATCGTGCTTGTTGTGTTCAATAGCCGGGTCCACACAAAACGATCCAGCTCGGATCGGATAGAAAAAAAAAACTACAAAAACCGCCTTCTAAAATATCCCAACTAGAGGTGAAAACTTCGCAATGTTTTCGAAATGTAAGTTTTCGGGAAAGTTTCATGAAGTTTACTTGAAAACTTCCTGAATACTTCCTCATGAGGAAGTTTTCGAAACTGATCAGTTTTATCTTATAGACAGCTGTGACGTTTATTTTTAAATGCAAATTACACATAATTACTAGTTTTTATAGCTTCGATTCAAGTAGCCGGGTCCACACTAAACGATCCAGCTTGGATCGGCGATCCCGCGATCCGCGATCCAGGATCACGGAGCGTGGATCGTGTTAGAGCGTGGATAGTTTTAGAAACTTGCAATCCTGAAAATACGCTCCAAGCGATCCGATCCTGTCTAACTGATTAGGGGATTCGTACGTCAGTTTGAAGTATCTCTTCCGCATTTCCAAACAATTTATATCTTATAAAGCGATATCAGACGGCGACTTTGCGATATGTCCATGGTGTGGTGAACTGATCGCGCGATCCAATCACAACCATCCACACACCGTTCCACGGAGTGTTTGGTGTGGACGTGCCGCGCGCGATCCACGCACGTATTAGAGCGCGCGCTCCCTGCCGCGCCCAATCCGTACGTTGTACTCTGTAAGCCTCAAAGGCTGACAAAAAAACCGACAACGTGCGTGGCGCGCGCGGTGTGGACGGTTTTGAGTGAATCGCGCGTGAATTAGACCCCATCTAAAGAGGCCACTTTAGGTGTTTCATAATAAGTTAGACTGAATCACGGATCGCCTTAGGATCGCTTGGAGCGTGTTTTTAGGATCGCAAGTTTCTAAAACTGGATCAGTTTAACACGATCCACGCTCTGTGATCCTGGATCGCGGATCGCGGGATCGCCGATCCAAGCTGGATCGTTTGGTGTGGACCCGGCTACTTGAATCGAAACTATAAAAACTAGTAATTATGTGTAATTTGCATTTAAAAATAAACGTTACAGCTGTCTATAAGATAAAACTGATCAGTTTTGAAAACTTCCTCATAAGGAAGTATTCAGGAAGTTTTCAAGTAAACTGCCTGAAACTTTCCCGAAAACTTCCAAATTTTCGGAAACATTTCGAAGTTTTCACCTCTAGTTGGGATGTTTTAGAAGGCGGTTTTTGTAGTTTTTTTTTTATATTTATTAAGTAGTATAGAGAAAAAAAAACAACACCAGCAATACTAAAGAACATTAAAATAAATAAGATGATAGCAGGTACCTGTAAATCAAAGAAATGCTCATCTTTGCTGCTCACGGTCTCGCAGTTGAGACACCGGGTCTCGCTCGTCAGCGTGCCCTGGAATATCTCGTGTACCCACGTGGGCTCCGTGTTCTGCGGGGTCGTCCCATTGCATGTGACATTCTCACCCGAACCATTTGTCTTTGGAATTTTCAAAGTACTTTGATTTCTTTCCGCTAAAATATTCGAAAAAAATATTAAATTAGATACCAACAGTTTTATGCAATACTTAGATAATACTATGTACTATTAAGGAGGCTATTCCTCTATCAGGAAGTTTGTTCTCATAATTTGTATATTTTATAATGGCAATTTACAGCCTCAGTTGTCTAGTGGTCTAACTTGGCGTGGCTCTCGACTCGGAGGTCGTGGATTCGATTCCCGATTTGGAACAACAAAAAAATGTTGTTTCCATGTTTGATTAGGACAATGCAGGCTGATCGCCTGATTGTCTGACAAGATGATCCATGCGTTGGATGGACATGTAAAAAGTCGGACCTGCACCTGATCTCTCGCCAGTCGTGTCGGTCATGCGTTCCACTGGGTTACGAGAGTAAAGAAAGAGAGAGTGCTCTTATGTACTGCACACACACTTGGGCATTATAAAATTACTCCTGCGTAACTAGCCTGGTATCAATAAAACCAGCCACCGTTACCGAAATCGGTAAGTGGAGCTATTTATTCTTTTATAATAAGGGTTAACACTGTGTTTAACTCACCACTGTTTAAAATCACTAGCTTTTCTTGTTGTCTTAAGTATGAATTAGAATAAATAAATAACTCACCTACACATCTACAACCTACCTGTCCTACACCTTGAAAGTGAACACCGTAGTTTAAGTAGAATAAGCAGTATTTGCAAATATATCTTACCTAAAATAATCTCATTTATGTGGTTAATCAGAAAATTAAGAAACTCGTGGGCATCTTGTTGCATATAATTATCAAACTCTTCTGTAAAACAAATTAAAAAAATTATGAACTGTATGTACACAAATTGTTTACTGAAGATTACAAGTACTTTAATTAAAAATAATAAATTATATTGCTACCTAACCTAACCTTTTCCTTTTATTGAAAGTGCTTAACTGACTATTTTTTATCTTCTCTCGATGTTGCCCGCAACTCCATGCGCGCTAAAGCAAATCACGCGGGAAGCGTACATTTTGCCGCGATAAAAAGTAGCCTATGCCCCATGGGCTAATCTATATCTGTGCCAAATTTCATCAAATTCGGTTCAGTAGTTTCGAAGCCTATAATCAATACAAACAAACATACACACAAATAAGCTTTTTTTCTTTATAATTAGTATAGAAGTATAGACTAGATGTTGCTTGAGACTTGTGCGCGCAAAAGGAAATTCGCGGGAACCGTACATTTTGCCGAGACATAAAGTAGCATATGTCCTCCCCCATCGTCTAATCTACATTGACAAATTTCACCAAAATCGGTTTAGTAGTTTCTGAACCTATTTATTTATTGCATTAATAAAAAGTAATGGAATACTGCAAACTTAATAAAAGAGTTTTATAAACTGCTTCATATACCTTTTTAGGGTTCCGTAATACTTAAGGAACCCTTATAGTTTCGCTCTGTCCGTCTGTCTGTCTGTCTGTCCGGGCCTCTAGCTCCTGTAATTATGAATATAAATTGACGAAATTTGGTGCAGTTATAGATTATGTATATATCACGGTTTTAGGATCATAAAAAAATAATAATTTTATATTTTAGGGGTGGCTCTCCATACATGTGAAGTGGGGATGAAAAATATTTTTTCACTCTACCACATTGTGTGGAGTATCGTTGAATAGGTCTTTTAAAATAAAGGCAAGGTTTCATACGTTACTTTTTTATAAAGTTGACCATTTTCGAGTAATCGGCCTGCAATGTAGTTTGTAAGTTGTTCCCCCCCCTAGCATTGTAAACTATGGGAGATAGAAACTTGCGAATTTCCATGCTGATAGATCATGCTAAAAACTCTTTAGGAAAATTATTGCGAACCAAATCGGACAGTAACTTTTTGAGTAATTAAAAAAAAAGCATATTACGCGTGTATAGTTACGGAACCCTCTTTAGACATGTCCTGACATGCTCTTGGTTAGGTTATTTCTCCCATGTTTTAGAGATTTTTTGGCATACAAAAATACACTGTTCAAGCCCATTCATATTTTGATATAATATGTAGTACATGTGATAGTGCTACAAGGGTGGGGTAATTTTGCCACTTCTTCTTTAATGTTTTTGTGTACAAAAAGATTAATTGGGTCTGTCAGTCTATTCACTATGCATAACTCGACTCAAATTCAAAAACTTCTCTGAGCAGGAACCAATAAATGTTGTGAATAGCCCCACTGACCCGAGTATGAAATATTTGTGTAATTTCAAACTATATATTTCTTATCTCAATACTAATTTCACTTACCCTTTTCCTTCCTTAGCCTGGCTATAAACTTTTTAGGTGCAATTGATCCTACTTTCTTTTTTTGTGTTGCTATACTATAGAATAAATCTGCAAGACATGTTAGTAACGTTTCCTTTGTTCTTTTGTTCTTTGCTTTATATTCTAATACTTTCTCTCTGAACGGACGACAGAAGTACAGTGCTTGTAAAACTGAGTTGCTATAACAAGTGTTACCAAACTGGAAGTACAAAAGTTTTATTTTGTAGTTACAAATAGGCACCTATTTTATATTAAAAAACAATAGAATAATTTATTGAAGCTTCTAACTACTATAATATGAATAAGTTAGCTTAAAATAATAGAAAAAAGAAAAATACATAAAGATTATACATAGACAACGTAAAATATATAGGGATGATTTTCTGTTGTAGAATATGGTTAACTTTTTGTGCAGTTTGCAATTTAAGTGTGGAAAAACATTTATTGAATTCATATTAATCGTGTTTAACTAGTAACTAGTGGTTAGCCACAATTCATATTTAAATTTTTAAGGTTTCAACTTTAATTACTTTTGCCTCTTAGATATGCAATAAAAATATGTAAATGCTGTGAAGAGAAGGAGAGGGAAACCACTAAAAAGATGGGAGGATGACCTGGTGAAGCTGGTTAATAAAATCTGCACAAGGAGGTCTTTGCCAAAGGAAACACAGACAACAAAAACTTTAATTAAAAACATATTGTATCCAGATTCCAGATCAACAAATATTTTCTGAAAACAGGCTATAAAATATAAATTAATAATTGATGACTGACAATTGCGTCAAACACACTGTTATTTATTTAAAAAACATTAGCTTTCTGCACACCTTCCTCCAAATAAACTTTAACTGTGCCAAATATCCAACTCCTCTATTCGCACAATAATCCCAAAACTGCACTAAAAGTTTTTGTTCTATGTGTATTTGATGATGATTATCAAACTCATACAAATTAGAAAAAAAAGATGAAAATATGCAACAAACAATTCAACCTGTTTCTGTAACAACTACAAGAAAAATCATCTGTGGAATGAAATTAATCAAATTTATTTTATGTAGTTATCTTATCTTACACCGTGGAAGATAATTTATTATGTATTATTACCTCTTATTTGGTATTATCCAAATAAGAGAATGAATACTTACATTGACTAAACCAAAATAATGCTCATTCGGTGGAAACTGCTCAGAGCCAATATCCTTCTCTAGTTGTGATATATTTGCACCCTGAAATAGTATTAGTATTGGTTTACTAACTTTTAATTTATAGTAAAATTTAATAATATTAAAACAGTCTTGCAGTTATGAAATAATATAAGTGAGCATTTCTCAAATTTTTTGACCATAGCCGCAACGTCGATGTCCCATGTTTTGGTCTTTGATTATTTTTTTACTACGATAACATAAATAACATACATGACTGTCGTAACTTCGTTGATATTATTTAATTATCAGAGAAAATATCAAAGCTATAAATAAAACACTCTCACTACAATAAATAATTAATAATCTAAAATACCAAAATTTTCGTAGTATGGAAAATAGGTTGTCCCATTGCGACCGCGGTGATTTTGAACTCATTTATTTCATTAAATTCTAAGAAACGGAATATATGTTATAGTCTTAAAACACTACTTAGAGTATTTGAATACATATTTTATGTAGTATAATAGTGAAATACGTCGTAAGTTAATCAGTTTCAGGAAAATAATATTGTCCCATAAAAAAGTTCCAAAACGGAATTCAGATTTTGTTACCGATTTTTGTGTCGAAAGATTTTTTAAACTACAAAGTTAATTGATTTTTTTTCCTTTGGCAACACTATTGACGACATTTCACATTGCTATTTTGTTGTGATGTCATTTCGGTGTCGACAACAGCCGCGGCTTAACGTAGTGCTCTGCACTGCGACTAATTCGATCTGGATTTTGTTATACTGTGTGAAGGTAAGTTCAAGATACTTAATAATCTTGTTGAAATTGATAAATAGTTCTTTTAATGGGCTACAATTTGATGTAAAATACTGTTTTAAGTATTGAGTTTTAAAGAATATGTATTTTATTCAAAATCTGTACCCGTCATTTCGTTACTTCTGTTTTTGTTACTTTCGCGTGGTAACGTATAACCAGAACGAGGGGTAACAAAAAAGGAGTTTTTAAAGCTAAGTACACATTTCGTAAAATTGCCATACTGGTAGGTAGGTATCTATATTCGTTTAATCCCCATAATGTTATATATATCTTTTGTTATGTATATATTACTAAATTTGAAGATTATAACACAGGATAAAACTAAATAATTTTCATTTTCACTTATTTTGTTTTCATTTTATAATGGAGTGTCAAGTGTGTGTATGCTTAGCCTTACATTTCCGATTTTGTTACCCAAGTTTCTTGTTTTGATACTGTCCCAAATTTTTTCTGATAATAATGGTAGATATTTCTTTTTCTTTAAATTGAAATGCTATAATCAATAATTTAAAACAATTTTATGATAAATATTATTATAATTATAAATAGTAAATATAACATGCCTTTTTCTATTTTAGAGGAAAACTAAACATTTTGATTAGAAAGTTTAAAAAAGGTAACAAAAAATACTCAGTACTGCTAAAAACAATTTAAATAATTTTTTTCACAATTTTTACTTTTATCAGATGTTGTTTAATTTATGATCTACATAGAAAAACATAAATTTATAATACAGTCTGCATGTTTCTTTATGGTTTTCATTAATTTCCAAGTAACAAAATAAGAACTTTTATTTCGCCCTTAACTAATAATTTACAGGTTTTTTGTATAAAAACTCTATTAAAACAAAAAAACAACCATAAATTCAGAATCTGTCTAGTTTTAGCTAGCTGTATTTAACATAATATGTCCAAAATATACTTATTGTATTTTAAGAAGATTATTAAAATGATGGTCAAAAAATTTGAGAAATGCTCAAGTAGCAAAAAGAATAGTTTTTGGAACTTTGAAAAAACTAAACAAAATACTAGAACTTGTGTATTTTTTTGATTTCTTACGTACTTACGTAGTCATTATCAAAAAATAAGACAAAAAAGTTAAATGATATCGCCTGGGAAACGATATCTAAACTTTGTAAAAATCGTCGTTGTTAGAACACACTTAGAATTTTTTATGGAAAATATCATTTAATATAGGGTTCCCTAGGATTTTTTCATTACAACGAAATATATTTCCTTTCAAGTTCTTACCATTCTCTGTTGGAAGTTAAGACCGAGATCCTGACATATTGACATTTGCAATCTGGTTTTAAAATCTTCTAGGCGTTATACGCGATCAGCAGTTTGTTTTGTGTTTTTATAATAATTTAGTAAAACAGTTCTTTATAAACATAATTGCAGCTATAATATTTTCTGTTACTAAATCAATTTCGACCATATAAACGAAAAAATACTATTTTCGTTAGCACAATGCACTATGCAGAAACCATGGCAGAAACCAAGCAGAAACTGTCATTCGACAATCGACAAGTCAAAAAAAGTGACAACCGTGAACTTATGCCGCGTCCGCACGTTTGCCACTTGCTGCCATTGAGGTTGAATTCTTTAGTCATTGCTTGCCGCAAACTACAAACCTCCACAAACGCTTGAATTGAAAAGGGGAATCAAACGTCGCCATCCGCACGCTTGCGAGTGAGTTAGTGTGTTCTGAACAGGCAAGCATGACGGACGTTGAGCTCGTAGGTATCGGCTATAGTATTTGCTTTTAGTTATTTTTATTGTAAAAACAACAGCCTCCGTGGTCTTGTGGTTAGAGCTTGGCTCTCGACTCGGAGGTCGAAGGTTCGATTCCCGCACTGGGATTATGAGAGTAAAATAGAGTGTGCTTTTTTGTACTACGCACATACTTGGGCACTATAAAAATACTCCTGCGTAACTGGCCTGGTTTCAATAAAACCAGCCACTGTCACCGAAATCGGTGTGAGGAGTTATTATTATTATTATTGTAAAAAAATACATAAATAAAAACAAACAAAAAAAACGGCAAAGAAGATGGTGGATTAAGTTACAAATTAACCGTATAGTGGCTTATTCAATAATGTACTTAGCCACGCATCGGCTACTTTTTTCTCATAATAATAATAATAATAATATCTATGGACGTGTGGCGGACCAATCAGCGCACAGTCCTGAATCGCGCTATCGAAGTTTCTGAGCTCGGAAAGTATGTATACGACAGCTGAAATGATTACAAGTGGGCTTCGGCCTGACCGAGCATACCATCTCGCTCGGTCGGAGATCTCCCTTTGGGGCCTACCACCACAATTCCCACAGACGTTTCACACCACGTCAATCTGGTCCCGTGGTAAGTTCTCGAAGAATTTGTGTTACGGGTACCAGACAACAGAAATATATTTAATACTTTTATATTATACATGTCACCGTAAAATTGTAAAAACCGTTAGATTGTAAAATAACTAACGACATTGTAAAAATATGTCGAAATATTTATAACTATATATTTTTAATCTTACGAAAAATAATGTGTTAAATTATAGGCAGAATATTCGCGTCCAAAGTCTATCGGCATTTTACAATTTCACTAGTTTTATTACAATCTAACGGTTTTTACAATTTTACGGTGACATATACATATTTAAGATTTTTATTGTATCTATCGGCATTTTACAATTTCACAAGTTTTATTATAATCTAACGGTTTTTACAATTTTACGGTGACATATACATATTTAAGATTTTTATTGTATCTAAGTGTATTATACACTTACATAGATACAATAATTATGCTTGTTTTTCGGGTCCCAAATGCATGGTTCAGCATGGGCGTAGCCAGGTTTTAGTTTCGGGGGGGGTTCAAGAAAATAAAACGACTACAAGTACAATAAATAACCAGGGCCGTCTTTAACTTATTAGAGGATGATAGAGCAAAATTTTTTCCTATTTAATAGGTTAAATCTGTTTCCACTTCAAATTTTAAACCCTAAAACCCTCACAGGGTTGTAGGGTTTAAAATTTGAAGTGAAAATAGGATAATTTTATAATTTAAATTAAAGTAAAATAAGTGTCATTTCTGATGTTACAAAATAGATGACAAATAACTTATTATGTTAGGTTTGTCATATACCTAATACGTATTTCACGCTTTTTTCGTAGTACATAATTACAAAATTTTGTGATCAGTGACGTGCCTAAAATATTATGTCGCATGCTATACGTTCGAGGATTCGATGGCACGCGTGCCATAGGTTCGCGAACCCTGTTTTAGGCTATTGATTTTATTGTTTTTTAAAGTACAACATTCTTTCAGGGCTTTAAAAGTATAAAAAGTAAAAAAGATTTTAACAGGTTAAAGCGTAAAAACATTCGCTCGCTTTCTCAGTTTGAACGCATTTAACATAAACACATACCTACATATAGATAAAGTTAGCATTAAAGTTCTATTTTAGGCTGTTGATTTTTTTTTCTAAAATAACTTTAAAAAATCATCTTTCAGATAGGGTTATTGGGGCGGCAAAATATTTTAATTGGCCTCGGGCGCAAAATTTCTAAATATGCCTCTGTATATGAGTTATCCACATGGACCAGCCAGCCCATTTCGGGGGGGGTTTGAACCCCCTAAACCCCCCCCCCCCTGGCTACGCCCATGTGGTTCAGCCTGATAACATTCGAGAAAAAACAAGATGTCTAATATTTGACCAATCACCACTCATTTTGTGCGAGCGTATGCACGTCTGCCCGTCTCCAGTACACAAACCAGACCACAGAACACTTAATACTCGCGGAGAAGAAGGTCGACTTCATACAAAAAAATTGGGACCAAATAGCGCCTCTAGTGAGCTGCCCCCTCAAACTTTTAACCGCCTTCCAACAAAGGAGGACTATATATTTGATTAGATGAATATGGCGGGAAATTGAAGATACGTAATTAAAGTTTAAGTCAACGTTAAATTTCTCTTTCGAGTTAAATTTTACATTCCAACAAAACCGAGCAACCACCTCCACGAACAAATCATAACTACTACGTTACAAAAAGTAAGTGAGCCCTTATATACATACGTCTAATGTTTTCGATAGCGTGATCTAGAAGCGGCATAGTGTCATCTGTTGTGGTTTTTAAGTAACTTTTATGTAATATTAACCATGTAAGACAGAGAGCGATATATTGAAATATAACCATTCTTGTCGCACCGAACTGCCCCCTTTTTGGTCCAAGGTCATTCATACAAAGTCGACCACCCCTGAACCAGACTGAGCGCGCGCAAACGTGTGGATGCATCGCAAGCGCTAGCGACAAATTCCCTTTGATTTGTGTCAAAAAACCGACACTCGATCGGAACGGCTGCAAGCGCTTGCAAACCTACACAAACCAAGGCAAACGCTCTATCCGCACGTTTGAATTTGTGAGAGCTTGTCGAGGTTTGGCAAACGTGCGGACGCGGCATAACGTGAACCGACGGCGACATGTCAAGATTTTTTTTAATTTTTTCCGGTACCTAGTTAAAGGCTGCACACACTCGCTCGAAAATCTTGCTTGCAGCGTCTCACCGTCTCACGTACTATAATACCTATAAGGCTAGGACTTTATGCACCACCGGAATCCGGAAGGCTTGGCCGTAGAAAATTCGAAGTATTGAAAATATCTCTACGCTCGCGCTAGTACAATAGTACATAGAGTTGAAAATTGAACACATTAAGTGTCGCTCCGCTGCCATGTAGTCACGCTTCACACTAAGCGTTTATTTCTCTCACCTTTATTTTAAAATAATTAGAACTACACTGTAAATACCGGTATAACTCTCTAGATTTGACAGCTGTATACGATTTTCAGCTTTACTTAATACAGAGTTCTATTTACAGACTACAGTGCAGTTCAAACGTAAGGTGCAGTTTTTACTGTCGCGAACACACAAAAACGCTCGTAGGAACGATGTGCTAATAAGTGATTTCCACTCTCGCGCGAGTGGCGAGGCGAGGCCCGAAGTGAGTCGCGAGGCGAGTGTGTAAACGTAGTTCGCCTCGAGCAGCTGGCCTATAATTCTGTATCGTACATTTTGTGAGTTAATGGCTGGCCGCACACGTGCAATATTATTGTCAATAATGCTCATATTGACAATAATATTCCTTGTGTGCGGGCCATATTGCCGTTTTTTTTGTATGTATTGACTAGTATTGACAATTTTATTCTGTCAATAATATTGCACGTGTGCGGCTAGCCAATCACTGAGTTAATAACGAAACGGAGGAGTGAGTAACGGAAAGTGTCACTTTTGTATTCACTATGCACAAGTTAACAACTGAGTTGGTACGGTTTTTAACCAAATCTTAGTTGATAACTTTTAGGGAAGAGGCATTCATTTTGCCTTATATTTTTTTTCGATAGTTCCTAACTATCAATAAATATGTATTCACTAAAGCAAAATGACAGTTCATAATTACGAACTCAATGAAGTGACTAACCCATTTTAACAACTGCTAAAGAGTAGTTGTTTTCGTACGTTGATAATAAAATTTGAAGATTTTAATTGAAATTACAGCTTGGCAAATAAATCGTGTAATTAATAGGGGCGCCAGCATCGTTCGGATGGTCACCTCATTTCCGATAACTATAAAATATACTTTGATTAAATTCAGTTTTGAAAAATACTTTATCCATATTTTAATTTATTGAGTTTGTATACTTATACATTTTTTATTATGTCCAAATTTAACTAGCCATAAACATAATCTCCCTTACTAATAATCGCTGTATAAGCTTTGAATAGTTATACAGTGTTTTGTCTCCTTCTATCGAATTAAAAATGTCACTTGTGTGACGTGAACAAAACACTGTATAACTATTCAAAGCTTATACAGCGTTTATTAGTAAGGGGTAATAACAAATAGTAGCATTAAAGCTCGCATTTGTATCTTTGTTTACGTTGCTTAGGTCAAATTGCAGATTTCATAAAATAGTTTTTTTAGGAATACATTTTAGGAATAAAAAAAAGCAGTATATTTATTTTGTTTATTTAATCAGAGTCAAAAACACCCTCATCCAAATATTCTATATCAGAAAACCAAGTTATAATTTGGCTCGAGCCCTCCCCTAAAGTCTAGCTCAAGCCCTCCTCAATAGCCTGGATCGAGCCCTCCCCAAAAGTCTGGCTGTTATTAGAATCACTGTCACTAATGCTGCAGCTGTCGTCTCGGAGGTTTACGACTATTCTGTCTTATGTCATCATATAATGTGTCATTTAACATATCCGTCTTCTATTTTTATCACATGCTGGCATGCTTTTCTCCAGTCCTCAGCAGATACATCTTCTTCAAACACACACCTTGAAAAATAAAACACGCAATAAATATTTTTTTTAATATACTAATCCATGAGTAAAGTACATAATTCACAAATAAAGTTAGTACTTTGTAGTACCTACCATGATATCAACTGATCCCACATTGCGTGAGGCGATTTTTTGTTTTGCTATGCCCCAGATCAACTCAATAGGGTTAAGGTCACAGTGGTAAGGTGGGAGCCTATCAGGCTAAACACTGTGCGACCATGCTCACCTAACAGTTTATCGATCTCATAGATAGTCTCGGACTTATGTTGTTTAACAAGCATTACCAGGTTTGGCTTTTTCGCTGTTTCATTAAACATTATGTTGATTTTCACCAACCACTGCTGTAGGAGCTTTATTTAGTAAAACAGAATGGTAAGGAGCATTATCCATTACAATCATCAATATGGCTCTGACAAGTTGGGAATTAATCTTTCCCTAACCCACTTTGTAAAATTATTTTTATTCATTTCTGAATCCTCATTTTTATTTTTTCCACTAAAAATTAGCAATGAATTTGGTACAAAACCTTTATCAGATGTATAATTATTATGTATCTGAAAAAAAAATAGAAATAGGTAATCATGAAAAAAATAGAAATAGGTAATCAAAGATCAAAATAAATATAAAATAAAAAATCAAAATAAATCCGTGGGGTCCTAGCGCTATAAGGCTTTTTGGAAATAGGAAAAAGGTTAGTCGACATCACAGGAGACTGAAGAGCTGGCGGCTCGGTTCACCTCGGACAAAGAATTAGTCTAGCTATTCAAAGGGAGAACGCTGCCAGTATATTCGGAACCTTGCCTAAAGGGACTCCTTTTAATAATATATTTGAGCTATTACATTATATTTTTAAGGTTTTTAGTTTTAGGTTCTTTATTCTAGTTTAAATATATTTTTTATTCTATTGTATATTATTATGTATATTGAATAAATGAAGAGAATATATTATATTAAACAATAATTAGGTTTAATGCTTGAACATTAAATTAATACATTAAGAAAGTGGAAGTTTATTAAAAATTATTAAATTAATTCAGTTAGGACTACATACCTTTTGCCTTTTGAAATATTTTCTTTTATTCCACTGACTTCCAAAGATTGCCAGCACTTTTTTAATTTATATGATGTATGAACATAACTATCATCAAAATAAAATATAAATAATATTCTTTTTCAGCTCCTCTGGCAAGTTTCTGTTTTTAATATTTTTTTCCAGGTAGACTACACGTTTCGCAGCTATATTTGGTTTTTCTATGAAAGCTATCGTCTTGGCATTTTTTGTATCTAAAACCTAGGGATATTAAAACCTTCTAGGTATAAATGTTCACGGCTGTAGTAAATCGCTGTAAGTGCGATTTACTACAGAAATTGTAAGTATATACCTCATAACATCAATGTTATTAACTTAACAAAAACATTTATGTACATTGTTGACTTTACCGCTCAATTTTTCTGTAACCTATTTTTGGTTTCACGTAAAGGTAAAGATGGCTTACACTCTAATAATGGTAGGTATATGCTGAAGGAAAAATTAATTTATTTTGAAAAAGTTGAGAGGAAAATCTTATAGTTATTTCGAAATATTTAGGCCCATATTAATAAACCGTTCTCATAGTTGAGACGATTCTCAAGAATGTTCTCAAGAATTTGTTTTAATTAATAGATCGTACTTGAGTACAGCTGTAGAGACGGCGTCTCAACTGAGTGAGAACGTATTAATAAACGAAACTCGTTCTCAACTGTGTTCTCAGTAAGCTGTCAAACTGTTTCTTGAGACGCGGTTTCGTAAGTATGGTCAAAACCTGACTTGAGAACGGCTTGGGATACAGTAGAAAATTATTTGTTGTGTTTTTTATTGTTTTACAATTATGTAAATTATAATCTAAATACTTACGATTAGTCAAACTCCAAATTTACGCTACATACTCAACACAAAACAAAGATAAGAATAAAAAGACTTTTGTTGATACCTCTTCATCTTTTTTTTGGCAATCGCGGTTGCAAAGGTTTTGCACCATTCTGCCAGCGTTGAGTATTTATAGAAATATTTTCGATTTAATTTATTTATTTACATTAAACCTATTTGATTTATAAATCATAGCACTAAATATTAAAGATAAATATCAAAACAAAAGTGACTTGATTTGACACTTGACAGCCAAACTTGTTTTTCGATGTCCAAAAAACCAATCCTCATTAAATCAGTTCCCTCCCCCTCCTACAATTCCTCGCCCTATCACCCTTAAATCTGTTCTGCTTTTTGTAAATACTCCTTTTATTGAAACTTTATGTACATACCTATATATTGTTACTAACAAAATAAAATTGTGGTAAGTATTGTGTAATGTTTGTGTTTGTTCTAGGTTTTAGATTATAATTCAACAGACTTCATTCAGTACATCATACCCTTGTTTATTCATTAAACCCACTCAGCAAAGTTTTCGTCAACACACTCTGATATTAGCGAATCACTAAGGAGCCATTTTAAAGAAAAAGAAGAAGTAGAACTTTTTCGAATGTTTGTGATCCGCATTCCGTTTTACCTAGTTGTTATAAAAATATAGATATTATTATGTAATCGATTATTAAACATTAATATCTACGTGAAAATTAATGAATATCAGGTTTTTCAATATAAAAAATACAAATTAAACTTTTTATTATTAGATATTACATTTTTAAAAATAAATATTGAAGGAATGTTTATTCAATAAATCCGATCTTTGTAGAAGTGTAAACGAAACGTAATTTCATTCGTTCTTTGTCGTGTAAATGACGCTTAAAAGTTGAGAAAGTGATCTCAAGAATGTTATCAACTGAGAACGTCTTGAGATCATACTATGAATTAAAGACCTTCTTGAGAAGTTAATCGCTACTTGAGACCGTCTCAGAAAGAACGAATGAAATTACGTTTCGTTTACACTTCTACAAAGATCGGATTTATTGAATAAACATTCCTTCAATATTTATTTTAAAAAATGTAATATCTAATAATATAAATACCAAAAAAAGTTTAATTTGTATTTTTTATATTGAAAAACCTGATATTCATTAATTTTCACGTAGATATTAATGTTTAATAATCGATTACATAATAATATCTATATTTTTATAACAACTAGGTAAAACGGAATGCGGATCACAAACATTCTAAAAAGTTCTACTTCTTCTTTTTCTTTAAAATGGCTCCTTAGTGATTCGCCAATATCAGAGTGTGTTGACGAAAACTTTGCTGAGTGGTTTTCATGAATAAACAAGGGTATGGTGTACTGAATGAAGTCTGTTGAATTATAAAATCTAAAACCTAGAACAAACACAAACATTTAGGGTTTTACCACAGTTTTATTTTGTTAGTAACAATATATTATTATGTACATAAAGTTTCAATAAAAGGAGTATTTACAAAACGCAGAACAGATTTAAGGGTGATAGGGCGAGGAATTGTAGGAGGGGAAGGGAACAGATTTATTGAGGATTGGTTTTTTGGACACCGAAAAACAAGTTCGGCTGTCAAGTGTCAAATCAAGTCACTTTTGTTTTGATATTTATCTTTGGTATTTAGTGCTATGATTTATAAATCAAATAGGTTTAATGTAAATAAATAAATAAAATCGAAAATATTTCTCTAAATACTCGACGCTGGCAGAATGGTGCAAAGCCTTTGCAACCGCGATTGCCGAAAAAAAATATGAAGAGGTATCCAAAGAAGATGGAGGTATCAACAAAAGTCTTTTTATTCATAACTTTGTTTTGTGTTGAGTATGTAGCGTAAATTCGAGTTTGACTAATCGTAAGTATTTAGATTATAATTTACATAATTGTAAAACAATCAAAAACACAGCAAATAATTTTCTACTGTATCCCAAGCCGTTCTTAAGTCAGGGTTCGACCATACTTACGAAACCGCGTCTCAAGAAACAGTTTGACAGCTTACTGAGAACACAGTTGAGAACGAGTTTCGTTTATTAATACGTTCTCACTCAGTTGAGACGCCGTCCCTACAGCTGTACTCAAGTACGATCTATTAATTAAAACAAAGTCTTGAGAACATTCTTGAGAATCGTCTCAACTATGAGAACGCTTTATTAATACGGGCCTTAGGCCCGTATTAATAAACCGTTCTCAAACTCGTTTTCAAGACCTTTCTCGGCTGAGACGGTCTCAAGTAGCGATTAGCTTCTCAAGAAGGTCTTTAATTCATAGTATGATCTCGAGACGTTCTCAGTTGATAACGTTCTTGAGATCACTTTCTCAACTTTTAAGCGTCATTTACACGACAAGGAACGAATGAAATAACGTTTCGTTTCACTTCTACAAAGATCGGATTTATTGAATAAACATTCCTTCAATATTTATTTTTAAAAATGTAATATCTATTAATATAAATACCAAAAAAAGTTTAATTTGTATTTTTTATATTGAAAAAGCTGATATTCATTAATTTTCACGTAGATATTAATGTTTAATAATCGATTACATAATCTATACTAATATTATAAAGCTGAAGAGTTTGTTTGTTTGTTTGTTTGAACGCGCTAATCTCAGGAACTACTGGTACGAATTGAAAAATTCTTTTTGTGTTGGATAGTCCACTTATCGAGGAAGGCTTTAGGCTATATAGCATCATGCTAAACTCAATACGAGCGGAGTACCAATCAAGAATGTTACAAAATCGGGGGTCTTTTTTTCCTTTTGAGAGCTTTCGCTACGTACGCTGCGGAAACGGTTAAAGTTTCGCTAAAATGATGTATGGCAGAATTGTTCCCCTTTAAAAGTTCTAAAAAAAAGTCCGCGACAGTATATGTCTATCTTTTAAGGTTGGCTCACTATAACCTTTTTATACTTACCAAATTTGTTCTAAAAGTAAGCATTATTTGTGAAGGTGTTTTCATAAAGATTATATTAATCCTTATCCAAGTAAATACGTTATTCATTACAAGCATTTAATCTAGAAGAAATTTGCCGTTTACATCATTTGATTTCAATGAGTATTTTAGAAGATATCGCAGTAATAAAATAATCATGCGCGCTATAGTAAGGCGCGCGGAGCGGGCGGACAGTCGTGAGGTGGAAGCGCTTCTTCTACGTAAATGAAGTCGCGGGTAAATTTTAGCGATATCCCAAAGTAACTATTCCACGCGGACAAAGTCGCGGGGAAAAGCTAGTAATATCTTTATTTTTATTACAACTAGGTAAAACGGAATGCGGATCACAAACATGCGAAAAAGTTCTACTTCTTCCTTTTCTTTAAAATGGCTCCTTAGTGATTCGCCAATATCAGAGTGTATTGACGAAAACTTTGCTGAGTGGGTTTCATGAATAAACAAGGGTATGGTGTACTGAATGAAGTCTGTTGAATTATAATCTAAAACCTAAAACAAACACAAACATTTAGGGTTAGTACTTACCACAGTTTTATTTTGTTAGTAACAATATATTATTATGTACATAAAGTTTCAATAAAATGAGTATTTACAAAACGCAGAACAGATTTAAGGGTGATAGGGCGAGGAATTGTAGGAGGGGGAGGGAATTGATTTAACGAGGATTGGTTTTTTGGACACAGAAAAACAAGTTCTGCTGTCAAGTGTGAAATCAAGTCACTTTTGTTTTGATATTTATCTTTGGTATTGAGTGCTATGATTTATAAATCAAATAGGTTTAATGTAAATAAATAAATAAAATCGAAAATATTTCTATAAATACTCGACGCTGGCAGAATGGTGCAAAACCTTTGCAACCGCTATTGGCTATTGCCAAAAAAAGATGAAGAGGTATCAACATAAGTCTTTTTATTCATAACTTTGTTTTATGCAATTGTTTTATGTTGAGTATGTAGCGTAAATTCGAGTTTCACTAATCGTAAGTATTAAGATAATAATTTACATAATTGTAAAACAATAAAAAACACAGCAAATAATTTTCTACTGTATTCCAAGCCGTTCTCAAGTCAGGGTTTGACCATACTTACGAAACCGCGTCTCAAGAAACAGTTTGACAGCTTACTGAGAACACAGTTGAGAACGAGTTTCGTTTATTAATACGTTCTCACTCAGTTGAGACGCCGTCCCTACAGCTGTACTTAAGTACGATCTATTAATTAAAACAAAATCTTGAGAACATTCTTGAGAATCGTCTCAACTATGAGAACGCTTTATTAATACGGGCCTTAATATGTATGTACTCGTCTCATTGACTTGACAGTAGTTGATAACTTAGTCCACAGACAACAAAATAAACAGTTATCCGAATAAATTAAAAGGTTCTCACATTTTATAATGTACTCCTCCACAGACAGTACCTACTATTCAATTTAGCCGAATTACAGTCGAGAACTTTGCGTCAATTGAGTTATTCACTTTGCCATCAAAAGGTACTGAATACAAAATTATGGAACTGGTTGGTTACAAACAAAAGCTAGTTAATAACCATTTTCAAAGTGATTAACTAAACTTGTATTTTAGCGAATAGCCCCGCAGAACTACGTTTACACACTCGCCTCGCGATTCACTTCGGGCCTCGCCTCGCCACTAGTAGGGTCGTCGACGCTTTTTCGATCAACGAAACGAGACCGTTTATCGGTCATCGTAAACTAGTTGAAAAAACAGTTTTTTTTTCGACTAGTTTACGTGTTCGACGAATACTGAACTGAGCAATAAACTGTGACAAACAAAGTAGTTTTGTTGAATGAACGACTTTCAGCATTAACTGCTTTGACAAACTTGTTGTCGTTTGCTGATCGACGCGACTAGCGATGACGACGAACGACGAGACGGTTTAATCTGTGAGCGGTGGAAATGAACTTCCCTTCATACTTTTTCCAGGCTTAGGACTGGCAGGCAGGGCGGCAGGTTCATTACTGAAATTTTACATTTACTTAATTAATTTAAAATTATATAGACTAGAGCACGTCGTCGGTTGTAAAGAACAGAGATAGACATATTGCTCGTGCCGAGTCGTCGTGCCCCGCGCCCGTCCGTCGATCGTGTTGTCGCGTCGCGACGAACGGTCTCTGTCGCACGCACCGTTCCGGCATATGGCAACCGTTCACGCATAGACTAGTTTATCAGTAGGCGCTAAACTAGTTTACCCGTTCATGACAAATAAACAGTTTAATAAAACAGTTCGTTCATTCAACGCCCATCCCTACTCGCCACTCGCGCGAGAGTGTAAATCTAGTATAATAATCGGCTTATTCGAATTTAGATTTTCGAATAATCGATATAAGCTCGGCAAGTCCAATGACTAAAGAATTCAAAGGACAGGCCCTACCTATGACAAAAACGTGTCCAATTTATCAGCTGATTATGAGCAAAAAATGGCTGCCGAACTAGAGTTGCAATTATGGGTATCGACAGTATCGATATTTTAAATTTTCATAAGTTTTACAATAACTTACATGTATACGTAAATAAAAAACTTATTTTACTAATGACGTTGTACATTTAACTACTTTTAATAATCGATAATATCTTTTAACGGGCATCCAAAAAAGTATTCGATGCTGACGATATATTTAGGTATACATTCTATTTGTTCTAACTGGACCACTTTCAAAAAAGTTTTTGTAATATCTTTATTAATCATGTAAAACTTACCTTTATTTACCATGGGACAGAAGTGCCATTTCTTTATTGAAGTCAACACGCTTAAGTATAATTATTAGTTAAGGATCTTTTAACTCCTAGGTCCTTATAGGTTATAATATTATAACCTCTAAGGACCTAGGTAGGAGTTAAAAGATCCTTAAATATTTATTTATATAAGAGCTGAGCCAACTGTATAAATTGGTTTATGACATGAAATTATGCTTTTTTTATTCTTAATTTATGCATACGTAAGTAAAAAAACTTATTTTACTAATGACATTGTACATTTAACTACTTTTATTAATCGATAATATCTTTTAACCGATATCCTGAGTATTCTATGCTGATTGCTGAGGATAGTTTTATTCTATTTGTTCTAACTGGACCATTTTTTTTTAATACCTTTATTAATCAAGTAAGACTTAACTTTATTTACCATGGGAAAGAAGTGCCATTTCTTTATTGAAGTCAACACGTTTATCTTTTATTATTTAAGGATACTTAACTCCTAGGTCCTTAGAGGTTATAATATGGTTAAATATTTATTTTCATACGAGCTGAGCCAACTGTATAAATTGGTATATGAAATGAAATGGTGCTTTTTTTATTCTTTATTTAGGGACTTTTGATGTACAGCGTAAGTCAGTCCCATCGTAACCTAATCTTATACATAATGACAAGATGCTTTATTTGGTGAAAATATGGTTACAATTAATAGGTGTTACATTTTTACAGCTTGGCAAATAATTAGTCCTTGTGGCATCGACAGATGGAACTAAAAACTTTTTGAACTATCTAAGGTGGAATAGAAATAAAAGACAAAGGAATATATCCACTTATATTAAAATGAATAAGTCTATCCATTTCTAAATAAAATTAAGTTTGTTCAAAAACTGGCTATGCTATTCTCTTGACTGGGTCCGGGTATTAATATTTTCTTCTCCAGCTTTCAACCATAATTTGCTTATTGTATCACTTTTCGGAAACCTATAAAAAACAAGTAGGTATTATTAGTTTTATCATTTGTCAAATAATTTTGGTCACAACAATATTATTAAAAGCTATCAAACTTATATTTTTAAAACCACATCGAATACATTCAGATTGCTTTTTGAGACATAACACACATGTAATTATTTTGTTTTTATCGATGTAATTATTATTTGTACCTTTATCGATAACTATTACAAACGGTAGGTACAACACTTTTCAATTACGTAAATAAATCTAATGACTTAAAATGCAATTTAAAGGACTGTTCTAATGAAATTTAAGTGGATATGAATATAATAAATGAAAAAATCAAATTGCAACGCAATTATTTCATGAAATGTTTATAGTATTGCATAAAACCGGCTACTAACCTGCGTAAATACAATTGAGGTTGATTTATACTCTTTAATGCATTGCACCTTGCAATATAACGTTTAGGCATGTTAATTATCACTTTTACAACATTCAAATAAAATTTTAAAGAATAAGTCCTAATAATCTCTTGGAAATTCATAATTAAACAAAACATAAACAACCTTTTGACAGGAGACCTACCACAGTTAATTGACAGTTAATGAGCAGAAAATGGCGGATCGTTCCACATTTCGTTAATTGTCAAAGTTTTGAAGTCTAATGTTTCTAAAATGAGCAAAAACAAAAATACTGCTGTTTCTTCTAACATGAAAATTATTGCATTAGATAGAAAGAGACCAAATGATATTTCACCGTCTGTCTCATATTTGTATAAGCGCTAGTATGTATAGAACTGTAAGGGCCCCTCCATGTATATACCTCAATGGGCAAGTCAGGAACGGAAGTTGCTACTCGCTACCTATCGCATTCGCACTTCGTAGGCCGCAGCCCGCAAGAAATTGGGAACAATTTTATTAAAAATAATCAGCGGATTGCGGACGGCAAAGTAAAGGGAACACGGGGAATATTACACCGCTGACGTGGCCACATATTATTTGTTTGATCATTGGACTAAATTTTACGTAGGTAACTGGTAAGTCGATTTTTAACTGCGTTTGAATACGATAAGGACAGGCTTAGAATAATTTCACCGGATAATTTTAACCCCGTACGGCGTACACAATATTTACCCTTTCGTTAATTGCAGCAAGAATGCTGACTACGTTATACGTAGTGTTGGCTATATCAGCCGTATTTGCTGGAGTTCCGACTCCAGAGGAAACTAAGCGGATGATGGATCACCTTTCTGAAGCGGAGCACTATAAAAATGAGCATCATAATAAGCAGTTTGACCACGACGCGTTCCTGGGTGAGGATCAAGCCAAAACCTTTGATCAGTTGCCACCTGAAGAGAGCAAAAGGAGACTAGGGTAAGTGCTATTCACTATTTCATAACCAATAGGAATAAAAATTCAATACATTGTAAATTGTTAATGTAAACCTTTTTGTTACTTTGTAATACTTATGGGTTTTCCGAATCCTAGGCTATATTCAATACTAGCGACCCGCCCCAGCTTCGCACGGGTACAATTATACTGATACTAATACTACAGAATGTCTTTAAACCTTTAACAAAACGGACGAAATCTAGTCAAAACACACAGAAACAAATTAATATAGGTACCTACTAAAACTCAATGAAATAAGTAGATGGGTATACTTTTATCCTATGAAATACCATAGATCTAAACTCCCCCGCACGCGCACCCCCGCCTTGGTGACGCCCACTTCGCAACAGGCCATGCAGCAGAAATCGTAACATTTTAATTTCGCCATAACTTCAAAACCACACGTCCAATTTCAATCATTCAAAGACCAAATATTATCTAAATAAACTGTACTTAGTGATGAAATAATTTATTTTGATAAGGATTAATAGTATGAGTAAAATAAACGCGTTTAAATGTAGTCCAAAAAAAATTCAAGATTTCTAAATAAAAAAATGGTTGTTGTGCCTCACTCGACATAGATAGGCATAGTGTGTCGCGGACTTTTTTGTAGATATTTATAAGATCTACAATTGATTAGAACATTTTATGGTTCTATCTTTTATAGTTTAGGCAGCGTACGCAAAATAAGTAACTTTTCTGGTTGATTTTTTACACCTTGTGTCCGAAAAACCCAAATATTTTACGGAACCCTATTTTTTTCCAAAATAAAATATAGCCTATGTTACTCGTGGATAATGTAGCTTTCGAATGGTGAAAGAATTTTTGAAATCGGTCCAGTACTTTTTGAGCCTATTCATTACAAACAAACAAACAAACATACAAACAAAGTTTTCCTCTTTATAATATTAGTATAGATATGGATATTTAATAAAATAATTAACAATGACCTGTCTTACAAAGTTCAAGTTGTTTAATTGATCATGATTGCCGTGGATCATTGATTATATTTTATTTGCATCAAGAGTAGAACAAAATCAAGATTAATTCTATCGATTTGGCACCATCATGAGTGTATTGAATCCCGTATTTCTGAGAAGTGATAGTGATGTTATAATATTAACATTAAACATATCCATTATATAGTCTATACTATCTATACTAATATTATAAAGAGGAAAAGTTTGTTTGTTTGAATTGAAAAGGCTCTGAAACTACTGGACCAATTTTGATGAAATTTGGTACAGATATAGATTAGGAGGGAAGGACATAGGCTACTTTTTATCTTGGCAAAATGTAAGGTTCCTGCACAATTTCCTTTTGGTAAATATTCCGTATCGCGCCACCAGCGATTTTGAGGCCATTTTTTTTTACAGTCGTGTTATAATCTATAAACATCAGAATTAGTATTGTTATGATGGCGCATGACTATTTCTGGCAAAAAAAAAAAAAAAAATTATAGTATAAGTATATAACACCACCAGCGATTTTGAGGCCGATTTTTTTTTTACAGTCGCGTTATAATAAGCCCTCAATAACAACTGGCTTCAATTATGAGTCGACGGACTCCTACTTCTGGGTGGTTTACAAAAAAATAACCACGATGACTAAGGCGGTAGCTTCGCTGCGCTACGCTCCCGCCTTAGCCATCTAACCTAACCCAATGAAGTCGTATTGGGTCAACTCGGAGTATTTTTATTATTTTTTTTTTTTTTTTGCAAAAAAGGTTATGCGCCATCATAACAATACTAGTTCTGATGTTTACAGATTATAACGCGACTGTAAAAAAAAATCAGCCTCAAAGGCACTGGTGGTGCGATACGGAATATTTACCTTCCTTTTGTGCAAACATCTAGTTATATAATATTACAATCATGTATGTTCAATGCTGTCTTATCTTACAAATGTAACTAACATGTGTGGGAGGACACCCTATTATCAATTATCTTAACCACGCTATATCGGTTACATAAACCAGAACGCTTCAATCATGTAATCTGTATTTTAATGTCTACACAAGTATGTTTTGTAGGTCATTTTAAACCTTCCATGAACTACATGGGGCGTGACAAACCCCAGGCCTGCGGAAATCCTTGTTAATCTTTGAAAACTCAGGCAATGCTTAAGAAAATTTTAGTAGCCACATAAATCCAAGCCACACAAAGTCCATGATACACATTACACTGTTAGTCTGAGAAAATTAAGGAATTCAGACCGAATAATTCATGTAGTTTTGAAAGTTGCTTCAGTTATTCCTAAAGGTGTCCAGATGAATATACCAAAAGCCCCCGAGGGAGGGACACGAGCCGGCGGTGGGGGAGGGGGGAAAGGTCTCTTTTTCAAGGTTTTTGCTTGTGACTCGAAAATTATTTATAATATCTCTTTAGTAACTTCTACATTAATTATCTACATTAAATTTCAACAAACATTATTGGTACAAGATTTCAGAAAAACTGTGAATCAATGTCTGTTAATCTCAGACTGAGTGCAGGGCGCTCGGTATACTTCAAGAAATTTTGTGGTTCTATTCTCTTTCTGTATAGTTTCAGTGGGTGTGATACAACCTCAGCTATTTACAGTAAGGGCTAAACATCAATTATCAAGATTTTTGATCAAAAGCCGTTACTAGAGGAAATAGCAACTGTATTTTATGGCCCAACATCAACTCCGGATGTTATAGCAGAAGCCGGGGAAAAAATGTTTCTTGAAGTATACCGAGCGCCCTGTACTCAGTCTGAGATTAACAGACATTGATTCACAGTTTTTCTGAAATCTTGTACCAAGCCCAAACCGGATCTTTCTTCCCTCCCCCCTACCAAAGGTCAGCAAAATATCACGCTTACAGAGTATTCCATCAAGCACAGGAGTGGCTTGGGAACCAACTGCCTCCTGAAATATGGGGTTGGAAGTGAGGAGTCAATGGAAACTTAGAACCAATCACGACCTTGGATCCTCCTGCTTCTGACGCGTTGTTAAATTCAATTTTTTGCCAATGTAAAAGTGGTTGTTCTGGAAAATGCAGTTGCCGAAAAGCGGGCATTAAGTGTAGTCTTATGATCTGTAACGGCTACCTAGGAGCTTGTACTAATGGAGCCCCCATCGATGTTGATGATAAAGATGACAAAGATGAGACACAATTTGATGGATAAGTCGGCATACTCGTGCAAAAAAAATTGTTTAATTTTTTAGAATTAAAATTTGTAAAACGATTTAGCTTCTTATTTTTATCACCTTTAATACTCTGTATCTCCTAAAGTATTGATCGTACAGTAAACATTTTAAGACGTAATTTATAGGAAATTTAATGTTATCTACATTAATGTAGAAGTCACTAAAGAGATATTATAAATAATTTTCGAGTCACAAGCAAAAACCTTGAAAAAGAGACCTTTCCCCCCCTCCCCCACCGCCGGCTCGTGTCCCTCCCTCGGGGGCTTTAGTATATTCATCTGGACATCTTTAGGAATAACTGTAGCAACTTTCAAAACTACATGAATTATTCGGTCAGAACGACGATTCTGAAACTAATTTTCTTAGACTATGTTTAACAATAGTGGTTTAGGTCTCACATTATTGTGGAACCGAGCAGATATCAGCAAAGTGCGTTTGGTTGTTACAAACCTCATGTGGTGTGGGATGTCCTGTAAAATGCTTGTAGATGTTTTGATGGAAAATTAAGTTTTTACATATGGTTGCATTTATTTTAGCTTACAATTATACATATAATAGAACAATCACAAAATTCGATGATTTATTTAGATTTGTAATGAAATAAAAGTAAAACGGAAGTATAAGTTAATTACAAGAATTGGGTTCTGATAACTTTTGGGGTGTGACAAGCCCCTCATGGTTCAGCATGTAACTGTCCACGTGGCACATGATGAATGATTTGTCTTCCTTTCTGTACACTTCCCTCTTGAAAAATATTTATATAGTGTATAAACTATACAATGTTTTGTCCTTGTGTGATTCATTGGAAAAGTCACTTGACAGACAAGGATAAAGCATTGTATAGATTAAACACTGTATCAAAAATCAAAAATCAAAAAAGTTTTATTTCCATATGGGTTACAAAGTAACGCTTAAAGAATTGTCCCTACTTGATGCCTACCACCGGTTCGGGAACTAACCCGGCGAGAAGAACCGGCGTAAGAAACTCGCACGGGGCCATCTTTTAGCAAAAAGATGGAAAATTGTTCTTTTCAAAAAAAAATGAAGTTGTTTACAATTTGAAAACTTAGGTCTAGGTAGGTATATAATATTGACAAAAGTCAGATACATATTGTAGTACATAGAAGTAGCCTTGCAGGTGGTCATCCTATTCCCAAGGTGTGCGATCATCAATAACATCATTGACCTTATAATAGGCTTTTGCACACAAACGTTCTTTAACTACTTTTTTAAATTTATTAATGGAAAAATTTTGAACGTTTTCTGGGATTCTATTGTATAGGCGTATACCAGTGGCGAAGGGTTCCTATAACTCCATTCCTATCGGCTTCCCTTGTCACTTACCTTTTGCAAACCTTCATAGAAATCCCTACCTATTATACAGGCTCCGGCTTCCCTATGAAAGAGAAGCAGCCTTCGCCACTGGCGTATACATTGACCTTTAAATGATTTGCTTACTTTACTTAGTCTGATCACCGGTATATCTAGCTTGTGCTTATTTCTAGTGTTTCTACAGTGATTGTCGCTTTTAGTTTTAAAATTACTAATATTCTTTCTAACATATTATAATACATTATCCAAAATGTATTGAGAAGCGACGGTTAGAATACCTATTTCTTTAAACTTTTCTCTCAGAGATTCAAAGGGGGACATTTTGTAAATTGAACGTATTGCTCGCTTCTGCAGCACAAATATCGTATTAATGTCTGCGGCACTTCCCCATAAAAGGATGCCGTAAGACATTCTACTATGAAAGTAACTAAAGTAAACAAGTCGCGCCGTGTCTTCGTCAGAAATTTCTCTAATTTTTCTGACTGCATATGCTGCAGAACTGAGCCTATCTGCAAGATTAGAAATATGAGGACCCCACTGTAATTTACTATCTAGTGTTATACCTAGAAATACAGTGGTGTCCACAAGATTCATTTTCTCATCATTTAATAGTATATTGGTTTGAACTTGCCTAACATTGGGCAATGTAAACTTTAAACATTTTGTTTTTTTGGAATTTAAAAGTAAGTTATTAACATTAAACCAATGTACTATTTTTGAGAGAGCACTATTTACCTCGTCGTAGTCTGACTGCTGTCGCTTCACATTAAAAATTAGTGAAGTGTCATCGGCAAGGTATAGATATTTTTATTAGTAAGGGGTTAATAATTATATTAGCAATATTTTACAAAGCTTTTAAAAGTATGATGATGATATAAATGTGGTGTAAATGAACTGTTTAACATCATATCAATCATTATGACATCAGTCATCAGAGTTCAGTAACCTTTTTATCTGAATGACCCAAATACTTTTCAGGTTAATAGTAGACAAGATTGATGCTGATAAAGACGGTTACATCAATATGGTCGAGTTGAAAGATTGGATTAGATACACACAGACCAGGTATATCCTGGAGGATGTAGAACGTCACTGGAAGCAGCACAACCGCACGACTATAGATGATGAGGAGGTTATCACCTGGGATGTAAGTGTTTTTATTTAAACTAGAGGTTGCTCTGTGGCCGAAGTTCGTTCATGTTCATTTTTTAATTTTAAAGTTTCAATTTTTGCAGGTTTCTTTTGCCCCTTTTGTTTATGGAATGTGAAAGACAATAATTGACAGTAATTGACTCCTGTAATTTATACACACTAGTATGAGAGGTTGTGTGTGTTACTGATATTTTCATTAATTTCATGTCATTTCTAAGCATTATTTAAAGAAATTTAAGTTTATCGCACGCCTTCCTCAGCATAAACTTTAATTGTGCCAAATTTCACTGTAATCCTTATGCACAATACTTGAAACTTTACTTGAAATTTTTGCTTCACGTATTAATATAATGATGATATATTTGAATAATTGTTGTTTATATTTTATATTGTACAATATGATGTTCAAAAAGAAATTAATTTTGTTTAATGAGGGGCAATTCACACGAAACAATACGCGACATGGTGCTGCATTTTTAACGTAGCTTAGCAAAATTTAACTTTATTCTTTACATAGGAAGATACAGGTTGCATTGTAAGAGCTCGAATGTCAAATTGCACCGCGCATGTGCATTGTATTACTCATGTCATGTGAAACTTGTATCTTATTGTGTACTGAATAATGTTACATTTTGAATAGCTGTCTTAAAAATGCACGGCCGCGTATCGTCGCAGTGTGAACTGACTCTTATATTTAATATTAATGTGTAAATGGGAACGTTACAAGTAATACCGTACGTAAAGAGTTTTGTTAATGCAATTACAGAGCTACAGGCAAGAGGTGTACGGTTTCATGGACGATATGAATCCAAATGAGATGTCAACAGAAGGTGTGACTTACACTAACTTGCGCAAGAGAGACCGCAGGCGGTGGGCGTATGCGGGTAACTATTACTATAGGTACTCTGTTAAAGAAGATGAAATTCAAACAAACTAATGTGGAATTGTATTTCTTTGTTGCTCGGTAAATAAGTGAAAATAAGTAAGCATTACAATACAATAGCCTTATTATTCAAGCACAAGTTCAATGCTACACTTCAGACATTATTTTATTATATATTACTAGCTTTTGCCCGCGGCTACGCCCGCGTGGAATTGTTCTTATAGAAAATCATTAAAGCCATTCAAATTTTATTTGACATTCCAACAAAACTGATCAACCAAATCCACGGACAAAAAGTACTGCAGTACAAAATATTCGTGAGCCTCAGCCTTTTATAAATATGTCTACGTCTAGAGCATAGTTTCTCAACCTTATTTTGCTCACCGCCCACTTTGAGAATATGTTTTTTTTCTAGAGCCCCCCATCTTAATTTTACTTACCATCTGTCGCCAATTTAAAACAGCTATTGCCACGATTATATTTAAACGTAAGATATTATATTATAGTTGTAAGATAGGAATATGACATTATCCTATTTATGAGTTTAAAATGAAGAACGAAAGAAGAATGTTTCAATGGGAGCAATTAAAACGCATGCTTATATTTTGGTTATATTTAGGTGGCGCCCCCTACGATTAGCTTTGCGTAATATTCCTAATTGGATCTAAACAATATCTCTTGTTGCCTTCGTACATCTGAACACACAGTTTGTTTACAGACGTGGACAAGAACGAAGCCCTCAACCGCACAGAGTTTGCGTGGTTCCTGCACCCGGAGGACCACGACAACATGAGAGATGTGGTGGTGCTTGAGACCTTGGAGGACATTGATGTGGATAAGGTACAGTATCACAATATAATATTATAGTAGTAGCTAGCTGACCTAGCAAACATTGTTATATAAATTATAACCCATTACACAGGGGTATGTAAAATAGATAACCTATTCTCAAACTTCAACCAGGATATAAATTATTTTATTCTTTTTGTTTTTTTTTATACACTTTGGTCTACTTACCAAAAAAGACATTTCGTTTTCCATACCAATATTATAAAGAGGTAAGATTTGTTTGTATGTTTGTTTGCATTGAATAGGCTCCGGAACAACTAGTCCAATTTTAATGAAATTGGGCAAAGATATGGAGTAGACCACGGGAAAGACATAGGCTACTTTTCATCGCGTCATAATGTACGGGTCCCTCAATATTTCCTTTTGCGCGCACGAAGTCGCGGGCAGCATCTAGTTTTGAATGAAAATTAATTTGTTGACATTGCAGGACGGCAAGCTGTCCCTGGAGGAGTACATCGGCGACATGTACCGACCGGAGGAGGGCGAGGGCGCGGACGACGAGCCCGACTGGGTCAGGCAGGAGCGCGAGCAGTTCGCCGGCTACAGGTAACGGGAGTACATCGGCGACATGTACCGGCCGGAGGAGAGCGAGAGCGCGGACGACGAGCCCGACTGGGTCAGGCAGGAGCGCGAGCAGTTCGCCGGCTACAGGTAACGGGAGTACATCGGCGACATGTACCGGCCGGAGGAGGGCGAGAGCGCGGACGACGAGCCCGACTGGGTCAGGCAGGAGCGCGAGCAGTTCGCCGGCTACAGGTAACGGGAGTACATCGGCGACATGTACCGGCCGGAGGAGGGCGAGAGCGCGGACGACGAGCCCGACTGGGTCAGGCAGGAGCGCGAGTTGCAAGTCGAGATTTCCTCAAAAGTCATGTTCTAAACGGGGGATAAACCGATAACGACCAAATTTTTGAAACATATTGTACTTCCCTAATAAGGGAGAAGTTGCATGATGCTCTAGGAGTCTTTTGCGATTTCTCTAAGGCATTTGATTGCGTGCAACACAACATTGATCAGGAAATTATGCCATTATGGAGTAAGGGGTCCAGCACTCGTCTTCTTATAATATTATTTATCAAATAGGACTCTGAGAGTTGAGATAAATGGAAAAATATCCACAGGTACCAAAGTTGAGATGGGGGTCCCACAAGGGTCAATTTTAGGACCCTTTTTTTTCTGATTTATGTAAAAAAATGACCTAACATACCTTATCAATTAAAAAAAAAGGTTTAGTATTGTTACGGAATTATGGTCCTATATTCGGAGTAAAACGAATTTCCACACTAATACAAGTCTGGTCTTCCAAACATACCGAAATGTCCAGAGAGTAATCGCACTATTCAATTTAGGTAGCGCTCGAAATTAACTCTACGAACACTCGTAGTTAAATTTACTGAACTCCGGCGGTCTGTTTATATACCGACGTCACAGGTACTAGAACTTGTACTTTCCATACTGGTAGCTTCGAGAACATTCTGTTTGTTTTTGTTTATTACAAATTGTAATCGTAAACAACTGTGAATACCGCAACAATTGTAAATAACTGTGAACACCCGCGTTACATACTAGAATGTTCTATACATCGAAGCGCCGTAATAGTATTATTTGACGATGATACTTCACTTGTAGTATCAATTGCCAAACATGTTATACCGAAGTAAATAATGCTCTCTTAATAATAGTGCACTGGATAAGTGTCAATAATCTTATGTTAAATAGCAAAAAAAAAATATAAAGTTCACATTGCCAAATGTAAGGCAAACTGACACCAAATGGGAATGGTATGGAATTAGTAGATACAGCTGTCTTTTTAGATATTACATTAGACGTGAAACTTCAGTAGGCCCTCATATTGTAGGGTTGGCTGACAGACTTAGTTCGGCAGCATTTGCAGTAAGTAAAATAATACAATTTTCAGACGAAAAAACTGCTGTATATTTTAGTTACTTCCACAGTATAATTATGTCTAATATGGTATTCTGCTGTGGGGAAATGCTGCAGATATAAATACTATATTTGTGCTGCAGAAGCGAGCTGTTCGGGCAATCTACAAGCTGGCCCCAACACTTCATTAAGAGATGAGTTTAAAGAAACTGGGATCTTAACTGTAGCTTCTCAGCATGTTCTATCACATGACGTATTATTTATATTGTTACGAACCCACAAAGAGACTAGCGCCATCTAGCGTCAACCAATAGAACCACTTGGTATGAACAAAGACAACGTGAAACCCCCTACTCAATACTAGAAGGCGCTACTGTGCGAACTTTCCAGAAAAATCCAACCCGGTTACGCGAGTCGGAAACTTTCTGGAATAGTCTGGGACTCGATTCGGCCCATATAAATAGCCGCAGGAATGCGAGCGAGTTGAGTTCGATTTGAACAGCGAAACATGCGATTTCGAAGTGAAAACTAGTGATACCAGTGAGTCAAACCTACGAATTGGCTACGACATAGGACACCGTTAGTGCTTAGTGTTTGGACCTAGTGCTTTGTGTTGGAACTAGTGCTTTGTTGTTGAACCTAGTGCTAGTGAATAAAGTCTTCAAAAGAGTCAGCAGGTCTTTCTCTCCAAATCCTTCGAACTTCAACACGTAACAATATGTTAAAAAATATTAAAGTCTATTCAAAAAGAAACATTGAATTCTTTGTGTAAATATTTATTAGTAGGATAAAAATAGACAATCATGGATTTTTTTTGTGTGAATAAAGATTATAAAAAAAAAGACAACGCGTTTATTCTCATTTAATTTTCCGTAATTATTCATAGAGAAGTGGAGACAACCAATAAATGAGTTAAAATATCACTATTTACCCCACCTCCGGCAGATATGCGACCTATGCAGTTGTAATCGTGTAATTGCGCTTACATCTTACCTAGTTTTTTATCTTTGGTCGCCGGGGCCATTTTCCAATGTAGTAAAATCCTAATGTCCTTCTAATATTGTTTCCAGAGACACGAACAAGGACGGATTCATGGACGTGGACGAGGTGAAGAACTGGATCGTGCCGCCGGAGTTCGACCACGCCGAGGCCGAGGCGCGCCACCTCGTGTTCGAGGCCGACACCGACGCCGACGAGAAACTCACCAAGGACGAGATCCTCGGCAAGTACGACCTGTTCGTCGGCTCCCAGGCCACCGACTTCGGCGAGGCGCTGGTTAGACACGACGAGTTTTAGGCCAGTTACACACATTGTGCCGCAGCCGCTTATGCCTTAAAATTCTTACAATGACGGTTTTCGAGTTTGCGTTGTTTGACAGCTTGGACCTTAAGGTAGCCTCTCGATCTATGCGACCGCGACTAGCAAACCAGCGAATCAGGTTATCTAGCCACGTCCAGAAGTTGCGCGACGCGGTCGCTGGGTTTGTTTTAGTGCTTCATACAAATTCATACTAAGCGGGTCGCGGTCACATAGATCGGAAGGCTACCTTTACGTGTGCGACGCGCCGTATTGAAAACCCTCAATGAAGTGTTCGATTATTTTTTTATCACTGCGCATCGGCTCAGGACAGTCCAAACGGCAGACAGCACACACTTGAAAACCCCCACTGATCGCACACTGCAGAGTTACTGTCTGGAGTTACGACTGGCTAGGTCCTGATGATTATGAAATCAACTGATATCGAATATTATTTACGTACCAGCATGCATCATAACATTATAATCATCCGATAGAAAGTCTGCGGTTTGCCGTCATTTTTATACGAGGGATATTTTTGTAATAATGCTTTTTATGATTACCACTAGTACATTCGTAAGATGTTCATTCATCAGATCATTTTATAATGTTTGTAAAAGTACAAAATATTTTGTAATGACCGAACTTTGCATTTATACATACTTCAATAATCCAATGAAGGTTAGGTCTTGCGCCTCTCCAACTTCACATCGAGACTTTTTGAGACTGCGATTCAAAACTTTATTTACTACACAAAAATATATACCTACGTTCCACTGCAACAGTTGGAACTGCGAGCCGCACCGCTCTTGTACTGAATCGTGCATCTTTCTGTGTACTGAATAAGGTTCAATTTTGAATCGCTGTCTAAAAAAGTTTTGATGTGACCTGACCCTAATGTGATATTTATATAACCCGTAAATTCTCGTCTACAATTATTTCTTGGCTAATGTTTAAGCTTTCTATTGTTATTTGGATATTATATTTTATTCTTAGATGTATTTAACTACTTAACAATACTGACGCTTGCCTCGCGAGGTTACTTACTTAGTTTTAGTCGCGCCATACTAGCTTAATGTTACGTCAATAATCGAGATTGGTTACGCTTTACGAAACATGGCATTTGGTTATAATACATTCGATAATTTTGACGGCGAAGTTCGAAATCAAAAATATATAGAATTTGAGATAAGTCATCGCTAAGTGACATGTGGCTTGCGATGCATAATGTTAAATCCTTTGAGTATATAACTTTATAACTAGTTTTTTAATTAAAATATCCTTTACACATTTATTTTTATTGATAAAACACACAAAATACACAGAGCTATTGCAATGTTATGGCCCACTGAGGCGGTCATAACATGACACGAAACGCGCGTTTACACACCGATATAACTCTCTTTAACTCGTATTGACACATCGTTAGTAAGACAGAGCAATAGAAAACACATAGTACCAACTTTCAAAAACTATGGCTCCGTCTTTAGAAGTCTTTGGTTAAATCCCATACTATTGTTTTCGAACTTCGCTGTCGAAATTATCGAATGCATCTTGACTAAAGGCCTAGGGCGAAAACACACGTGAGTGTGTTTGTTCCTTTAAATTAAGTCTTATTATTAATTTGAGATCTAAGGACAGGTTTATATACTTGCCGTTAACATCGAGTCTCAGATAAGATCTTTAGGTGATGGTAAGCTTTTACACGATAATGAATAAATGAATATTCCAAGCGATAAACATTTTTCTGTATAAAACTTTTACCGTCACCTAAATTTTATTCTTAGTTTTTACTATGTACCAAAGTTTTATTTTTAATAACTAATGTTCTAACTACATCGTGCAGCTGCGCTACACGTTATTATTTTCTCGTAGCGGGATATTCCAACGTAATATTGCATTTATGATAACGTTACAATGTTATGTTTAACCTCAATGTATTCCATGATATTTTAATAAATAATTTTCTTGATTTTGGATTTGTTATTCACCTTAAGGGTCAGAAAGTTTAATGATCTAGGTTATCTCGGAGCTTCACACGAGTTCTACGACCGCGACAGTAAGCTCCGAGTCGCGCGTCTGCACCGCAACGGTGTGAGACCCCCGGCCGGCCAACGGCGAGCGAACCAACTTCCTGCTTGCTATTGATTTGTTATGTAAGGAGTGTTTATTGGTAACTGGTTACAGAACAGTGAAGAAATAGTAAAATGTTTCGTAGCTAGCTAAAGGCGTGACTCCTGTTCGAAACATTACACAGAAAACATGAAACATTGGGGCGTGGCTATACACATTTGTCTAGGAATAGACAATGTTTTTGTTTTCGGAGACGGACGAAAAACATTCCCGTGCGGGTAGAGAGGGGAAGAAATGTTTCATTTCTTATCTAGTGTTCACATCGTTCACATGACACCTAGGTACAGGTTTTTTAGGGTTATAGTTTTGCTTGTTGTGTTTTTTGTGTTTGTTTTTGTGATCGCTCATAATATACGGCCTGACTTAATTAAAAAACACAAATTATGTCAGTTTTCAATAGAAATGCGTAAAATGGCGCACATATTTATGAGTTGAAAAAAATACTTTTATGAAACACCTAAAGTGGACTTTTCAGAACCCCTCTTTTCTCCTAGATTCTACACCTACAATTACTAAAACTGTGAGCGCTAATACGTCTTCCTCGTCGGAACTTAGATCGAGTCTGGACAAAATGTTTTGTTTCGACCAAAAACATTTTCTGTAGCTGGAGACAGCTTGTGTATGAAAACAAATGTTTTTCATACAACTCAAGGGTCTCAAGGTTAATTAAAATTAAAAACTAACTCTGAAATAAATAGATATAGTGCGATTCAAATGAGAATAGGATCGAGTCGGCGCCATATTGTTTTGAATTTAGACTGTTATGATAGTTAAATTTATGTTTAGATCATTGATTACTATTTAACGTTTCTATTTAAATTCGATGCAAGCCTCTTTTTAATATTATATATCTATGGATGCAAGGCTAATAATATTAATGTGCACAAAAGTTTTTCTGAAAATCGCACTTTTCAAGTGATATTTGACAGATAAAGGTCATTGACGTTCCTATTCTCATTTGAAACGCGTTATACATAGTTTTACACATTATACTATTCATTCAAACATCTATAGACGATGTCCACAGTAGCCAGGCTCTGATCGATGTTTCTCTTATAACTTGCGGCAAACTAGCAATTTGCGGCTTATAAACTCTTGTGAGCGTTTATGTAGGCAAACTTACTCGGATAGAGTAAATCATAGATTATACAGATATATATACGAGTAGATATTGTGTGAGTCACGTGGCCTGCTAGTTTAGGGACTGGTGTCAGAGATTTTTTTATTATACTTACTGGATCAGGAAACGAGCAGTCGGATCACCTGATGGTAAGCGAAGCGACACTCGCAACACTTACACAGGTACCTACTTAATATTTTAGGGGTAACACTTACAAGTTGTTGCTTCTCTGGAGTTGCGTCTGGTCCTTAAATTCTACGACCCCCCATGGGTAACCTCACTCACAGGGCCGTGCCGCCCTGTGTGCGATGTGTGCGGCGCACACAGGCGCCAAGACGATGAGGGCGCCGCGGGCCGCCACCGAAAAGTTAAAACATGAAGATTCGTAAAAATAAGAGGCGCTTCATGGGTTTCGCACACAGGCGCTGCCGGGGGTCGGCGCGGTCCTGCTCACTCACTCGGTGAAACACACGCAAGCCGCAATTTCACGCCGGTTGTATATCATATACCTACCACTATAATATGTTTACTTCAATAACATTAAGTAGTACCCGAACTTATAATAATTATAATATGCTAGACGCTAAAATATAATTCTTAATTTTGGAGTCGGTACCAGCAAATATGAACGTGAGTTCTATAAAACATTGTATACATATTGTTTGGGCTGGTAGCGACTTCAAAATTAAGAAGATTGAGTTGAGAAATAGTTAAAATTTTAGCCAAATTTAAAAGGGGAATTATTTAGAAAATAAGTTTTATTTTTAATACTTTTATGTGTATTTTTACTTTGGAAGTCGGTTAAATTTTTTTGTTTAACAATAATTAAATTATTTTTTTACATTTATCAAGTAACTAGTAGTTTCCAGCGACTTCGTACGCGAAAGAAAAATATCGCGGGAATAAACAGGTTCTAGTAACATTTTTTTACCTGTGAAAATGCAGTGAAAAGATTCTAGGCACTTTTCAATTTTCCCCGTTTTTCGTCTTGAATTCTCACTGTAGTTGAGCGGTACCTTTGGAGTATTTGTATGATAATTTTCATTTGCGTTCATCGTGTATGGCGCTCGAGGGAAATCGCACAGATGTTATAGAGTAGGTAGAATAGATAAGACCTTTTTTTGTCTCTACGTAACACCGACTGTTAATATCAGTTGCTGGTTTATTTAGTACAATCAAGCTCTTCAATAAGGAGACCTTCTAGAGATTTTACTCTCCTCAGTAAAGACCTCAAAAAACCCCAACACACAATACTTTCATTTGATACCCATATTGTAGGAGTGCATTAAAAATAACTTGTCGGCCATTTAGGATGTTCTGCCACGTTGAATTTAGAATGACGTCACATAGCCATGCATTGTCATCCAAACTAAAGTTGAAGGTATCTGCTTTAAAATTCAGTTGCGAAATTCCACAATAACTAATTATTACATAAATAGCATCCATACTAAATAAATACTAATTATAAATGCGAAAGTGAGTCTGTCTGTCTGTCTGTTACTGTCACGCTTTGACTGCTAAACCGATTTTTTATGAAATTTGGTATGGACATACCTACTTTGGGTCCCGGGAAAGGACATAGGATATTTTTTATCCCTAAAAAGTGTTGTCGCGGGATAATGTATTTACGCGGGCGGAGCTGCGCGCAAAAGCTAGTGATAAGTAAATAAAATCTTAAAATAGACTTATTTAAATTACATGAAAGTTTATGTCTTTGTATGACTAGTCTTTCGCGCTGTTATGCTAAACGAATTTGAATATTTGTAACTTGGATTAATAGATAGGTATACGTTATATAGGCTATTTTTCATCCCGAAAAAATGTATGTTCCCAGGGGATTACGGGATTCCTTACTCTTACATATTTATTTTTGTGCAAACGAAGTCATCTAGTCTATCCTAATATAACGCGGTAAAAAGGAAGAATTTGATTGTATGTTTGTTTGCTTTGAATTAGCCCTGAAACTGCTGGACCAATTTTAATGAAAGGCACAGACATAGATTAGACCACGAGGATCAACATAGGCTACTTTTTCGCGGTGTAACGTACGCACCGCGATTTTCTTTCGCGCACACGAAGTCGGGCTACATCTAGTATTCCATAAAACATTGAGAGCACAATGAACTGTAACGCTCCTGGCCGAAACAAAACTTGGCGAATTCTCATTATGTTTTCAGTAAGGTGATAAATTTTTGCCACCCAGTTCCCGAACTCCTCTTAAAACTGCCAGAGTAATTTCTCACGCGGTAACTACTTCAAGGAAGTGTAAAGTTACCGGTCCTGAGGACACGCGCACACTACCTGCGAAGTGCGAACAGATCAGCAATAGGTAAATCTTATACGATTTATTAAATAACCTAACCAAGAGCATGTCAGGACATGTCTAAGGAGGGTTCCGTAACTATCAACGCGTAATATGATTTTTTTAATTACTCCAAAAGTTACTGTCCGATTTGGTTCACAATAATTTTCCGAGTTTTTAGTTTGATCTATTAGCATGGAAATTTGCAAGTTTTTATCTCCTATAGTTTAAAAATGCTAGGGGGGGACCAAGTTACAAACTACTTTGGAGGCCGATTACTCGAAAATGGTCAACTTTATAAAAAAGTAACGTATGAAACCTTGTCTTTATTTTAAAAGACCTATTCTACGATACCCCACGCGATGGGGTAGAGTGAAAAAATATTTTTGATCCCCACTTCACATGAGCCACCCCTAAAATATATATTTTTTTATGATTCCGAAACCGTGATCTATATACAATCTATAACTGCACCAAATTTCATCAATTTATATTCATAATTACAGGAGCTAGAGGCGCGGACAGACAGACAGACAGACAGACAGACAGACGGACTTCCAAAGTAAAAATACACAAAAAAGTATGAAATAAAACTTATTTTATGAATAATTCCCCTTTTAAATTTGTCTATTTCTCTACTTAATCTTCTTAATTTTGAAGTCGCTACCAGCCCAAACGATATCCTACAATATTTTATAGAATTACTCATGTACCGACTTTTTACTTTGGAAGTCGGTTTAATTTTTTATTTGTTTAAAATAATTACAAATATTGGTTCTGAACTAGCTAGTAAAATTCCAACAAATATTCCACCACCCACTTGGCACATTTTCGATCTTTCGTTACCACCATCTGACTCATATTTTGTCCTACATGATGTCACGGAGGGGGAGGTTGACAGAATGTTGCTTAATCTCAAAGATGATTCTAGGCCGGGATGGGATAGAATTTCAACAAAGGTTTTGAAATGCCTAAGAGAATGTATTGTTCCTCCACTTACTCAACTGTTTAACCAGTGCTTGGGAGATGGTGTGTTTCCTGTTGTATTTAAGAAATAAATGTCAAAATGACAGATGTCGAACCTAGACTGCCTCAAACAACCCCAAAAGTAGTTTAGGTGTGGACACCTTGCCTCGACTGTTTGTTTACGATGACCATAGTGTTCGCGTACCTTAAAACATCGAGTTGGCTAACTTTAACTTATTATTTGTACTTAGCAGAAGTAACGTACAATAGAACTACTAATTTTAAAAGTTTCTCTATATTCACCATCTTATGTTCCTGGGAAAATTTTATTTTGTATTGTTGCGTTAAATATATATTTACGGCGCCTTCCACGAAGTGCCATGCATAACTTTTTCATTCACTTATATTAGTTTTTAATTGGCTTATAAGTTTTTAATAGTTCGGAAGTGATACTCGAACACTTTAGTTCATCCTCAAAGACATCTCACATACTAGCCACCACTTACCAGAGCCTATTGCCAAATTTTGATGAAATTTGGTACATATATAGATTAGAACACGGGGAAGGACATAGGCTACTTTTTATCGCGGCAAAATTTACGGTTACCGCGGGATTTTATTTTGCGCACACAAAGTCGCATGGGACATCTAGTATTACAATTTTTATCGCGGCAAAATGTACGGTTACCACGAGATTTTATTTTGCGCACACGAAGTCGCATGGTACATCTAGTATTACGTAAGATGGGTCAAATTAGTATATGGGTTAAGACTTAAGATAACCAGTACGATACATAAAGTATGGCTCCTCTTAGGCTGGGATAGGGTTGCCATATCTTACATATGACTCCCCGGACAAGACGCGTGAAAACCCCGGATTTTGGAGTACGAAACCCGGACATAGAACAATTTTTACCCGACTACGGCAATGTCAAAAAGAAAGGAAGATATATAATTGCTGCAAATCAAAAAAAAAACTTAGGCCTTCCTAATTCTGCCTGCAAAAACCCGAATAGCAAATAAAATCCGGCCCGGACGCTCCCCGGACGCCCTTTAAACTAGGAGAAATCCGGGGAAATCCGGACGGATGGCAACCCTAGGCTGGGACAACATGGTCAGGACAGGACTCCGGCGTAACCGGGAAAATTTATTTTGACTCCACACTCATTCAGTCCCACCCTTATCCCATCTGACGTATTCGCAGATGTGCTACAACCGTAGACCATCTACAGTAGTTTCGTAGACCCTCTACGATCGTAGCTTCTATGTATCTTACACGCTCCACCCCAACCCAATTATACAATTATTATTATAATATTATCTCAAAGTTAAAATAGAATAATATTATCTTTTGCTTTGTTCTCACATATTACACAGCGAGATTCTTTGTTCATCCATTGTTTGGCTTTAAAAATTATATAAATCGACGTAATATTTTGTTTCGTCAAAAGCGCGATTTCTCGAAGTTGTTTCTGAATTTTTCAGTGTATTAATGAGTAGTACTCTAAAAATGAGTAACTTTGCAGAAGAAACAGCATATTAAAAATCAATAGGACTATGACTATATTATTTATTTATTACCTATTTCGAATTCAGTATTATGCCGTGTTTTTATAGTTAAAAAAAATATATATATGAAACTGTTAGTTTTTAAGTATTTTGATGTTTATAGTTTAAGAAAGATGTAAACGACTGTTTGTTTCCTGAATAAAATATATAAATCAATATTAGCAAAAGTTTAGCGGTTTCTTTACAGAATTTTACTCGTGAAACGCTCCGTACATGCTCACCGCGCACTGTGACGTCACGCTGTGCTCAAGTTGCCATGAAATATATGGGTCGTGGATATAATATATATTATAATATCCAATATCTCCGAGATTTGTGCATTCGGGTTCACTATAATGGATGTTTTTGTCGGCGGCTCCGCCCTCGTAAAACTGTACTTTTGCGAGATAAAAAGTAGCCTATGCGTTATTCCAGAGATTAAAATACCATACTAAATTACATCGGAATCCATACGGTAGTTTTTGCATGTCCGTCCTCACAAACTTTAACATTTACAGTAGTAGTAGGATGTAAACGAGCGAGGTCAAACATTTAGCTTTACGACGACGCGTCTTCGCTATTAAGCGCTGTGCTGTGGCCTCGCCCAAAGGCAGAAAAATTTGATGCTCTTAATTATTTTTAGATGTATTTTATAATATGTGATTACAAAACTACAAAATATGTACTACTATCATTGACTTATTTATATTATAGACGAGACATGTCGAGGAAAAAGTGTCACCACTTAAACTGGCCCACTTTTAGGGCCGTTCGGGGCAGTCGAGGTTTGACATTTGTTTTCAACATTCGCTGTCTATTATAATTGACAAAATCTGAAATGAAGATGACGTAACTTTTTCTTTTATGCAGATTTTTTTGTCAAATGTACAATGTGGCGGACCAATCAGCGCGCAGTCCTGAATCGCGCTATCGAAGTTTCTGAAGTTCGTAACTATATATACAACATCCGAAATGCAAACAAGTGGGGCTTCGGCCTGACCGAGCATACCACTTCCCTCGGTCGAAGACGTCCCTTTGGGGCTGCTACTCCATTTCCCACAACATCATCACCCGTTAATGCCCTCCAAAGATTAATAGTACATACCAGTGGCGAAGACTGGACACTAGTTTTCATTCATTTGGAAGCCCTAGCCTATACTTTATAGGTAGGAATCTAGGTGAGGGTCTTCACCAGGTAAGTAGCGAGTGAAGCCGGTAGGAGTGGAGTTATAGAAACCCAACGAGACCAGTACAAACTCTGTAATGGCCACAAAAACTATATTTACAAATAAAATATAAGACTATAATACTTTTTTTTTTACATTTGTTAGATAATGATAGCGAATTTATAATTTAAACTAAGTTTTTACATATTCTTGTTTGTTTCAGTATATATATACTTTAATTCCACGTGTATTAAGAAACTGTTTGTTGTTACTTGTAACGCGAAAACACGGCAGATAACAACAAGTTTGAATTTATTATTCATTCCCCCCAAGTTCCGTTAAGATAAAACTTAATATTACAGGTCGCCTCCCAGCAGAGCGGTTCTTTTTGTTTTTTAGGGTTTCGTATTTGAGACAGTAAAATAAAATCAAGGCCACTCGGTTATGCTCTACTCTTTTAGTTTCTAAAGATGGTTAAAGTAAGTAAGTCGATGTTCGTGCAGGTTTGCTATAAATATTGCGTTTTCTTTACATTTTCATATGAGGTAGTTACAGCACTTGGCTTTGGCCAGAAGTGAGGCCTTTAGCACTTTAAATACTTACTATAGTGGAGATTCAGTGGGGTAAGCACGAATAGATGACAACAATATTCGTAACGTTATCAAATGAAAATTGTATAGGCGATGTCATGAGTTTCATAAAATTCTTATTCGGTAGCGTTACAATATATTAAAACAACAATACTTAGGTATGTAGGAGCGTTTTCACATTGTGCAATCTGATATCCGATATCTGAACGACACTAAGAAAGACTATGGCCTATGGGTATAATATTATGTAATTATGCTTCAGTAGGTGAAGGCGCTCTAACAATACAATAACATTTACTACTCGTGTATCTGGAGTGCCAATATCGGAAAATTGAAATAGGCCCACCCGAAATAAAAACAGGGTCAAGCCTAAGTAAAAACAAAACCTTGAAAATGAATAAAATATTGTTTCATCTGTGTCGCGACTCACGCGGTCACACGGGACGGCCAAGTTTCGAGCGATTCCGTCGTAATCTCACAAAGTGGAAACTTTGTAAACTCATTAGACGTGAGTTTTATTTTATTTTGTTTTCAGCGACCACATCTGCTACAGTCTACACAGTAAATAAACTTCATGTCCGTCAATGTTTTTTTCTGCTAGTCAAAGAGCCTGAAATGTTCACGTCACGTCATCAACGCGAAACGGCGCAGTGTCACGGCACGGCACGATATCGCGGCACGGCACGTCGTGCTAGTTCACGGTACATGTGCCGGAATTTCACAAGACAGGGCGATCCGATATTAAGATCCGATATTAAGACACTCAGGATAAATGAATTATTCCCAACACAAAGCACGTGGCCATGTTTTGCTCATTTTGAAACTTAGCGAGCAACATCTCTTACGTAAGAGCTCTTAAGCTGGTTTCAGTATCGAGCTGACTATCAGTGCCGACACTGAAATGGCTACGTCGATAGCTACACGTTATACAAAAAGCACTTCCTAGAATTATATATAATACTAGCTTTTGCCCGCAGCTTCGCTCGCGTCAGAGGGAATGCTTGTTCGGGAAAATACTAATACCAAAATTGAATACATAATGGTGTAGGCACTGCACAGCCGTACCATTTGTAATTTATTTGAATGTTTCCTGCGACTTCGTAGGTACACTCAAGAAATCTACCGAGAACTGTACCATAAATAAAATTTAATAAGCTGCAAAAAGTATTCTGTGTTAATTCTGCTTAACCTACTACCGTACCAAATTTCATCAACATTCATTACGTGTTTTCTTTACTTTACTTTATTGCATGTAAAACTAAACATATTATTATGTACATACAAACTTTCGTGTTTAGGTATAATATTAAGCGATAATTAGTATTTTAACGATTTCGAAAATCTTTTGAATGGGAAGACGTTGTGGACTTTGAACTTAATAAAAATAATTTGGATTGTGTTACACACACATTTATAATATCTTCCCTGTTTTATTTTTTTAATGTTAATATTTGGTATTAATCATGATTTTTACTTGACATCGATGCTTGTGACGTCTGTCAAATGTTTTAGACACTTGACAGACCTTATGTCATTAATGTCAAACTCAACAACTAATGTGGTTTCATGATATCGGCCATCACTTCTGAACGAGCCACCTTCAAGGAAAGACAGGTTAGTAAGACTGGTTGATTATTGTAATTATGCAGTTTAGGTTTAGTAACTTGGTGATGATATTGAATTCGAATTATGTACCAGTTAAATTATTTTATATGTGGAAAGTTGTCGATAGAATGTACTTGATTAGCTATGTATATTAAAATCATTAATATCAAATAAATGGCATAAAGTGATACGTGATCTTTTGATTTTTCTCCCTTCTGTTAAAATAAGGCAACATTAAATTTATCTATGGTGCCCTCTCTGTATTGTGGTCTGTGTCTATGGGCTCGTATCTCTCTCTTGTTAGCTCCTTGATCTTGTGCGCTAGTCAAAAATGTAATAGTTTCTAAAAATAAAAATAAACGTTCTTTGGACAAAATAAATAGTGTTTTCTATAGCAATCCACTTCCACTGCTCGTACACATATTCTGCGAACAGGTTATGGTGCCCAGAATTCCGGATTGCTATAGATTAATATCGCGGTAAAGCGTGGTCGGAACAAAGAACGGGCCGGGTCAAACGGTATAGATAAAATGGAAGCTACTTCAGAAAACCAAAATTTACTGATATTGGAAGGATTATCGAATTGGATGTCTTGGAAGTTTCAAATTCGTGTAATATTAAAAGCACAAGGAATATTTGGAGTTGTAGACGGATCGGATATAAATGATGGACAAGATGGAAAATGGTCGACACGAGACGCAAAGGCACAATCTATAATTGTAACAAGGCTGAACAACAAAAATATTTTACAAGTGTCAAACTGTGAAACTGCTCAACAAATATGGGAAAAGTTATGTTCAATATATGAATCGAAATCTGACACGTCATTACACATATTGCAACAAAAATTTTTTGAAGCCCAATATATTAAAAATGAGGAAATATCATTATATATAGCAAAGTTAGAAGGATTGGCAAACAGAATAAATCAGGCAGGTGGAAAAATACCCGAATCCATGGTAGTCACTAAAATTATTAGTTCTTTGCCAGAAAATTTTAGACATTTTATTTCAGCTTGGGATTCAGTTCCTTTGGCAGACAGAAAATTATCTGTATTAATTTCTAGATTGGTGCTAGAAGAGCAACGTAATAATGTTTATGAGGAGAAAATGGCTTTATCTACACAATCAAGAAACAATGAAAGAAAATGTTTTAAATGTCAACAAGTTGGACATTATAAAAAAGACTGTAAGAAAAACATGAACAATTTCAACAATGTTAAAAATTATAAGCAGTGTAAAATATGTAAAAAGTTTAACCATAAAAAAAAAGGACTGTTGGTTCAGAAATAAAAAGAATTCATACCAAAAATTTGACAACGTAAAAGGTAATACAAATGCATTCATTACATCAGCAATAAACTTTTCCTGTGCAAATAATTTTCAGGAAACATGCTGGGTGATGGACAGTGGTGCCTCAGAACATATGTGCAAAAATATAAATATGTTCAAAAATTATAAAACTTTATCAATGCCGAAAGATATTATAATTGGTGATGGTTCAATCATAAAAGCTCTTGGTCAAGGTGAAATACACTTGAGCGCTTACAATGGAAAACAGTGGATACATACTATTTTATACAATGTTTTATTTATACCAGAAATAAAAGTAAATCTGTTCTCATCATCGGCAGCAATGGATAAAGGTTATACAATGAGGTGTGATCAAAAGACATGCACGTTTATAAAAGATAATTTAATTAAAGCAACTGCATACAGAAAAGGTAAAATGTTTTTAATGAATTTTAAATATGAATCAGATATTGCTATGGTTGGTCAATCAAATAGTGGACTCTCTGAGTGGCATTCGAAGTTAGGTCACCAGAATATTGAGCATGTGAAGACTATTCTGAAACAAAACAATATTGAGTATAAAGAAGGTGATTCAGAGATATGCACATCATGTTTACAAGGTAAACAACATAAGTTACCATTTAATAAAAGTGACACAAGAGGTGAAAAACCAGGAGATTTAATACACATGGATATATGTGGACCGATGGAGTGTGTGTCACTGGGAGGTGCAAAATATTTTCTTTTACTAGTTGATGATTACTCAAAATATAGAAGAGTATATTTTCTACGAAATAAAAATGAAACAGCAGAACATATTAAGAACTATATAAGTGAGAGTGAAAATATAACAGGCCACACTATTAAGGTTATGCGGAGTGACAATGGAAAAGAATTTGTCAATAAAATTGTAGAAAAATTATTACATTCTAAAGGTATAAGACATGAGAAAAGTATTCCATATCTCCAAGAACAAAATGGTTGCGCAGAACGTGAGATACGCACAATTGTAGAATCTGCTAGATCTATGTTAGCAGAAAGTCGACTTGGAAAAGAATTTTGGGCAGAAGCAGTAAATACTGCAACATACGTTTTGAATCGAACAGGAAAAAGTAGAATAACAGACAAAACTCCTTATGAATTATGGTATAAAAAACCGAAATATAATATAACTAACCTGTACAGTTTTGGAGTAGACGTGGCAGTTCATATACCTGATCAAAAGAGATTAAAATGGGATTACAAATCAGAATTTGGTAAATTTGTTGGTTATGGAGAGACAAGCAAAGGATATAGAGTATACTTGCCAAAAAAAAATGATGTAGAATTGAAAAGAGAAATTGTAGTAATTAAAATGAAGTATCAGACACAAAATAATAAAAATAAAGATATATATGTAGAAGAAGAAGACTTACCGATAGATAACCCCGAAGAAGAGGAACTGGAGGTTTCTAATATCAACTCATTCTATGAAGAAAGTTCAATCCAATCTGAAACAGAGGAAGAAAATGTAGAGTGTGAATTATATGAAACACCAGAAACAGATGAAATAAATTCGCTTGAAACAGAAAATAATATCTTACCTGAGGTAGAAGATAATACTGACGATCAAACACAAAAGAGGAAAAGAAAGCCACCGAATTGGATGAAAGATTATGACACAATCTTTCTATGTCTAGGCGAAGAGCCAATATCTTATGAAGATGCAATGGCTAGTCCTGAAAAAACAAAGTGGGCTGAGGCCATAGAAAATGAAATGACTCAACTGGAAGAAAATGAAACCTGGGAAGAGGTGAAAAATGTACCTAAAGAGGAAAATGTTATAAGTAGCAAATGGGTTTTTAAAATAAAAGAAGCAGATGGCAACAAACTATACAAGGCCAGGCTAGTGGCAAGAGGTTTTGAACAGAAGAACTGTGACAACAATACATACACACCCGTAGCAAGCTTAGTAACTTTCAGAACTATGATGGCAGTAGCAGTACAAAAGAGGTTACCGGTATTCCAGATGGATGTCGTAGGAGCATTTCTGCATGGTGAAATTAAAGAAAAGGTATTTATGAGACTTCATAATGATAAAATTGTAAAACTAAAAAAATCTTTGTATGGTTTAAAGAAATCACCCCGTTATTGGAATGAAAAATTTAATGATTTTATGCTACAAGAAAATTTTGTTAGGTCCAAAAATGACCCATGTTTATATTTTAGAACACAAAATGACAAGTTTATATACTTATTGTTATATGTAGACGATTTAATTTATTTTGGAAATGATGATATAGAGATAAAAACATTTAAAAATTCATTATGTAATAAATTCAGTATGAAAGATTTGGGAATAGCAAACGCATATTTAGGTATAAGTGTAAAACAAGACTTAAAAAATTTGGTAACAGTAATAAACCAAGAAAAATATCTTAAATCATTATTAATTAAACATAATATGTATAAATGTAAAACAGTGTCTATACCACTAGAGCAAAACTTTAATTTTGAATTGTTAAAGAGAAATAAACCAGAAAGCAAAGAAATTGACAGTCATTGTAGAAGCATATTAGGTAGTTTATTATATGCATGTTGTACGAGACCTGATTTATCATTAGCAATAGGATTTCTTAGTAGATATTTAAACTGTGCAAGTATGGCATTGTATAAGTGTTTAAAGAGAGTTATGAGATATATAAGAGGTACTATTTCTTTGTCATTAGTGTATAAGTATAATAATAGCAATGTAACATTACAAGGTTATACTGATGCAGACTGGGCTGGGGATATAGCCGACAGAAGGTCAACTTCTGGATTTATATACTATATATTTGATTGTCCTATTTCATGGGGTACAAAGAAACAACAATCTGTATCATTGTCATCTTGTGAAGCTGAATATATTGCATTGTGTTTGGCTATAACTGAGGGCTGCTGGCTTAAGCGATTATTAATCGATTTTGGATATGATGTTAATATAAATATTTTAGAAGATAACTTAAGTGTAATAAAAATTTCATCATCTAGTGACAGTAATAAAAGATTAAAACATGTAGATATAAAATATCATTATATAATGGAAAAGGTATGTAATGGTGAAGTTAATGTTACATATGTTAATACAAATGAGAATATTGCAGACATGTTTACAAAGCCATTGGGCAAGGAATGTTTTGAAAAGTTTAGAAATTGTATAGTCAAATAAAATAAGTATTATATATTTGTTATTCATCTGTAAGAAGCCAGTTGGTCAAATATTTTTTTTTTTTGGTTTCTTAACTGTACTTATTAAGGGGGTGTGATAGAAATAAAAATTTGTTAAGGGTTATAATATAATAAAATTTATTGTTGAGGGGGTGTGTTAAAATAAGGCAACATTAAATTTATCTATGGTGCCCTCTCTGTATTGTGGTCTGTGTCTATGGGCTCGTATCTCTCTCTTGTTAGCTCCTTGATCTTGTGCGCTAGTCAAAAATTTAATAGTTTCTAAAAATAAAAATAAACGTTCTTTGGACAAAATAAATAGTGTTTTCTATAGCAATCCACTTCCACTGCGCGTACACATATTCTGCGAACACCTTCTGAGTCTTTCATAACATTTTAGAAGCGGGACATGAACCGCGAAAGTAAATTTAGTGTCACGCATGAGTGACGCACCACGCCACATAGTGTAGGTAGATATATATATATTTTTCTTTTATCTTTTAGTATTTCTTATTAATATTCCTTTTTTATGCAGTTGAGTGAAATAAAGTTCCATTAGTGCAGAATTGTATCTGACAAATAGATTTAAACCGTCCCTCTTGCATATTTCAATGCCAGATTGCTGATGAATTTGGATGAAATAGATTAGTCTTTATTTAAAAAATATAGGTACGTTTATTCTAAGCATGTAATCATAGTTTTGTAAAATAATAGCTTGAAATCCTTATTAAGGCCGATGATTTATAAGATATAAAGAGATTAAAATTGCCCCTAACTTACAGTGGCGAAGGGTGGTTTTTCCGCAGAGGGAAGCCACTATGGTCTTTATGCATATTAAACAAGTACATAGTAAATACATACCTAGAGGCTGCTTCGTGGGATTCTATCTATTTCGGTACAGAGTTAGAGTTTCGTTTGATTCAATATGTATTAACGCCATTTTAAGAAATTCACGATCGTTTCAATAATGTAAATACTATGCCTACTAGAATCTACTCACCACAATAATGCAATTTACAATCCAAATAAGTACACTTCACAATATAAATATAATATTTTACACTACAGTATACACTACAAATTACAATAATACAAGAAACTAGCGAATAATTTATAACGAAATTACAACGCATAATATGGAATGTAGTCGACTGTCGTTTGCATAAACATAAAAATGGCAAAAGAAATTTTCTAATGTTTGGGATTTTCAACCAATGAGAGACCATAACCGGTCTCCGAGCGGCTTATTTAATGATAATTTCGACCAATAAAATTGTACAAATACTTTGTCATTCATTTCCAAAACGTAATAAGAGCCTTTAGGCCTACAGTTTGAATTTAACCTTAAAACAAACGAAATAATTACTATTATAGAATGAAACATATATTTCATTACTGAAACCCTCAGACACCGTATTACGATTTTCAAAATTCGAACTGGCCGTCCAATAGGACGGCATATTTAAATTTCAACTTTATTTCGAACGAAATAAGGTCTTTTATACAATGCGATAAGCCGTTATTCATCGGGTTATGTGATATTGTGATGTCCGTTGCATAGATGGCGCTCGCGCGGCCCTACATCACGCTATAGCTTGTACAATAAGTCATTGCTGTAGTGAATTAGTTTTCGAAATAATTTGTCATAGTTACTGAAATGTATCCAACACAAAAGGGAAGCCGATGGGAATCGGCTTCTATACACGCTTCGCCACTGCTAACTTATCTTATACGCCATTTTAATTTTATAAATTATTTTCTAACTACCTCCTTTATTTTTGATTAATTTATTACCTGATTTTTGCCTTTACAATTATACAAGCCGCTTAATAATGAACGTACTTGAATTTGGTACACTCGAAATTCAATATGATTACCGATACAAAATACTTTGGTTTTTCAGACAATAGAAAACTGTTTATTGGTTTTATATGATTATTTTAATGCATTATAAAATAGATTGATAAATATGAAATTAGAATGTTTTGCTCAATTTTTGTTACGATAACGTATTATTTAATTTTTATTAGAATAATTATATGAATTTATAAGTGACGTTTATAGGATTATAAGTGACGTAAACACATACTCACACAATCGTTTTGAGTTTCAGGAAATGAGTGACCGTGAATCCAATGTGAGCGCCCGCCGTGGTTCGAGCCCTGCGCGAACGTCTGCTAGACCACGCTACGTCGACCGGCGGGATAGTACGCGGACGCGAAGCCGCAGCCGAGCGAGAAATAGGCGTGATGGTGGAGGGCGGAGCAGATGCCGCGCGCGTTCTTCGCACCACCGCGAGCAAAGAATCTCTCAAGAAGAAGAAAGACTTAAGGTACTTGAAAATGAGATACGTAGGGTACGTAAGCGCTTGAGTGAGCATAATGAATCAGACCGAAGGTCTACGACACCTAAACAAAGAAGGGGTGGTAGTAAAGCACCACAACCACATCCTAATAACTTTCGACGTTCTCTTGTTACACCAGAAAATAAACCAGATGAGGCTTCACCGATAAAGGATAGACATGTAGACTTAATTGAAGAATTTTTAAATATACTAAAAGCTGGGACAGGGAATCGTGAATCGTTTTCTAGTTCGGTACTTGCAAATGTCATTCCTGAATTCGATCCACTTGTGAAAGAACAGACTGTTAACGTTTGGATAGACAAAGTAGATGAGTGCGCAGAAATTTATAATTGGAGCGATAAACAAACGATCCACTATGCCCTGCCCAAGCTTAGTGGTATTGCTAAGACCTGGTATCAGGGACTAACCTCTATTAAGCATACTTGGCTCGAATGGAAAACAATGTTAAGAGAGTCGTTTCCAGCAACTGAAAACTACGCGGAATTATTGACCGAGATGCTTAATAGACGGGTACGCCCTGTTGAATCTTTAGAATTATATTATTTTGCTAAGGTTAATTTACTTAATAGATGCAAGATATTTGGAAAGCAAGCAGTAGACTGCCTTCTTTATGGAGTTGATGATAGAGGAGTTCGTTTAGGTGCCCAGGCAGCTAAATTTGATAAGCCAGAAGACGTCTTAGAATTTTTCAAAACTATTAAGTCACAAAACCGCAATCAATTAGAATATAATAACAATAGAGATAGTAGAGACAGGCGGCAACATCATTTATCGGTCAACGGACAATACTACCAGAAGTAACAGCAATAATAGACACCCCAAGGGTCAAGTTAGGTGTTTTAATTGCCAGGGTGTCGGACATCCTAGTTTTAAATGTCCTAAGCCTTTATTAAAATGTACCGTCTGCAATTTCTTGGGTCACGAAGCATTGAATTGCGTGAAAGCTAAGGGTGGTAACACGCCCAAGGACAAAAACGTATTAGAGGTGAGGGAATCTGAAAATATAAATACAAAGTATAAACTACCTATCTCGATTAATGGTATGACTACTGTATGTCAAGTGGATTTAGGAAGTGAGGTTACACTTATACGTGAAAAAGACGCTGCAGGTTTAGGTTTAAAGTGGGAACCGATAAATGGACCGCGCTTAAGAGGACTAGGAAACATACCGTATTTGCCTTTAGATCGCACGACAAGTAGCGTTGAAATACAAGGTATACGTGAGAATGATATTGAAATTTACATTGTTGATGACAAATTAATAAATTGCAACATTTTACTAGGACATACATTTACAGAAAGACCTACACTTAAAATTATAAAAACCCCTAATGACTTAAAATTTGAACGAGTTGAACTTGAACATGATACAAAATTACAGTTACGTTTAGCTAATGACGTTGATATTCAAGTAGGAGACATGAAAGCTGTTACTGTTTATTCAGATATTGCATGTGACGGATACATCTATGTTAATGGATCGATACGTGGAAATGTAGGACAAGAGTATTATCTTTTGCCCGGAGAATATAAAATAAAAGAAACAAACTGTCAGCTGTTAATCCAGAGTGTGAGCATGAACTCCATAAGGCTTAAAGGTTATACTCTTCTGACGCGGGCTAAGTTCATAGGATCATATAAAGACGTTATGAGAATAGTCAATAATAATGTAAATATTTTACCTGTCGCTCCTAACTACGGCTCACAACTAACAGAGGAACAGAGGCATAATTGCCATAATTTACTTGCCGAGTATAAAGATTGCTTTTCAACGGGCATGCACGATCTTGGCTTCACGAGCGTAGCAGAGATGGAGATCCATCTCATTGACTCCAGCCCTGTAGTTTATAGAACGTAAACTAGTCCATGACATGGTTAGTGATATGATAGAGCACGGAATTGTTCGGGAGTCAAGCTCCCCGTTTGCCAGTCCAATAGTACTGGTTAAAAAGAAGTCTGGCGAAAAACGTCTTTGTGTTGACTACCGTGCTCTAAATAGTCGCACAAAACGTGACCATTACACATTGCCTAGAATAGACGATTTGTTGGATCAGTTATCTGGAAAATCTCTATTTACGTCGTTAGATTTAGCCTCAGGATATCACCAGATACCTATAGCTGAACAATCACGTGAGAAAACTGCGTTTGTAACGCCAGATGGGCAATTTGAATACAATCGCGTACCGTTTGGACTAGCAAATGCTCCAGCAGTGGGGACTTATTAAGGACTTTATGGATAACCCTCTGGAAAGAGGGTTATCCATAAAGTCCTTAATAAGTCCAAGGTAGGATATATAGTTATTTATATGGACGATATATTAATACCCTCCAGGTCGTTTGAAGGAGGCTTGCAACGACTTGAAGAAGTTCTTGGGCTTTTAAGGGAGGCAGGTCTTACTTTAAAAATGGAGAAGTGCCATTTCTTTCAAGAAAAGATAGATTTTCTAGGATTTGAGGTAGATAGTAAGGGTGTTAGACCGTAGCCAAGTTTTCTGTACCACAAAATCAGCATGAGGTTAGAAGATTTCTTGGACTCGCGAGTTTCTTCAGGAGATTTGTTATGGGATTCGCGTTGATTGTCAGACCCTTGACAATGTCAGACTCTTGAATCTCTTAAAGAAAAATGTCCCATGGCATTGGGGTAATGATGAGGTTCATGCTTTTGAAAATATAAAGAAATTTCTCTCAGAAAGACCCATACTTGCCCTTTATGATCCCCACGCAGAAACTCAATTGCACAGTGATGCCTCCAAGTTTGGGTTGGCCGGAATATTGTTGCAAAGGAAAGAGTCCGAACTATGGCAACCCGTAGCCTATTATAGTCGGCAAACTCAAGCGGACGAAATGAAACTTCATTCGTTCGAACTTGAGACCCTTGCAGTAATTTGTTCTTTGAACAAGTTTCGCACGTACTTAATTGGCATCAAGTTTACAATAATAACGGACTGTAACGCGCTTCGTACAACCTTTACTAAGAGGGACCTTATACCACGCATATCTAGATGGTGGATCCAGTTTCTTGAATATGACTACACCATTGAATACCGACCGGGTGAGAGGATGTCTCATGCTTTCAGCAGAAGTCCAGTGTCAGTGGATCCAGAACCTATACATACATTAGATGTTCTTGCGGTCACTACTGAGGACTGTATTTCAACAGTGCAGTCTTCTGATGAAGAAATTAAGCGGATCAAGGAAATTCTGGAAGACCCAAACACTTCCAACGTCACAAAAATTTATAAGGAATACACCGTCAAGAACGGTCGAGTGTTTCGTCTTCTAGAAAACGGTGATACGAGGTGGGTTGTTCCAAGAGACGTTAGGTGGCAGCTTATGAGAGCGAATCATGATGAAGTGGGCCACTTTGGTTTCGAAAAAACGCTGGAGCGCGTACGTTCCAAATTTTGGTTCCCGAAAATGCGTAGGTTTGTGAAGAAATACGTGACGGCTTGTCTTGAGTGTGCTCACCACAAACTACCATCTGGATCAAAAGAAGGACAATTGCATCCTATAGCAAAAATCGATATCCCCTTCCACACACTACATGCCGACCATTTAGGTCCATTTCCACGTAGCAAACGGGGTCACACTTATATACTGGTTGTGGTAGACTCATTCACAAAGTTTGTAAACCTAACTCCTGTAAAGAGCACGCGTACTAAGGAATCTATAAAGACGCTACGTACACTGTTTAGTTTCTTTGGTTCGCCTACACGTTTGATAACGGACAGAGGTACGAGATTTACGAGTAAAAAGTTTAAATTGTTTATTAGGTCCGTTAGAGCAAAGCATATTCTTAATGCTGTTGCAACGCCGCGAGCAAATGGGCAGGTGGAGCGGTATAACCGTACCATTCTAGCTGCTCTTGGCTCTATGGTTCATAGCAAAGATAAGAACTCATGGGATGAACTTCTTCCGGATCTCCAGTTAGGTATTAATACGTCTATTCATGATGTAACGAAAAGGACACCTACTGAACTCTTATTCGGTAAAAATGTAGCAAATCCAGCATTGGGATTATTAAATGACGTAGATAATGATATTATTACTGGTAGACAATCGATAGAAGAAATTAGAGTAGGAGCTAGTAAAAGGTTAAAACGAAACGAAGAGTTAATGAAAGAGCGGTATGACAAAAGAAAAAAAGTTAGTAGGGCTTATGCGGAAGGTGACTTGGTTAGGATAATTAGAAACGTTGTTACGGTGCCAGGTCAGTCAAAAAAGTTAGAAGCTAGATGTAGAGGACCTTATAGAATTAAAAAGATTTTACCGAACGATAGGTTTCTTGTAGAGGACACACCTTTAACCAAGAAGGGATCTAAATACGAAGCGGTAGTGGCTATAGACAAAATTTATCCTTGGCTTAGTTTTGGGAGTACTGCTGTTTGCTCTTCAAGTGACGATAATGACGATGATAGCGATGATGAGGCAGCTGTTAATACATAATGAGAATTCTCGATGTGTATAATGATAATTTTATACTTATAATACTTATTATTATGAACAAAAGTGAATGTTGTTAAAATGAAAGTGATGTTTTGATAAAAGTGTATAATACTTAGTGATTTATAAGTCTATACCGGTTATTTTATGTGACTTAAATTAATAAACATAAGCAAATATATACATAAGTAAAGCTGATACAATAGAGAAACTACTGATTTAAATTAATTGTTATATTGCAGTGATGACTTAATATTATGCGATTAAACCACTAAAGTTGTTGACGATTAAGGAACTCTTGTAAAAAGTGAAAAATAATTAGTAAACGAGTGAATAAAATTATTAGTGAATGAGTGAGGGTGATTTTAAGCCGGGCATGATTGACATACGAACTTGTCGCCCATGAGTGGCTTAAATCATCGTAGTTGTATGAGTAAAGAGTGAAGGAAGTAACTCCTACCCATATGACGATAATTAAGAAAGTGAGGGTGTCTTGAGCCGGGCATGAGTGGCGTACGAACTCGCCGCCCAGGAGTAGCTCATGGCATTGCAGTTACTTTGTGATGGTGAAGGAAGTAACTGTTGCAAAGTTAGCCATAAATAAGTTCACGGTGTTATAATAATCTCACATAAAACAAAACTTTATTAATTATATGAAACTAATTTTATGATAAAATTGTAATAATAACAATTAAAGATTTAATAGATTAAATTTAAAAATAATGATACTAATTTATGTTCAAACTGATGTCAAAATGTAATAAGATACAGGATTTTTTTTTCATGATTACAGGAACTAAAGTTTTTTTTTAAATTAGGTAGTAAATGTTGTGAAATGTAAAATAGCACTATAACTTGATTAGAACGAAGAGACTCGTTCCTAGAGGATGGCCGACTGTTACACACACATTTATAATATCTTCCCTGTTTTATTTTTTTAATGTTAATATTTGGTATTAATCATGATTTTTACTTGACATCGATGCTTGTGACGTCTGTCAAATGTTTTAGACACTTGACAGACCTTATGTCATTAATGTCAAACTCAACAACTAATGTGGTTTCATGATATCGGCCATCACTTCTGAACGAGCCACCTTCAAGGAAAGACAGGTTAGTAAGACTGGTTGATTATTGTAATTATGCAGTTTAGGTTTAGTAACTTGGTGATGATATTGAATTCGAATTATGTACCAGTTAAATTATTTTATATGTGGAAAGTTGTCGATAGAATGTACTTGATTAGCTATGTATATTAAAATCATTAATATCAAATAAATGGCATAAAGTGATACGTGATCTTTTGATTTTACTCCCTTCTGAGTCTTTCATAACAATTGTGATCGCTCATCCTAGTTGGGACCACGACAGAGTTTGAGAGAGAGATGAGTTAGCAGTACGACCACGAAGCCATCTAGCTTCTCACTTATACCTCATATAATAATCATACACATTAATAATTAGGATTAACCTAGGTAAAGTTTTAACCAATTCAAATATCTGGTTATTTTATAGCATTTTATACTACGTTATTTTTTAGATTGATAAAACTTTTTGTAGGTATGCCGTATATAAACCGATTGAATTGAAATACCTACACAAAATTATAAGCAGAGCTATCCTAATTCCTATCCGCGTGGAACCCGTAGGTAGTTAGGTACCCAAAAATTTTCCGCGATAAAAAGCGATTCCTATGTGTTTATCCAAGGGCTAAACTACTACGGTAACAAATTTTATAAAAATCCGTTCGTAGTTTCTGAGATTAGCGCGCACAAACGTACAGATCGAAAATCTTTTAAGAAAATCTTAAGTCATTGTTTTGGGTTAAAAACTAAAAACCTATGTATTAAGCACTGATAAAGCACAAATATGGAACAAACATAGATATATAATATTAAAAAGAGGTAGATATGTTATAAACGCGTAAAAATGAAGACTCGAATTGGCCCGAGTCGGGCCAATTTTGGTTAGTGTGCTCCGCGAGTAATAGCGTGTTTTGTGTTACTATGCGACGTTGACACATTGACACGCGTCCCATGTCAATGTGTGTCGTGGCACAGAAATATTGTCAGTTTAGTAAGGATATAACGTATCTATGTAATAATTAATCAAAGGGCACAAATAAATTAAATATCACATATAACAACAAAAGAGAAAGAAATGTAATTATCCCTACACTCAAAATATTCTACTGAAATCAGTGATATATATGACTGAAATAGTATGTAATATAATAAGTATTATGAATATAATTAATGCAGCAATCGCAAATATTTAGGTGCCTAGTTTTTCAAAGAAATTTTCATCAAATTTAACTTTCACATTCTTGTCAGATTTATTTTTCAACATGATGACAATATATTATTATATGTCAAAATAAAAATAAAGCTCTCCACTCACGGTCTATCGATTGCTTCGATCAAATTGGAAATTAATTCGTATTTGAAAGTAAATTGCTAACGACAAACTATTACACAAAATGATTAGCTTAAGACCTACCAGCTAGTTTTTGCGGTGGGGGTCAAAAGTTGGAATAAAAACGCGTATATATACGAGTTTCATATGAAAAGTGTAGTAAGGCGGTCCTAGGATCTCAGACTATATTTAATTTTTATCTCAACCGATTTACTTGCAACTACGAATCCAGTAAATGTTTAAATTGTAAAGACTAAATCGATCGATCGCTTGTGAGTGGGAGCTTTAAATCAAAAGCACTAAGGAGTATTTATATCAACTTTAAAGCAAATCGCTCCCAAACAACTTTCTTTCCCTTTTTATTCCCGTAAGGGGACGAATTTCAATAAACTATGATACACGAATTCCATCAATTCTGTTACATAATGTTTGTGCAAAATATGAAGTAGATTGGACCAAGGAATCACGTTGCCCCATACAAGCTGTTTTCCCCCTCTTCACCCCCTTAGGAGTCGAATTTCGAAAAATCCCTTCTTATCGGATCCCTACGCATTACAAAGAGCAAGCTCTGCAAGTTTCAGGTCTCTACGATCAGCGGTTTAGGCTGTGCGTTGATCCGTCAGTCATTCAGGACAAAGGATTTTATATTATGTATAGATTTCAGCGGTCACCGTGACACTGAAACCGGTCTCATTGTCAACGTTGCGGGTTGTTCTGCAACATCCGCGAGCATGTTGAGCGACAGAAGTTGCGCGGCAAGTGTGGCCTAGCGAATCTCGCTTGAACGACAGATTAAAGAGGAACAGATAAACAGCTATATAGTTAGCTTTAGATTTGATTTCACTACTACAAGCGTACGGTGTATCCACGATTGTGTGGAAAAATTGTAGGTCATTGAAGGGGATGACAAAATTTTCAAATTTGGAATTTGGATCGATTCGAATCATTTTATGAAAGCCGTTTCTCTGTACGTCAGTATATATTATATTTTCTTTTCTGTGCTGTCTTTTACAATACATCTACATTCTACATTTCCATAAACATTTGGGACTCAAATGTACCGGCGCAGGTGTTCGGCGCCTATCGATATCCAATTTACAAAAGCCGTCCCATAAACACATGTTTATAGGACTACACATCCATGTATATTTGTGTTCAATAAATTTAACACCTCACTAAATAAGGTTTGGTCATGTAAAAAGATCGTATCTCAATAATATATGAGCTCATTTCACCTTCGCAATAAAATAGGTCCTTATAGATGTACTTTTTCTAATAAATGTCTTCACTTTACTGTACTTATAAATCTCTCTTGTAAGCCGTACGACGCCGTAGAAACTAGAAATAAATTTCAACTATAATTTTCAAGGAATAAATGTGATATGATTTATGACGATTAGTTTTAGTATTAATAGTAGGTACTATGAGGATTATATTATAAGTTTGATTTATTTTGTAGGGTGTAGATAAATAAATAAAAACTGTTTATCGTGTTCTTAGCTAGTTTTTAGGAAACAAAATATATACCTACACATATTCATAATATAATACAATATTTTAATTTAATCATGTTTAATAGAAATATTGTAATTACATGAAGCGCTATACTTAGGGCCGGCTCGACCAGATAAATATCACGATCTCACAGTAAACCGGCGTGAAATACCGCTTGCGTTGTGGTTCGTTGAGTGAGTGAGGTTTACCGAAGGCCTATGGGTTTTGGGAAATTTAAGGATCAGGAAAGCAAGTGCGCAATACCAGAGGAGTTACAAGTGTAATTTTTCTGATGATGCAAATGTCTGTGGGCGGCAGTAATCGCTTACCTTCAGGCGAGCCGTCTGCTCGTTTCCTGGTCCATTTCATAAAAAAAAAACTTATGAGAATGATATTAAAGTTTATCCGATTGTCCTATAACTGTACCAAGAAGTATAATATTATGAAGTACAGATCGCATATTCCCGTGGAACTCCAACAATAGAAATCTATGGATTTCATTTATTGTTTCATAATATATGGGGTGCTCTCGTCGGAAGCCGATCGAATATCCGTTGTGGAGTCGAGTGGAATGATTCCAATAAGGGTCGCGGATGAACATGACTTCTTGTATTGAGAAAAAGAGCTGCAGGAATTTAGATTAAAAAGAAATCGAGGCTTGCCATACAATTTGTAGCGAATCAGTTTATACATTATTGAGGGATTTCCGAATGGTGTAATATCTCTCGAATGTTCTCCCCGACGGATATTGTAGCCTGTAGGTGCCGCATACAAATCTATTACATGTACTGCCGAACGGTCGTTTTAGTAGGTTGATAATAATCCTACTAATATTAGGTTGGGGAAAAAGTTTCTTCGCATTTTATATAAAAATTCAAAAGGTTTTTTTATAAAGTTTATTTACAAGTGACTAAAGTATATAGGTGCCATTTTGTTCGATAACTTTTTGCCATCTTGTTGGTAGGTACATGATCCCATTGCTATAAAATGTTTGGGGCTTCTGATGAAAAAACTGCGACAAGTGGTTTTGGCAGTCCTCTTGTGATGTCAACCTGACACTGCCTAAGGAATTCTGCAGCGACCGAAACAGGTGGAAATCTGAAGGTGCAAGGTCAGGACTATACGGCGGATGCATTAACACCTCCCAGCCAAACTCCCGTAATTTTTTCTGAGTGGCTAAAGATGTGTGAGGTCTAGCGTTATCATGGTGAAAAACCACACTCCTTCTGTTGATTAATTCCGGCCGCTTTCTCTCAACTTCTTGCTTTAATCTCATCAGTTGTTCGCAGTACAGTTCAGAATTGATGGTCCTGCCTGGCGGTAACAGCTCATAATGAATAATGCCCTTCCAATCCCACCACACACACAGCATCACCTTGTTGCGAGTTAACCCGGGTTTCGCCACAGTCTGTGAAGCCTGACCGGCCTTTGACCACGATCTTTTTCGCACGTTCTTGTCGTACGTGATCCACTTTTCATCACCAGTTATCAGCTTCTTCAAAAATGGTTCGGTTTCATTACGTCGTAATAAAGAATCACAAATGAGTACACGGTTCATTAGGTTTCTTTCAGTGAGCTCATGAGGCACCCAAATATCGAGCTTTTTTGTGTACCCAGCTTTTTTCAAATGCGCCAAAACCGTTTTGTGGTCAATCCCCAGTTCTTCAGCTACATCGTAACTACTAATATGCCGATCTTGCTCCACTTTTTCAAAAATGGCAACAGTTTTGTCCGTAACAGGGCGACCAGAGCGACGTGCATCTTTGATATCAAAATTTCCGGATTGAAAACGCTTAAACCAAATTTGCGCTACTCTCACAGATACTGCATTAGGTCCATAAACATCACAAATTTTTTTCGCGGCTTGTGTTGCATTTTTACCTTTTTTGTAATAAAATGTTAAAATGTATCGAAATTCTTCATAAGAATCACTCATTTTAACAAGAAGAAAAACAAATGAAAATCTCAAATTTACCTAATTTGAATTTGGAATTGTCTTCTGTAAAATTAAAACTTTTTAATGATACCAAAATCAGCCAGATACAATTGGTATAGCCCAAGATATTTTATGACAAGTTCATACATACTATAATGCGAAAAGACTTTTTCCCCAACCTATTATTATAAATGTGAAAGTTTCTGAGGATGGATGTATGAAACCACTGAAAAGATTTCGATGAAATTTTTTATGGATGGCTCTGGATTAAAACGTAGGCTACTTTTTATCTCGAAAAAGTACAGTTTACCGGGATACTATATTACACGGGCGAAGCCGCGGGAAAAAGCTAGTTTACTATATGCAGTGATTAATAAACTAAGTATCCGATAAAAGTAATAAAGATCCACGATTGCGCTGTTTGGTCTCCTAAGTAACATCATTTAGGTATTTTTGGTAAGGAAAAAAAAAAAAACTTTCGTGTCTATGAACGGCTTATTTTGGACTTGAAATAATTGTGGAAGTTCAGGGAAGATTTAAACGAGTTTTGCCGGGAAAGTCAATCAGCAATGTTGTGTTTCTGTATTATTTTTCTAAATTCGTGTTAATTCGGTTTTTAATGTGTTATAGTGGTGGAATATTAACCATTAATTATTCGTTGAGGTGGAAAAATGATGCATTCTACAAAATGCGTGCTAAATTGGGTTTCCCGCCAAAACTCCCTAGGAAGTTTCAGTAAAGCGTCTACCACTTTACTGAATCGACTGACTTGACTAATTGACTACCCTGACTACTTATTTCGACTTTGACTAGGCTTTGGACTTGACGATTTAGAAATAAGACAAAGAAATACCTTAAACGACAGACGAGGCAGTATGGTCTAAGATCTTAGCCTGTTCCATTTCGGGACGAATTAAACAAAAAAAAAAAAAAAAAAAAAAAGGAAGATTTAAACGGTGAGAAATATTGGAAAAGGTGTAGGTTTTAGGAGTAGGTATAGGTTTAGGACTAGGACGTAGGTTGCATTGTAAGGGTAGTCATTTATTAATTCCAGTTCATTTTTAAGACAGAACGTGTGTCGGGAAAGCTAGTTAATATATTACAAAATATGTAACAAAAACTTGTCATTTATACGTAGTTGCGAATACTTGCGAAGCTAAGATTTCAATTATTTTTCTTACTTTAGTTAACTTACAAAGTTCCCTCTTAAAGCCATTATAGTGAGTAAAAGCGTCACTTGATGCTTCTAAGGCGAGCACATAAAAGGCACTAATCAGGAGCTTAACAAGGTCTAAGGTGTACTGAGTACTTAGTGCATACTAATGGAGCTCGGGCAGTGAAATACTTGACAGTAGACACGGTAACTACTAACTTGTGACGGCACAGGTTCAAATGACGTTCGGGTCACACAAGCACAAGTTCTATACAAACGACACTGAATGATATTATATGTACTTTTCAACAAGTGTCGCCGTTACTGAATTATTAGAGGTGCATTGTAATGTAAAGTTTAAATATAATATGTATATTATTATTGTATATTGCGATTATATCAAAAACAGTATAATAACAGTATAAGAATAGTATTTGCCTATTTGGTTTTATTAGGGCCTCCGTCTGCCGTCTGTCCGCCTCTGCTAACTTATGAAATTATGAATATAAATTGATACATTTTTATATACTTATACATTTGGCATAGACTTTCCTTTTGGTAGCATTCAATAATAAAATAATATATTTTAGGGGTGGCTCCATGTGAAGTGGGGATGATTTTTTTTTCTCATTATGCCGCAATTTGTGGGGTATCTTGGAAATAGCCTTTTAACTAAAGATAAGGTTTCATTCTAAGGGTAGAAAAGTTGTGGGTTTTCTTGCTGATAGATCATGTTACATACTCTTCATAAAAAAAAAATTGACTGAAATCGGACAATAACTTTTCAAGTAAACAACGGAACCCTTCTGAGTCCTGAGACATGTTGGTTAAGTTATTTCTATTTAATTTTCCTGAATCAGATTTTCAGACCTTGTGATAATTTTGATGAATCGAGGAAGTTTTTAAATCTTTCATCGTCAATATGTGTTTTACACTCGACGGTCTCTCTAGATGTGGTCTAGACGGTAGTAACCCAAGTTTTAATTTACCGATCAAACAAATGGCGTACGCTGTGAGTGCGCCGTTTCGATAATGTAAAATTCGTCCAGCACCGAAATGAAGAAAGCTCCAGAACTTTGATTGGATATTATCGGTTGAATTTTCATTTTAAAGGTATTTACTAAAACGTTTGGCTATTCTGATAGTTCCTCTGATTTGAAATAAAATGTAGCATAACTATTATATGCGACGACGTACACATAAAACGCGGAATGATTTGCGACGATACAAGTTAGAAGTAGCCCATGTTTTAATCCATGGCCCGATTAGTTATGGATATAATTAAATCTTTGTAATAGGCTTATTGAAAATATGCTAGGTGAATTACGTGCTCCATTTATATCTCTATCAATTAAGTATATTCAATGGTTGTTAAAATATGCCAGAAAATTTTAATACATATTTTTCAGAAATCGAGTCGAAGAAAATCGGTTTTTCGACGGTACATACCTCAGAATTTCGATACACAAGACAGGTGGGAATTCTACTATCGCATTTCTTTTGATCTAATCTTTACAAAACTATAATAAAAAGTACATGCCACTTTTTTGGGGTTTTTAAAACATTGTGCGACGTGAAATACCGCTTGCGTTGCGTTTCGCCCTCGGAGAGTATCTACCGGAGGCCCTATAATAAATATTATCCCTAAGGCAGGTTTGGGGATTTTAGGGACCCGGAATGCATAATTATTATGAGTGACAAGTGTAACTTTTCTGATGATGCGAGTGTCCATGGGCGGCGGCAATCGCTTACCATCTGGCGATTCGTCCGTCTCGTTTCATGGTTCATTTAATAAAAAAGAGTAACTGACTGAATAAGGAAAGAGAAATGAAGTGAATCGGCTGAGATAGCGAATCGCACTTTAGCTCCGATACAAACAATGTTCACTTTCCAATTTCATCGTTCCATGCAATAAAGTTTCATCAGCTTTGTAGAGTCGAGTGTTCGGAGAGTGACATGCGAAAGCCGTCCGCTTTATTCTAATCTTATCACCACTTGGAATCTAATAATATCTCCTGGCTCCGCGCACGAGCTGTGCTAAAGTCACTTTGAACAATTTGGTTGCTCTAATTCGACTGGACGAGTTCGGTCTAAAAACTCTAAAAACTGAATTGAAAAACTCTAATTGCATTTGGCAAAATTAACTTTGTTCGCTTTTCGACCTCTCTTTGTCTCTTAAAAAGCTTGGTCTTCGGTGACTCTCTTTAAATCTATTACTATTATAAATGTAAAAGTTTCTGCAGATGGATGGATGTTTATAACTCTTTCAAGCAAAAACTACTAAACGAATGACTATAAAATTTGGTATGGTAGTAGTTACGGCTCTGGACACATAGGCTACTTTCTATTCCAAAACAGTTTGGTGTTCCCGCAGGATACGTTCCATTGTAAGAATTCGAATATCAAGTTGAACCATGTGCAGTGTATGACTGATGTCATATGAAACGTATCTTTTTGTGTAGTGAATAAGGTTCTATTTGGAATAGCTGAGTTAAAATACGCGTCGCGTATCGTCGCCGTGTGAACTGACCCATAGTTTCGTTTTGCACTGGCGAGTCGTTCGAGTTTCAGTCAGATTGAGAGCCAGTTGCGTGTAAATATTTTAGTCGCAACTTTGATGTGAGAATCCTGAATTAAATTTAAACGAAAATTTATCTAGCGGGAGCTCGGCGCTCGAGTGATTTGAATATTTTACGAAATAATTGCAAATCTTCATAAAGTCTCAGTTAAAAGTTAGTGAAAAGTTCATCATCAGTAATCATAGTTTTTCTACGGAAATGACAGACGATCCCCAAATGTCACTAGACACTAAAATTTACTATATATACATATAAAATCCTTTGTCCTGAATGACTGACGGATCAACGCACAGCCTAAACCGCTGATCGTAGAGACCTGAAACTTGCAGAGATTGCTCTTTGTAATGCGTAGGGATCCGATAAGAAGGGATTTTTCGAAATTCGACTCCTAAGGGGGTAAAAAGGGGAAAAACAGTTTGTATGGGGCAACGTGATTCCTTGGTCCAATCTACTTCATATTTTGCACAAACATTATGTAACAGAATTGATGAAATTCGTGTATCATAGTTTATTGAAATTCGTCCCCTTACGGGAATAAAAAGGGAAAGAAAGTTGTTTGGGAGCGATTTGCTTTAAAGTTGATATAAATACTCCTTAGTGCTTTTGATTTAAAGCTCCCACTCACAAGCGATCGATCGATTTAGTCTTTGCATTTTAAACATTTACTGGATTCGTAGTTGCAAGTAAATCGGTTTAGATAAAAATTGAATATAGTTTGAGATCCTAGGACCACCTTACTATACTTTTTATATGAAACTCGTATATATACCTACGCGTAAATTTTGTTCCAACTTTTGACCCCCACGGCAAAACCTAGCTGGTAGGCCTTACACTAATCATTTTGTGTAATAGTTTGTCGTTAGCAATTTACTTTCAAATACGAATTTATTTCCAATTTGATCGAAGCAATCGATAGCCTGTGAGTGGGGAGCTTTGTTTTTATTTTGACGTAATATATTGTCATCATGTTGAAAAATAAAACTGACAAGAATGCGAAAGTTAAATTTGATGGATATGTCTTTGAAAAACTAGACACCTATATATATATATATTGTATAATATTAAAAAGAGGTAGACACCCATAGATATATAATATTAAAAAGAGGTAGATATGTTATAAACGCGTAAAAATGAAGACTCGAATTGGCCAATTTTGGTTAGTGTGCTCCGCGAGTAATAGCGTGTTTTGTGTTACTATGCGACGTTGACATATTGACACGCGTCCCATGTCAATGTGTGTCGTGGCACAGAAATATTGTCAGTTTTGTAAGGATATAACATATCTATTAATTAATCAAAGTAGACACCTAAATATTTGCGATTGCTGCATTAAAATTATATTCATAATACTTAATACTTACATACCTACTATTTCAGTAGAATATTGGAGTGTAGGTATAATTGAATTTCTTTCTCTTTTGTTGTTATATGTAATATTTAATTTATGTGTGCTTGATTTATCAGTGTTTAATACATAGGTTTTTAGTTTTTAACCCAAAACTATGACTTTTAAGATTTTCTTAAAATATTTTTGATCTGTACGTTTGCGCGCGCTAATCTCAGAAACTACGGAACGGATTTTTATAAAATTTGTTACCGTAGTAGGTAGTTTAGCCCTTGGATAAACACATAGGATTCGCTTTTTATCGCGGAATTTTTTTGGGTAACTAACTACCTACGGGTTCCACGCGGATAGGAATTAGGATAGCTTTGCTTATAATTTTGTGTAGGTATTTCAATTCAATCGGTTCATACCTATAAAAAGTTTTATCAATCTAAAAAATAACGTAGTATAAAATGCTATAAAATAACCAGATATTTGAATTGGTTAAAACTTTACCTAGGTTAATCCTAATCATTAATGTGTATGATTATTATGTGAGGAATAAGTGAGAAGCTAGATGGCTTCGTGGTCGTACTGCTAACTCATCTCTCTCTCCAACTCTGTCGTGGTCCCAACTAGGATGGGCGATCACAATCCAAATTCAAAGTCCACAACGTCTTCCCCTTCAAAAGATTTTCGAAATCGTTAAAATACTAATTATCGGCTACAAAGAAATCCTTACCTAAACGCGAAAGTTTGTATGTACATAATAATATGTTTAGTTTTTCATGCAATAAAGTAAAGTAAAGAAAACACGTAAAGAATGATGAAATCAGGTACGGTAGTAGGTTATGCAGAATTAACACAGAATACTTTTTGCAGCTTATTAAATTTTATTTATGGTACAGTTCCCGGTAGATTTCTTGAGTGTACGATTCAATTTTGGTATTGGTATTTTCCCAAACAAGCTTTCCCTCTGACTTAAACCCAATTTCACGCGAGCGAAGCTGCGGACAAAAGCTAGTCCATAATAATATTTACGTAGTATTTGACTTGCCACTTAATTATGCTGTTTCATTGTTTAATAAAATAATGCCGATTTGTGATAAACTAGATGTTGCCGCGTCATTGTGCGCGCAAGAGAAAATCACAGGGAACCGTAAATTTTGCCGCAAAAAAGTAGCCTATGTTCTTCCCCGTACAATATTTCTATTCACCTCTATATCTGTGCCAAATTTCATGAAAATCGGTCCAGTAGTTTTGGAGTCTATTCGATGCAAACAAACATACAAACAAACAAACCCTCCCTCTTTGTAATATTAGTATATAGATAAAATTTATTGATTTAACCCATAGAAAAGGTAAAGAATTGACTTTTAAAAAAATTTGATTAAAGAGTTTTTCGGACAAAATATTTTTGTACCAAGGTGCTGTTATCGCATATGTTTTCAGTTCACAGTTCACTTCAACCTCGATCCATTTCCGCCGATATCGCCCCCAAATTAAAACGAATCGTTTTCCAATAACAATTCACTCTTTAACCTCCGGCGAAAATAGAGGGGTGTTGGAAGTTTGACGTGTCTGTGTGTGTCTGTCCGTGGCGTCGTAGCTCCCAAAGGAATGAACCGATTTTAATCTAGTTTTTTTTTGTTTCAAAGTGAACGGGAGTGTTCTTAGCTATAACTTATCATCATCACTCGCTGACTGCTTGACAATGAAGGGGGTTAATCTAATCCTACTAATATTATAAATGTGAAAGTTTGTGAGGATGTATGTTTGTTACTCTTTCACGCAAAAACTACTGAACGGATTTTGATGAAATTTGGTATGGTAGTAGTTTAGGTTCTGGATTAAAATATAAGCTACTTTTTATCCCGGAAAAGTTCAGTGTTCCCGCGGGCGAAGCCGCGGGAAACAACTAGTTAAAAATGATTTTATTTTTTATCCCGTTAAAAATATAAGTATTCGAAGGAATAAATAAACCGTACAGGATTTTTCTATAGAAACTAATTGAACAACTGTCAAGTGACGTAAAGCGATATCCAAGTTTCGAAGCTGCACGGATGTCATACTCACAGGGCCTGTGTCCACGTCCACGCCGCGACGTGCGACGTGCGACGTGCGACGTGCGACGTGCGACGTGCGACGTGCGACGTGCGACGTCGTCAACGTGAAACGGTGCGGTGTCGCGGCACGGTGTTTGGATATTAAGTGCAAATTCACGTCACTGTAAAAATGCACGTCACGACGCCAGTTCGTGCCTTGTCAAATTCCAGTACATTCTGCGTTCTGTGGCGATATTGCCGTACCGTGGGCTAGGACGACGAGTAAGGCTACGTTTCCACGAGAGTTGTTTTTGTGGTCGTGACATAAAAAACAGCACTGTACATAGAACTCTGCGCTAGTACACACTTAGGCCTTTGCATCCGTTAATGGATGATTTATACAGTATTCTCCGAGCGAAGTAACTACTCTTGAAATACTGTAGTGCCTGGGACAGTTGGTTTTTAAATGTCGTATAGTTGCCCAAGCATATACGGCATTCTCACAATATAGTCAGCCTAGTCCAGAGGAATGAACTGGTTAATACGTCTGGGGCCAACTATATGCGGGTTTCCTCACGATGTTTTCCTTTACCATTAGAGCGTTCGTATAATGTACTTGAGATCTGAAAAAGTCTCATTGGTACAAGCCACAACCTGGGATTCGAACATGCACTCTCTCGAGTGCGAACCAAACGGTCTTCCACTAGGCTACGGAGCTCTTCACGCGCTAGTACAATACAGCCTAAAATCATACAGAGCTGTCAAATCTAACATATGACACTTTGATTTTCAGCTCTATTGTACTAGCGCAGAATTGTTTTTACAGTGCTGTTTTTCTAAAAAAACGCTCGTGAGAACTAACGCTCGGCTAACGCACCGTGCCGTTTCACGTTCTCGACGTCGTTACGTGGACTCGTGGATAGCGGTGGGTAACTCACTACACATTTCTGCAGATCTTGGAACTGCAAGGGGATTCCGTTTCAAAGTATTATAACGATTCTTTAAGAGTCACGTTAGAAAAGATATTACCTACGGCTGTTACTTCGATGGTTCGCGATTAAAAAGGAAAATGCAATGTTTTCTAAAGCTATGCAGTAGGTAAAGGTTTCATTATGTATTCAATAAATCGATAGCACCTCCACGTAGTACGTACCTTTTGCTAAATCCGATGCGCGGTCCGAACACGTGTACAGGGCGCTAAGGAAAATTAGGTTTTGGTCGATATTTTAGGTCAGCAGTTGACTTTTGCTAAAGTTCTTTAGCGAGCAACACGAAGAAAACATGAAATAACACCATGACTGAGATAAAATAACCTAAAATTTGTTTTGTTATAATAACGGGCGTGAAGTGCAGCGAAAATAAAAGTGTCGACGCGGTGTCCTAAACTTTTCTCGTTAAACCGAGTCGCGTTATCAGGCGCCGCGCGCCGCAGCCCGCCGTCCGCTCTTATCGCCTTTATTTAATCACGCGGTAATGTCTATGGCCCGCTTCTTGTTTATTCTGAAACTTTGCCATCAAGAACTTGCTCACTCCGGGAAGGTTTGTTCAGGGTGCTATTTTTGTTCTACAGATTTTTGAGGATGGTCTATACTCTATAGTATTGACGTGTTATTCGTTTTTAAAGATTTACTTTAAATCTCTATTTTTGAGGTAAGTTTCTTGTTAAAAACGTGGGAGTATACTCGTAACAACGTAGACTTCTTCATCATTATTCACGTCAATTAAATCTAATTTTTCTACGGCGGCTGCGTCTGCGTCTAATGTATTTTTCGACGCCATTTAGCTCATTATGGAGCAAACCATATCTACCAGTAGGTATATTTTAATATTTATACAACTCTTTACGCAACAAAACTTTCTATTTACCTTTCCCTACGAAATGCGTACGTTGTTTAGACAAACTTACTAATTTTAAGTACTGTTTGCTCCGAAATTATTACGAGTTTATGTATGTAGCAGTGGTCCCTCGACGGGTCTTTAGCGAGACAGGCGATCACACGCGGCAGATTAAATGTATATTTTATATGTTCGTACTTATCTTAAGAGTATTATCGTAGAGCGATACGAAAATATATACATTACAATTTACAATATATCTCTCATGGAAAGTACAGTCAACACAGAACAGTCGACTGACTGTACTGAGTGTGTCTCTGACTATTCGTATATTCTTCATTAGCATTTGCTCGCGACTTCGTCCGCGTAGAGTTTGGATTCCATACAAAATGTTAACCCCTTTTTCATCCCCTTAGGGGGCGAATTTTCAAAATTTCTTTCTTAGCAGATGCCTACGTCATCACAACTATCTATGTGCCAAAATTCAGCAAAATCCGTTTAGTTTCGGCTGTGCGTTGATAGATAAATCAGCGGTTTGCCTTTTATATATTTAGATTTGGACTAATCATTCATAATGAAAGGATATCCATTGATATATATTATAACCTCAGAATAAAGATGACCTGTGTGAACTCCCTAGGCTGCCGCCTCGAACACAGCGGCAAGCGGCTTAGCTGTGCGGCAACGGCGTGCGGAGCGCGCGCCGCGGCAGCGCGAGAGACGGACGACGCGACGCGACGGCGCGCCGCAGTCACCGTGTCAACGCTCGACGGGAGTGTGTCAGCCGCGCCGCTCGCCGCTCGCCGCTGTGTTCGAGGCAACGGCCTTAATCTCACTGGAGCCCTCAGCTACTTCTGAGAACACTCCAGCTCCCCAGCTGCCCATTCAAGTATATTACGGAGACTAATGCTTAAACTAATTAACAAAACTTTACACATTACTCCTTATTACCTAAAAGTGCAGAGCAGACTATCTGAGAACTTATAAAATCGTTATGCAAATAGCACAAAATAAAAATATCTAAAAAATATCATGAATGAACTTCGACTGCATAATTTCTATAATTTCATAATTCTGCATTGTGCGGCAAAAAAAAATTACGTCGCATTTCAACAAAAATGTCCTTACAAGGAAGGCTTTTAAATTCACACAGTTTTATCAAATACAAATTCTTTTATAGTGAATTAATTCTATCGCAAACAATATATCGTTGTTAGTTTGTGAAAATATCGGATCCTATTTCAGAGGCATTTGGCAGGACGTGTTGGAATTCAATAATGTATTTTTTGGCTGGAAATTGGGATCTAAAATTGTTGGTTTCTGTGTAGAAACATGTTTGTAGCTTGCGAGCCACGCGAGATTTCTTATTTAGTGGCGACATATTCAACTGGCCCCGGCAAAAAAAAAAAAAACGGGCACCTAAGCAAATTTGAAATTGCCAATCATAGTGCCTACCCAACTAACATTTTGGTAATAAGAATAAGCGCTTAATGAGCTACTTAAGAGAAACTTAAAAACCTAAGGTTCTATAAAATGTCTAACAACTATCTTATAACCCTCGATTGGGCCTACAATTTTAGAGCTTAAAGTGACATAATAGTTGTAGAAAAGTGATAAAAAGGTGGGAATAAAGAGTTACAATAGTGCTATTGAAGTAGTATTCACCATTTTAGGTGTATTACAAGCTATACACAGGTTACAACTGCACCCTTTAGTAATAAATAATTTATAAAATTCACCCAATTAGCTTTTTTAACAACATATGAGTGCTCCTACGATACTATTTATAGCTCGATTGTATATTGTGCATAATAAGTAGTAATAAAAATGATAAAATATAATAGCAGTGCGCATATTCATGGCCGACAATCATGGCCGACATCAATTAATAATTTTATACATTATCGGTTTCATAATTATGAATTCTCCCTGCGGTGATAAGTATTCTGTGATAATATATACTAGTTTTCATCTCAATTTTGAAGCGCCTCAAAAATAAACAACATTTCATATTATTACGTAAAATAAATCACTGCCACGGCATTTTTTTTTATTTTAGTTGTGGTTGTAAATAACAATTATCAGTACGTCTATGTATATTTTAATTGAAAACAGTAAATAATGTAAATCAATAAGTCGGAAAATAATATTTTGACTATAAATTTACTTTAAAAATTTAAAAAATAGGTTATGTTTATTTAATGGCGTAAAGTCTACATTACCTAAGGTTCCTGATAACTCTTTTATTCCTAACGCAGTGTTAAAAAAACTATAGCTAGCTTTTTAATGCCACTTGGACTTTTATAATGTGGGAGTAAATCCTATTATACAACCTGTAATGATTTAAAGGTGGTTTCTAACGCTTCTAGCATCTAGCTCTATAATACCTATAGTTATCACTTCTTTAACTTCTATAGCTCTATAATACAAATAGTTATCACTACTTTAACTTTGTTTTAGCTCTTAGGTCTCCATAGAACTCGTTAGGTGGTACAAGGTATTGACTAACTCCATTTAAGAACTTTAACCGTTTGTAAGTATTAGCAGACACCTTACAATTGGTGCTAGTGTTTTACGTTTCCTAAAGATGTAAGAGTAAGTTATACAAAAGTTCTGACAAACTCCAAGTTAGCACCTTAAGTTATATATTTTTCCTTTATTTCTATTATGCCTCTTGAAACTTTAATTATTTATTCCTAACGCCGCAGTAGAGTCCAAAGCTATTGTCAGAGCTCTTATATGTCGTTTATAATACTTTAAGTGTCAAAAATGGTTTCCCTTAGCGCCAAAATGTTAGTTGGGTAGTGATTCTCTCACTTCCTAGAAATTAGGAAATGATTTTTTAAAATTCAACCCCGACGTGGATAAAATAAGGGATGAAAGTTTAAAATTAAATTTCACGCGGGAGACTTGCTAGAAAAAAAAAGTTAAGTTCGGAACGATACTTTTAGCTGTAGGTGTGCAACAAAAAGAAAGTAGTTTTTTTTTAATTTTACTTTGTTATTTATAACCTAAAATGGTTCGAGGAAGAGCGATACTAACTCTTTATGGATTATAGCTTGCGTTAATCTAGGTATGTTAGCGAACGTCTACTTTTTGTGGTAAATATTGTCAGAAGGTTGCAGTGAATATTTTGACGCTTTAAAAGAGAAAAAAATAAGTCTTCAAACATCGCAGCAGGTCTGGTAGTGATGCCGAAAGACCAGTACCGTCAAACAAGTCCTGGTTTCCAAGATGTAAAGAGCCACGGCATCATCGTTTTATTTGGTCCATCGTTATCGATGTCGCAGTTTTTTAGCCTAAAATATCAACCAGAAAGGGTAAAATGTAGAAATAAGCCTATGGAAAATCGGGAGGAGTATTCCCGCTGCTAATATACAGTCATAGCTGCCTCCTGCTCTAGTTTACTCCGTGGGTATCAGTTGTTAGACTTAGAGGCTGTTTCATAATTATGGAACAGCCTCTTAGCTTATTTCGAAATTGTATGCCCATTACCCTGGACTGATAATGACTGGGCTAGGACGGATATGGCGAAATCCAATGTTGATGAGTGCTGAAAAAAACATGAGAATGCTTTGCGGAGGCGTGTTTAGAAAAAACCACTCGTTATTGTTAGGGACCTTTTACGTTTCGGACTAAGTCTAACAACTTGGTACCTACGGAGTAAACAGGCAGGCTGGCAGTAGGCAGGGAGACTCTCCTCCTGATTTTGATTTTGACTAATTTCTACATTTCAGCCATCCTGGTCGATATTCTTAAGCTCCTTTGGGAATAACTGCGATTTTGGTAACGATTGACTCCCAATAAAACGATCATCCAGTACATGGTTTTCTCTGGAAATCAGGCTAGCTTGACGGTGCCGGTCTTTTGACGTCACTGCAATGTCTTAGAATGTTAATAACTAATTTTTGGTCTTTAGACGACATCAATATTATGTACCGTATTAAGCGCCAAACTCACCATCCAGTCTGCAAATCCAAGGCCGCGGCCTTGAAGAGGACTTGTAGGCAAAAATTATAAATGAGTCAATCATTTATATTTTTTGACATTAATGACAAATTATTGACATTTACAAATTACGCCCATTAGTATCGGTGCCGTGAGTATGGCACTTTTTCTGCATTGTTCCCATACTTAAACTTTTTTTTCCACAAATAACACTTAAAGAACTGTCCTACATGAATGGTCTTCAGTGCAGCGATTAATTTAGATGAGATTTGTTGAGTAATGCAAAGTTTGTGATGCTATTTCATTCGATGTAATGGCTTATGCAGATGCAAAGACTAAAGACTTATTACTACTGAAGTATGGCTCGAACGAATTTCAAATTCAATTAGCAACGCTGCCAAAGGTTCCTCTTTAAAAGACAGTAAACAAAACTGTAATTTTGTGTTTGCTTAAATTAAAACAGAAGACGCTAGTATGGTACTTTGATCACGCGCGGACCAGCTCCGGGAGTCTGAATAAACTTCCCTTTGAATGTTGTTTGCCCGGCCCTCACGTGAGATTTGACAAAGAACTCGTATGAGTGAGTTCCCGGAGCGCTTTCACAATGACTCTAGGTAGGTATTTGTTGAAAATACATTTCGTCTAATCTTTGAGTTATCAACAAAGTTGAAGCAGAGCTTGTTAATAGTGAGTAAATAATGAATGTATGTTACTTTAGGAGTTGTCTGTGAGCGATAACTGCTGATAATTGTTGCTAATAGTTACATACATACATATAATCACGCCTTTTTCCCGTAAAAGGGTAGGCAGAGACCACTTTTTGCCACTTGCTACGATCCTTACATACTCGTTTCGCTTCGTTCACTTTCATTATTACCATCCATTCCTCCTCTTACATTCAACGTAGCGAAGCGGCTCTCCATGGTCCGCTTTTCACCTCCGCAAGAAACGAGACGTGATGGGTGGTGAACCACATCGCCGCCTAATCATTATAATAATATAAAAATATGTTTATGCCAATGTCATTATATCTCTAATGTCACTTTGAAGCCTAAGTGTAATTTAGTTAGCCGAAGGCTATGTATAGTGTAGACGTATATCTGTATTATAATACAGATATACGTCTACGCTATACATAGCCTCTCTCATACGAGTTATGTATTAAGGATATCTCTCGCACATGTACCAATAAAGAAGATTACCCTATTGGTTGTATCATTCATATCTCCACTGTAACATAAGAAGAATCCCCAAGAGCATGAAGCATAGATACCAGGAGTCCGAACGGTATAGGCTTTTCCATAGTAATTATGTACACAATAATAGGACCAGATCTTAGTTCTCTTTTCTGCCGCTAGCTGTGCGAGACCGATGAGTACCGAGTGTTGCCAATACTATTATTTATTACAAAATTTTTTAAATTACCGTTAGGCAATTACCGTGTTCTACGGTATCTATTTTTCGAGAACAATTTCTAAGAATTTCCTATAATTAGATTTAAATCCACGTTTCTCTTAATATTTTCTTCCAGAGCTGTCAATAGCAACATTTAAACTTCCCGCGTAATTTCAAACGAGTGCTTGTCGGACTGTCGCGCACTCTACCGGCAAAAATCTGTCCCCGTAATTGAGACCATTATTTTAACATTACGTTCGGACTCCTGGTATCTATGCTTCATGCCCAAGAGGATCAGGACATCGTGGGTTGCAGTATACAAGAATAATCAAGGACACAACAAAATTATATTAGGTAACTCTACGGAATGCTAGAAAGCGGCCCGTATATTATAAACTTGATGCTGTTCGCGAATTCGTGCACGCAAAAGCGGGAACTGTGCATTTTTACGCGATAAAAAGTAGCATATGTCCTTTCCTGTTGCCTACTCTATATCTGTGCCAAATTTAATTAAAATCGGCGCTGTAGTTTCGGAGCCTATTCAATGCAAACAAACAAAATATCAGGTAGGTATATAACAAAACCACAGTGAGGTGATGCGATGCGGAGAACTGCACATATTTTTTTAACAGGCATTGCCCCACCAGGTCTACACCCACTGTAATCCTGCGTAGCCTGGATCGACATCAGTGACCACCACAAAAACCCTTTGATGTGATCTCAGGGGTGCCCGAAGGACATGCTAAAACTGCCTTGGGACTTTACTTGGGACGAAATTGATCAAAAAAAAGGTAGAAGTTTTAAAAAATACATTAAAATGAATATCCATATGTCCTGCGTCGAGCCGCTGGCTGTAGGCAGACGATATTTAAAGTAGCCTGTTACTCATATGCTATTAGACCTTGCTACTAGAGGAAAACCAGGATAGTTGCCCCACTTTTTTAAAATAACTTCATATCTCTTATAACAGTGTTTTTCAACCTTTTTCATGACGCGACCCCCCTTGTATGAAAAAATTTTTCGCGACCCCCCAACCCTTCGCTTTTTTATCATGATTTTTTTTTTGTTTTTTTTAATTTATTTACCAAAAATAAAGAAGATACAGATTAACTACAATAGAAACAGCATTAAAAACCACTGAGGTTTGTCCAATGCTGCATACAGTCTTATTCGCAATTATAGTCTTCATACACAGTTGGTTAAGTGGCAGGTAAGTACTAGTATATTTCAAAATTGATAATATTATACATTTTTGAGAATATTAAAAACAGTTAGGAACCAGATAGAATATCTATACATATTTTAGGCTTTCTACGCTAGTGTTCTAATTTTCAAAAGATAAGTAATATGATTTTAATTTGCATTTTATATTTCTTTCAGTTAACTTATTTATTACATCGGTAGGCAAATCATTAATAAGACGAGGAACTATGTAGCTAGTCATTCGCTCGCCGTATCGGTTGTAAGCTCGAGTTGTCACTAACCGGTTTTATGCGACGGCTCGAGTGCGTACAGGATGTTCAGTTAATACTTTTAAACTTTCGTTAAAAAATTGTTTTTTTAACAGGGTATATTTAAATTTAGTGAATACTGGCAACATTTTACAGTGTTTAAATAATTCGTAATTGTTGACGAGTTTTTGTTTTATGTTCGGGGAAACTATTAATTTTAAAATTCTAAGTTGTAAATTGTAGATTTGGTTTAAATAACTTTTATAGGTACGACCGTAAGTAATTAATCCGTAATTTATATGCGACTCAGCGAATGAATTGTATAACATAAGTTTAACTTTAAATGGAATTCTATTTTTTAAGATAGTGATACTAGCCAGAAACTGTCTTAGTTTATCGCATACGTTTTCAATATGATTACTCCAGTTGATTTTATTATCTATTATTATACCAAGGTATTTTTGTGAGCTTACTTCCTCAATAGCTGTGCATCTACACGAATCAACCCTGGTACGATGTAAACAGCTTTGGTCATGAGCAATTAAATGCGTGTTTAGAGATTGACGTCGAAGATAAGGTGACCTGATAAATAGTAATTTTGTTTTTCCGCATTGAGTACTAAGCCGGCATCATGACACCAGCGTTGAATCGTATCGAAGTCAGTTTGTAAGCGCTCAAGTGCTTTGTCAGGGTCCTCGTCAGCAGACACCAGACACGTATCGTCAGCAAACTGATAACATGAACAGTGTTTGACGCAATTACTCATGTCGTTGACGTATGATAAAAAATGGGTGGGCCCCAGCACCGAGCCCTGGGCGGTACCCTCATGTACAGTAATTTTATCGCTGAATGCGTTATCAAGTTTAACATTGAATGACCGATTTTTCATGTAGTATTCGCACCATTTCAACATTGGACCCCTTATACCACAATTACTTAGCTTGCATATAAGTTTTTTATGGTCTAAGGTGTCAAACGCCCGTGAAAAATCGATAAAAAGAACGAGAACAACTTTCTTTTTATCGAGATTTTCATTGACCTCATCAGCAAACAGGGACAGCAGATCGGTGGTACCTTTCCCTTTCTGAAAACCAAACTGATTTTTATATAAGACGCCATGTTTTTTGTAGAAGCTATGAATTTGGTTGCTGAAAATTTTTTCAACTATTTTATTAATAATAGGGAGTAGTGTAATTGGACGATAGTTAAAATAATCATTTCGTTTTCCTTTTTTATAAATAGGTCTAACGCATCCTACTTTAAGTTTATCCGGATAAGCAGCGGAAACCACACTCCTATTAATAAGATTCGATATTGCTAATACTAGATCCTTTCCTAGAACTTTAATATCCGATACTTTAATATTATCGACTCCTGGGGCTTTGTTTGTTTTAAGTGTTTTAATTATTTTATGTATGGAATGACAATTTGCTTTTTTGAATAAAATGCTGCAATCAACTGGTTTACTGTAACTAGCAGAATTCATACATACATACATACATATAATCACGCCTTTTTCCCGTAGGGGTAGGCAGGACCGCCTCTTTCCCGTAGGGGTAGGCAGAGACCACTTCTTTACACTTGCTACGATCCTTACATACTTTTTTCGCTTCGTCTACTTTCATTCATACCATCCATTCCTCATCTTACATTCAACGTAGCCAAGCGTCTCTCCATGGTCCGCTTTTCGCCTCCGCGAGAAACGAGACGTGATGGGTGGCGAACCACATCGCCGCCATTTTGGATAATTACATTATTTTTGATTATCCATTGCATTTCCACGGATTGGTGGAGAGGGTAGGAATAGGGAAAGGGAAGGATAGGTGGTGTGGAAAGGAAGATTGGTAAGTTAGAGTGGGAAATAGGGAATATATAATGGATATTACCACCCAGGAGGGCAAGGGATAGGACAGTAATAGCTAGGGAAGCCGGGGTCGCATACCCGTATACTATACCACAACTACCGGACAGGTAAGTTGGGAAGAGTATCCCAGAATTCAGGAGGTTTATTTTACATTTCGGAATGATTATTTTAACTGCTTTATCAAATTCACTAGCAAAGTTCTCAGCTAGTTCCTTGGACGTAAGTCCTTGCGCATCAAATGCTTTTAAAATCGCTTCGTCTATTGAAAGCTTAACACGACCCATCATTTGGTTTATTATCTGAAATATTTTTTTTGTATTATTGAAATTCTCATTAATTAGATTAATATAGTAATTATTTCTTTTATTTTATAAAACTTGTGTACTCTGTTTCTAATTTTATTGTATTCTAATCTTAAAGTATGTATGTGTATGTTACAGTGTTACAAATGTTAATCATTCCATACGACGTTTTTATGCGTCTCCATAACTAGGATTCGGATAAAAGTACATAATATAGTACGTCAAACACATTATTTTACAATTATATAATATGTACATCGATGATCAATTTATGAGTATATTTTCTTGTTAAATTCTCTTACTTAATAAATCAATCTTTTAAATCTTGATTGGTTTTTTTTTACTAAAGTTCTCTCGATCTCCGGCGACCCCCCTACAGAAGCTTCGCGGAAGCCCCCCAGGGGGTCGCGACCCACAGGTTGAAAAACACTGGACTAACTTATAAAAAGTAGAATACATTTCCTTGAATATTTTAGGTATTAGCGATTTTAGCAGACTCTTCGTTTTGTGACATCTATCCCATGTATGGGATAGTAGCCTGATTCATATAAATCCCGTATAGGATAGATGGTAGATGCCCTCTCTCGAAACAAGGAAGTATCCCTGAATAAGTTTGATCACATTTTGGCGTCCCATGCGATTACATACAGACTTACGACAAAGTCAACTTAGTGGTAGCTGAAAAGTCTTTCAATAAATAATTGAAACAGTAAACGATACATTCGCGAAACAAGAGTTTTTAAAATCGGGGCACTATCCTGGTTTTACCCTACATATCCTGCAACTATAAATGTGAAAATTTGTAATGATGTATGAATTGTTGTGACTCCTTTACGCAAAAACTGTTGAACGGATTTTGATGTGTCGTATCTAGTGTATATAATGTCTCTGAAAATCAACTACGGATACTTCGGGCATATGATCCACTGCTTATGTAAAGACGTTTAGGCAAAAAAAAATAATTGTCATACTCAAACTAAAAAATCATTTCACGTATGGGCGCAAAACGCGAACTCGCCCATATAAAGAAAAATATATTTTTTTTCTAGTATGACAATTATTTTTCTGCTTAAACGTTTTTACATAAGTAGTAGATCATATGCCCAAAATATCCGTAATTGATTTTACCGAACCTTATATATCTGTACAATCTATGTTTGGTATGGTAGTTAAGCCTTTGGATTACAACTTAGGCAACTTTTTACCGTGGGAAAATGGACGGTTCACGCGGCACATCGGGTATACTTTTGCGCGTACAAAGTCGCGAACAACTTCAATACTAGTTACTACTGTAGTTAATAATAATTGTAAATGTGAAAGTTTCATATGGATGGATGTTGAGACTCTTTCACACAAAAACTACCAAACGGATTTTGGTGAAAGGTATGGTAGTCCTTTAGACTCTGAATTAACACATGCTACTTTTTGTTCTGAAAAAGTACAGTGTTCCCGTGGGATACGGTATTCACACGGGCAAAGCCATGGGCAACAGCTATGTTACACGATGTATTGTAGAGTGTAATAATTGACAAAGTGCATCGGTATGATTTAAAATCAGTTTAACGAAGTTCATTCTGCATCAGTAATTTAATTGAGGCAGCACTTGGGTTACATTACCCGTAATATATTCCCCCATCGAATACAAAATAAAAACCGGCCAAGTGCGAGTCTATGCAACTATTAGTACTAATATCGAGCGCTAGTATCAATGTCAAATTTCATGACCATAATTAGCCGAATCGGTCCAGCCGTTCTCGAGTTTTAGCGAGACACTGAAATTGCAATCCATTTTTTTATTTATAAGAAAAAGAAAATGACAAGCTGCCTTAGCAAACGTTGCGTTCTGCCATGTTAATTTGCACTCGTTGATTTTAAGGAAATCTAAGTAATTTTTGATGTGTAAAATCTTTTCTTCCGACTTTCTTGCAATTTGTGGAAGTTATTCCGTGAAATAGTACGAAAGTGTGAACAGGAAGTCGCGGCCGTCAGATTCGAATAAAATATTTCAGTATTTAGCTTTATAAATTTTGACGTTGAATTCTGCAAAGTTTTCGTATTTCTACTAGAAAATCGTACTAGGCTGTGTTTTTTTAAATATTTTCTTAAAATGTTACACACCCCGTCACGATTCAAAGGAATATCCGCGCGCCGCCTCGTCGCGTTTTTACCCGACTGCGCGACGCAAAGGAGTGGTAATGTGTTTATCAGCCTATGTATGTATGTATGTATGTATGTATGTTCCTTTGAAGCACTATACAGACCAAACGCCTGGGCCGATTTTTATGATTCACACGTCAATCGATTCCTCTTAGTCCGGCGAGTGTCACTAAAGACATGACGTTAGTGAAAATTCAATATGGCGACTACTGGACGCCATATTTTGAAAATGAAAAAAATGAAATTCAACAAACTATATCAAGTGGGGTATCGTTGAATAGGTATTTAAAAATCATTGTTAGTTTTCTCTCAACATTTTTCGATTCGACTGACTGTTTAGGATCTATATCGATTTAAAGTTGCGTAACAACCATTCTCACATTCCAGTGCAATTGTGATGTAGTACTGATGCTGATAGGAAATCCAGTCTGGTAAAAAGCTAGCTAGGTACTCATAACTAAAAAGTATAAAATAAAAAATAATAATTAAAAAAATTTAAAAACCCGACTGCGTAAAAAGTGAACCAAACTAAGTACATAATTAAAACTGAAAAGAAAAAAACAAGCACTTAGATATCCGGTGGTCTAGAATTCTATAATATATTATTGAATTAATACTATTGAAACATAACAACTGAACAGTCGGGATCCATTTTTCGACAGCCAATCTAATTTTTCAATGGATCCTGACTGTTTAGTTGTTATTGTTCCAATAGTATTAATTCAATAATATATTATAGAATTCTAGACCACCGGATATCTAAGTGCTTGTTTTTTTCTTTTCAGTTTTAATTATGTACTTAGTTTGGTTCACTTTTTACGCAGTCGGGTTTTTAAATTTTTTTAATTATTATTTTTTATTTAGTTTTCGTTTGACGTTTGGCACCGAGAACATTCGAGAGGAAATGGCCCTGAAGGAAGTAATTTTTACTCCTCTTTTACACGCGAAGTTCATACACTTACGAGGTCTAGTCAATATATGTCTGTGGTCTAACCCCATTTAGGCCCCGATGGCCACCATTAAATATATAATATACCCACCTACAGTCACAATTTTTATACAATTTAAAATGTAGAATTAAGGAATAAATTTGCTAATTAATTTTGAGAGTAATTTGGTGTCTACTCAGATCAGAATATAATACCTCCCGAATACTCAACAACTAAAATAATTAATTTCAGCCAATGTAGTTCCGTCAATGGACTGGCTGTATTTCCACTTACGGCCCCGACACCGGCTCGGTAAAAATTTATGAAAATATATTGCACGTTTTTCCACTTAGAGCGTTTTCACTGAGAAGAGATATCGCTTATTAGACCGAAAAAGCTGGTATGTCGTCGGCATTAGGGCGTTTTGCTATTATCCAACCCGATATCCGATAATGACAAAGACAAACATACATTTTTCATGCCTTTGTCATTATCGGATGCGACAAGCGATACTGTATCCTACCGGCCCGACAACGACACGGCGGCGGCCAGCGACATATGACACGTCATGACACTGGTCGCCGGGCCGGTGAGCGGAAACGCAGCCGCTGTCAGGCTCGGACGGACATAGTGACGTCAAAACGTCAGTCGCCTGCACAATAGGCATCCAATACCTCTCGAGATCTCTGACGACCGAATCTGTACCAAAGGTGATAATTTGAAACAGCTACGATACCCCTCCTCACAAGTGTCGACTGTGGTCTATCGCAATCGAACAATCGGCGATCGTGTCGGCACATCGACGCACTCGTCCGCGATTCTCTTTGACTTGTTCCCGAAAACCGTATATATAGGTGAAAGGTGTCAAGACTGACAACATCGTTTTATATTTGCTCCTCAAAATAAATTATTTTATCCAGTTTAATGCTTATAAAATCGTTAAATTTATAGTTATAATTTTAGTTACAAGACTTATAAAAGAATAATAAATTGTTTTTCAATATTAGTGATACCCCTCAGGCGAAACTTAAAACGCCAATATGAAATGTTCCAGTTGTCTCCGCGCTATTATTTCTTCACAAGAAAACCATGTCTTCTGTTCTTCAAAAAACTGCTCGAAGGTACTTCACTCATCTTGTGCAAATATACAAAAATTGTCGGCACAACAATTCGTCAACAGTCGGCATACAAAATCTTTACATCGAAATTTCTTATAAAATTACTATATAATGTAAAAAGATTATTATTAATTATCAAACTTAAAACAGAGTAGAAGCTAAATAACACGTTTATAATTACATAAATTAACATTAACATATTCTAATAAGACTTTTAAAGTTCCCATACATATTTGCATCTTTGTCACACATATGCAATAAGAGCGGGACAACAAGCTATAAGGTAACCTCGGTTGGGGTACAACCGATAGGGGCTAAACAAGTTATTTAGTAAAACTTATGTGAACTAACTTTTCTATGAATTTTAAGATTCTAATATGAATTTATGTTATCAAATCTTATTGGAATGACTAAGTATTTTATAATTGTAAGTATCTAAACAAATATTTACATTCCTATCACTAAATATGAATCTTATATCGATATTAAACTATATTTACATGTCGCGTTTCGGTGTCGTCCTGCACATTCCTCCCGCCGTGTGGCTCCGTCACACCTTCTTCCGGTGCTGTGACGACGCTGTCTTCGATGGGCAGGATCACCAGCTTCCGAACCGGGCGCCGAAGTACTCCGCCTCTGGTCCGGATGTCGACTGTTCTTACGACGTTGTCCGGTCCAGGAAACGTTGCGACGACTTTCCCCTTGAGCCATACGTTGCGCGGTGAGTTCGGGTCGACTAGCAGAACGAGATCTCCGACTTGTATCGGGGGGCCTCGGCCGTGGGGCTCCCGCCGGTTCTGGAGTTCGGGGAGATACTCGCGAAGCCAGCGCTCCCAGAAGGTGTCTGCTAACTTCTGCGCGGCTTGCCAGCTGGACTTCGAGATGGTGTTCTTTTCTAAGAAGTGCCCGAACGCTGGTACTCTTCCTGGTCCTCCCAATAGGAAGTGGTTGGGAGTTAGAGCTTCTGGATCTTCTGGGTCGACTGATACGTGTGTTAGAGGTCGACTGTTGACGGTGTATTCAGCCTCTGCCAGTAGCGTTGAGAGTACCTCTTCAGTTGGATGTTGCTCGTGGAGTGTCGACGTCAGGCATGTCTTTACTGATCTCACCATTCGTTCCCAGGCGCCGCCCATGAATGGCGCTCCAGGAGGGATGAACCGCCAGTGGATTTGTCGTCTCGCTGCTTCTTCAGCCGTTGACTCGTCGATCGCTCGGCGCAGTTCCTTGTCTGCTGCTTTTAAGTTGGTCCCATTGTCTGACCAGATCTCCGTTGGACAGCCTCTTCTGGCCATCATTCTTCTTAGGGCCATGACTGCTGAGCTGCTACTGAGTGAGCCGGTTATTTCCAGGTGTATCGCTCTCGTGGTCAGACAAGTGAAGATGGCGACGTATCTCTTCTGGTGCGAGCGTCCTACGGTGACTGAGAGGGGTCCAAAATAGTCCACTCCTGTGAAGGTGAACGGGCGTTGATGATGAGCCAGTCGACACGGTGGCAGGTCCCCAGTTCTTGGAAAGGGTGGCGCTTGTGTCTTCATTCTGCAGTGTAGGCATTGTCGTATGATCGTGCGAGTTATAGGGCGTAGACGGAGAACCCAGTATTGTTGGCGACACTCGTTTACTGTGGTTTCTACCCCGGCGTGATGTAGCTTGCAGTGAATGTTCTTGATCCATAGCTTCACCGTGGGATGATTACCGTCTATGATCATAGGACTTTTTTGGGCTTCAGAGACTTCTTGTACGGCTGATATGCGGCTTCTTAGCTTGAGGGCCCCGTCCAGGTATTCTATACTCAGCTGATGTAGTCGGCTTTCTTTACAGATGGGTTTCCCTCTTCTTATGTCTTGAAGTTCTTGAGTGAAGGCTTCTTGTTGAGAAGACCGCATGAGAAGTTCTTCTGCCTTGATTAGGAGCTCTGCAGAAACTGGAATAAATTTTATTTCTTTTTTCTTCTCTTCCTGTCGTGGCTGTACTCTTTCTGCTCTGTTACGCGTATTTTTCCAATTCGGATCAGCTTCGGAGTTTCTTGAGTTCCTTTTGTAGTGAACTTGTTCTGTTGGCCGGCAGAGTTGAAGAAACTGGAGTACTCTTGCTGTAGTGTAGCGTAGTCTATCCCAGTTGGAGAAGCGTGAGACCTCGGGTAGGGCTTCTGCTAGCTTCGGAGTATCGTCGACTGAGATGTGATGAATCCTTTCTTCTCCTGTTTCTTCTGCCTCCACACTGGAAGGTTGTTCCATTGGTCATGAGTCTTCGGGCTCGTAGAGAAACTCTGGACCTTTGTACCATCTATGGTTCCCGTCGAAGTTGGGTGGTACATCCCTTGTGGCGTCGTCAGCGACGTTGAGCTTAGTCGGAACCCATCTCCATTCATTTACTGTGGAGCATTCTTCAATGGCGGCTAGTCGGTGCGCAACGTATGGCTTGTATGAGCGGGATCCAGTTTTGATCCAGGTGAGTACAGTTCTGCTGTCCGTCCAGAAGGTCTTCGAGTCTGGCTTCCTTTCGTGTTCTTCGATGGCTGCTTCTGCGAGTCGTGCTCCCATGACGGCGGCTTGTAGTTCTAGTCTTGGAATTGAGGTTACTTTCAACGGTGATACCTTTGCTTTGGCCATGACGAGTGACACGTTGATTTCGCCATTTGGAGCTACCGTTCGCCAGAATAGTACTGTTGAGTAAGCAGACTCGCTTGCATCTGTGAAGACATGTAGCTGAAGAGACACGGCGTTGCTGTAGCCTAGGTAGCATCTTGGTATGGCCACATTCGAGAGGTTCTTCAGGTGGAGTAACCAGGTCTGCCGATCTCCCGAGAGGTCCTCGTCAATCTCATTGTCCCAGGATGTTCCACGTCGCCATACTTCTTGTAATATTTGCTTGGCCTTGATGGTGACTGGTGAGGCGAAGCCAAGTGGGTCAAATAGAGACATGACGACCCTTAGTGCTTCTCTCTTGGTTGGCTTCTTTCCCTCGGACAGTGATGACGGTATTCGTGTCATGTCGAGATTGAAGGTGAATTCGTCTCGTTCTGGCTTCCAGATGAGTCCCAGTACCCTCTCGATTCTGTCTTTAGACTTGTAGAGCTCGATGTCTTCTTGGCCATCTGATTCCCCTATGGCTTCTAGGAGCTTCATTGAGTTAGACTTCCATTGCTTCAGCTCGAAGTTGGCTTCTTTATGAATACTTCGGACTTCTGTGGTGATGCGTATTGCTTCTTCTAGACTTTTGAAGCTGTCCAAGTAGTCGTCTACGTAGTGTTTCTTTACTATGGCTCTTGCGGCTTCGGGATACGTTTCTTCGTATTTCTTTGCGTTTATATTCTTCACAAAGATTGCTGTTGCTGGAGAGCTTGACGCGCCGAAGATGAGCGATGTCATCCGATATTCATCTGGTGGTCGGTCATCTCTCCTGTCCTTTCGCCATAAGTACCGCAAGGCGTCTCTATCTTCTTCTCGAAGCTTCACTTGCATGAACATCTCCTTGATGTCCGCAGTCACAGCGACAGTGTGCTGTCTGAACCTCATGACGACTCCTGGTAGTGATTGCAGAAGGTCCGGGCCTTTGAGGAGTTGGTCGTTGAGCGATGTTCCTCTTGTCTTGGCTGCTGCATCGTGAACCACTCTGAGTTTGTCCGGCTTCATTGGGTTGACTACTCCGAAGTGTGGTAAGTACCATGTCTTGTTTGGTGTCTTCGTCTTCGGAGCTGGCTCGGCATATCCTTTCGTGATGAGAGCCTCCATTTGTTCTGTATATTTCTGTTTCAGCTTTGGATCCCTGTCAAGCTTCTTTTCTATATTGTGAAGCCTTTTCAACGAGTTTTCATAGTTGTCAGGGAGGTTGATGTCTTCTGTCTTCCACAAGAGCGCCGTTTCATATGTTCCTGTCTTCGTCTGGACTGTATTCTTTTCAAGGATTCGTAAGGCTTGCTCTTCTGGATCCGCCTTTGGCTTCTTAGGGTTGATGCATAGGGAGTCCATCGCGAAGTATTGCTTCATTAGTTCTTCTAAGGAGTCTTCAGCTGGATCTTCTCTCAGGTGGTGGATATAGTTGATGTTAGAGCTTCTTGTGTGGCTTCCATGGAGCACCCATCCGAGTGGTGTGAGTGACGCCACTGGTTGCTCTTTGTTTCCTTTCTTCACCGCCGACGTGAGAAGAAGATGCCAGTTGTCTTGTCCTACTAATATTTCTGGCTTCGCGTATGTGTATGTGATGAACTCGCTGATGTCTTGAAGATGTTGACATTCTTCAATATTTTCTTTCGGAACCCTTTGAGTGGCCACATGAAGATTCTTCACTGTTCTTGCTTGTATGTCTTCTTCATGTTCATTTACTCCCTTTAGTTTGATGTTGACTCTTCTCGATTTATTTTCGGATGTCTTTAACTCGTTGATAGCTTCTATGCGAAGTGGGTCGATGGGTCCTCTTGCTCCGATGCGGTAAGCCAGGTTCTCGTCAATGAGTGTTACTGTCGACCCATCATCCAGCAGGGCGTATGTGTTGACTGCTCCTGCTGGTCCCGACGCTGTGACTGGGACGATCTTCAGGTAAGATTGTCTTGTAGCTGAAGTCCAGGCGGAATTGATTGCTTCAGTTGTCTTCTGGTCGTCTTCTTTCCTTTCAATGTTCTTCGTGACATGCAGCATCCGGTTATGATAATATTTACAGTTCTCGATGCCGCATGTCTGTTGACGACACGTGTGGTTCTTGCTCCTGTAGCGTAGGCATCTGAAGCACAGTCGATTACTCTTGGCAATGTCCCATCTTTTGTGAACATCTTCTTTCTTGAACTTCTCGCAGTCCTTTGTTGAGTGTCCTGTGGCCTCGCATACAGGGCATTTGACTGTTGGTTGTTTTTCTATGACATGGTTCACTCGCTGATGACGTCTTGGTGTAGCGGGCTGCGGCTGTGAACCCACTTGCTCCGGTTGTGCGAATGGTCCGCATAGTTCGGCTTCTCCTTTCATGAACTTCTCGAACTTCAGAAGTGCAGGCTCTTCCTTTGGTAGTGTTGCAGAGTAGTCGAAGTATCTGTATCTAAGTGTCGGTGTTAGCTTATCCACCATGGCCCTTGCGACTTCTGGATTGTACAGATAGTAGACGCAGTTCAATGCTTGTAGTGTAGACACGGCGTTGGTCACTCTAGTTGAGAAGATGCAGATGTCCCTCGGTGACTCGGAGAGGCGCGGCAGTGTGCGCAGTGTGTCTATTTCCATCATGGCGATTGATTCTGGTCTTCCAAATCTTGATTCCAGAGTCTTCATAATGTCAGCTGGGTCGGCGTTTGTGATAAGCAGACCATCGACGGCTTCTTTGGCTTTTCCTTTCAGATTTCTTCGAAGTCTGTTGATGTTCTCCGTCTTCGAGTAGAGGTTTTCTGTTTCTTCGTAACCGGCTTTGAAGTGAAGCCATTCTTGGTGAGCTCCATTGAAGACGGGTAGTTCCATGAGCCTTGGACGCGCGGACTTGACAGCGAGAGTGATGGCTTCAGTTAGCTGAGAGAGCTCTGACTGAGGATGCTTCGCTTTACATTTTTCTTCTATGAAGGCAGCTGGCTCCGATTTCCTTTCTGTGATTGTATTCGGTGGCCCCGGTCTTCTTTCTTCAGACACGATGACAGGTTCTCTGAAACTTCTGTCTTCTGTGTTGATTGGCTGCCCCAATATCCTTTCTTCTGTGGTGGCAGGTTGATGAGGTACATGGCTGATGGCTAGTACTGGTGGCTCTGCTTGAGCCTGCAGCCATGTGTTGACCCGTGTGTTGGTTTCCATCTGCGAGCACACGGAGGCAACATCTTCTTCATCCGAGTCCGCTTCTAATACGGCGAGGCGAGCAGCGGCTAGTTCGACTTGAAGGCGCGCTAACTCTTCCTTTGCCTTTGCTATTTTGTAAGCCTTTCTTGATTTGACGGATGCGGCTCGTTTCCTTTCTTCATGCTTGCTGGCTTCAGGTAGGCAAGCAATAGTAGCGTTTACTTTGCGCACTATCGGCGGTGCGTCCCGACTGGCAGTAGTCAAGGGGCGCGGCTCTTCATTTGACTCAGTATCCGGTCTACCAGTCATCTCGGTGACGTTTGATTTCGTTGTGTCGGTACTGGTAGTTAGTGTGGTAGTACTGGTGCCTGAGGTGGCTGTATCACCAGATGTATGCTCAGTCTCCGACGCAGACTGTTGCGCCCCCATAGACTGTTGTGCCTTACGGGTGACCGGCATGTTTACTAGATACTCGATGCGGACACTATACGCGGACAGGCAGTTGTCTTGACACGCATAGATTTCACACTATACGACGAGCAGGGATTTCTTCTATACGACGGGCAGGGATTTCTTCTCTATAATCCGGCTCGAAGGACCATAAATGTGCGCTATGGCACATTTGTTGCTGGGATTGAGAGAAGACACAATAATTTTCCTTTCAGAAATCTTCCTTTATTCTTCTTACTATTTCTTCATTACACTAGTATGTAGCCGAATACTGAAGTGCCGAATGCCAAAATCGATCCAATATTTATATGGATCCGGCCACAGAATTATCTAAGCTCTTATTGGTCCGAAAATATACACCAATCAGAATGAATTTACAATTCACCAATAAGAGCGTTCCTATCTGGGGGCACGGCAGTGCCCCCGCTAAGTCGAGCGCGAAGCAAATACTGCCGTACCATCCTTTACTGGAACCATTTCGCCGCATTTTCAGGCCCCTATTTGAGAACCTCTGGATAAGACCAGAACGCAGAAATTTTCGTCATCCAGTAAGCTATAATCACATACTTAAAATCCAAAATTTCAAGTCTGTAGGTCATTTAGTTCCGAAGTTAAGCGAAAGCAAAGTTTCGCATTTATGACACTCACTCACTCACTCACTCACTTATACACTCACTCATGATCATCAAAATAGAACTAGTACTTCCTATAAACTCAGAGAGCTGAAATTTGGTACAGAGTTAGGGTTTAATGGCCACATAAAGGGAAAACTATAAAAACTAGGATAATCGATCTGGGGGCACGGCAGTGCCCCCGCCAAGTCGAGCGCGAAGCAAACACTGCCGTACCATTCTTTACTGGAACCATTTCGCCGCATTTTCAGGCCCCTATTTGAGAACCTCTGGATAAGACCAGAACGTCGATCTGGGGGCACGGCAGTGCCCCCGCCAAGTCGAGCGCGAAGCAAACACTGCCGAACCATTCTTTACTGGAACCATTTCGCCGCATTTTCAGGCCCCTATTTGAGAACCTCTGGATAAGACCAGAACGTCGATCTGGGGGCACTGCAGTGCCCCCGCCAAGTCGAGCGCGAAGCAAACACTGCCGTACCATTATTTACTGGAACCATTTCGCCGCATTTTCAGGCCCCTATTTGAGAACCTCTGGATACGACCAGAACGTCGATCTGGGGGCACGGCAGTGCCCCCGCCAAGTCGAGCGCGAAGCAAACACTGTCGTACCATTCTTTACTGGAACCATTTCGCCGCATTTTCAGGCCCCTATTTGAGGAGCTCTGGATAAGACCAGAACGCAGAAATTTTCGTCATCTAGTAAGCTATAATCACATACTTAAAATCCAAAATTTTAAGTCTGTAGGTCATTTAGTTCCGAAGTTAAGCGAAAGCAAAGTTTTGAATTTATGACACTCACTCACTCATGATCATCAGAATAGAACTAGTACTTCTCATGAACTCAGAGAGCTGAAATTTGGTACAGAGTTAGGGTTTAATGGCCACATAAAGGGAAAACTATAAAAACTAGGATAATCGAACATCTGGAGTACCTGGTGACCCTGATTAGAAAACACAAGAGCCCAACCAAACTATTAGAGATCGACATACCGCCTTTACAAAAAATATTCAACATGGTGGTGGGCCGCTTCATTTGATGTCAAAAATCGAAGGTCTGAAGTATCTGATGAAGAATCCTCAGCTGGTTTCAGCTGATCAGAGATATGGTAATGCCCCCCTTCTACTATTGGTACATAAAAAAATCGACTGTCATTTCAAAAACCTAGCGAAGTGGGACACATCTTCTAATTTAATCTAGTCCGTAGCATTCCACTGCTGGGCGAATGCCTCCCTTTCTGCTTTTGATACGCATATAAATAAAATTAAAGGAAAACTCTGGATAAGACTAGACTGGATTTTATATATTTACAAGTTTACAAGAAGAAATAGTCGAACGATTAACTTTATTGTACTCGATCATTACACAAATTAAATAAACAAATTACACTGAAATGTAGTAAAATAAATCAATATGTCCACGTTTCTGCAAAAAGAAGTGAAATCCCACCAAAAACATTCTGTAAAAAACTAGCCAAGTCTCGATAGAGCTGCTTGTTTATCTCTAAAAAGTAGTGAAATCTAGACAAAGTCGTGCCAAGTCTAAGGTTCCTTACTGCGATTTCTTTATTATTATAGTTAATGTTGTGTGACTTGGCCGTTGAACATTCTTTATACGTTAGTGGGTACAAGTCAATTTTGTTTACACGTAATGTTATATCAGATTCTGTTGTAACTACCTATGTTTGTTAAGCGAGATAATAGCCCATACTGGTATTGGTAATTGGACGCTAGTGAGTAGTGTCTCATTTTAGGCTGTTGTTGATTGTAGAACACATGTATTGGAGCAATGGTGTCATGGAGCCCCTTTTGTACCATTGTGTACCCTTCAACGGCCAAGTCACACAACATTAACTATAATAATAAAGAAATCGCAGTAAGGAACCTTAGACTTGGCACGACTTTGTCTAGATTTCACTACTTTTTAGAGATAAACAAGCAGCTCTATCGAGACTTGGCTAGTTTTTTACAGAATGTTTTTGGTGGGATCTACCTCTTACTCTAACATATTGCCTATCTTGTCTAACAATACAAAATCTTTACATCGAAATTTCTTATAAAATTACTATATAATGTAAAAAGATTATTATTAATTTTCAAACTTAAAACAGAGTAGAAGCTAAATAACACGTTTATAATTACATAAATTAACATTAACATATTCTAATAAGACTTTTAAAGTTCCCATACATATTTGCATCTTTGTCACACATATGCAATAAGAGCGGGACAACAAGCTATAAGGTAACCTCGGTTGGGGTACAACCGATAGGGGCTAAACAAGTTATTTAGTAAAACTTATGTGAACTAACTTTTCTATGAATTTTAAGATTCTAATATGAATTTATGTTATCAAATCTTATTGGAATGACTAAGTATTTTATAATTGTAAGTATCTAAACAAATATTTACATTCCTATCACTAAATATGAATCTTATATCGATATTAAACTATATTTACATGTCGCGTTTCGGTGTCGTCCTGCACATTTATTCTGCTTTCATGTTTCTTCTGCCATACCCAACTTTCACTTCCATACATGAGTGTCGGAACCAACACCCCCGCATGCACAGCCAAACGAGCCTTGTTAGACACCTTCCGACTGTTCATAAAGGAGTGCAAAGCTCCATTCACCATGTTTCCTGCATTCACTCTTCTTTCAATATCACTCTCACACTTTCCATCTCTTGTAAACTTTGAACCCAGATACACAAAATCATTTACCTGTTCAATTTGTTCATCTCCAATCACGATATTGCAGTCTGTCACTGCCTCATCTCTTTCAAACACCATCACTTTTGTCTTCTTTACATTCATCTTCATTCCCTTTCTAGTTAGAGCTCCACTTATCGCAGTTACCATCTCCTGCAACTCCTCGGCCGAAGACGCAAGTAATACTTGGTCATCAGCATAGAGAAAACATTTGACGAGTAACTCATTCATTCTCAGCCCACTTTCACTCTCTTTTAAATCTGTCAAGCAATTGTCCATGAACAGATTGAACAGCCACGGTGACGCTACACATCCCTGTCTAACACCTTTTTCGATATTAAACCATTCAGTGTATGCCCCGTTTATCCTTACACAAGCACTAGAATCCCTATAAAGAGATTGTAATGCTCGTATGAGGATACTGCTCACGCCGTTCACGGATAAAGCTGACCACAATTCATTCCTCACCACTCTATCATAGGCCTTTTCTAGATCCACGAACGCGCAGTAGACCTTCTTGTTTTTAGCCAAACACTTTTCGGCTATGCACCGCAAGGAAAAGACCTGATCCGTACATCCCATTCCCTTTCTGAATCCCGCTTGTGCATCCCATACTTTTTCATCTGTTTCATTCACAACTCGTTCAATCAACACTTTCGCATTTAATTTACCGACGACGCTGAGAAGGCTTATACCGCGGTAATTTATGCAGTCCTGCCGCGACCCTTTATACAATGGCACGATTATGGCTTTACACCAGTCTCCTGGTACTTGCCCATTTCGCCAGCATAAATTAAAAAGGCGGTACAGCTGGCTAGCCGCTATGCCCTGTCCAGCCTTCAGCATCTCGACGGTAATCCTGTCATATCCTGCAGCCTTACCTAATCTCATACTTTTCACTGCTTTCACTATTTCATCCATGCTTATCTCACTTTCATCACCATTTATATTATTTTCCATGGAAGGTGCCGGATGTTGTACCTGCACTTCCTCTCTTTCAAACAAACTTTCAAAATACTCTTTCCATCTCTTTGACACACATTCTTCTCCTTTTATAATGCTTCCATCTTGACTCCTGATTGTACTCAGCTCCGAGGTAGAAGTTTTTCCTCTGGCTGTTTTAATGGATTTCCAGAAAAACTTGATGTTTGACTGGAAATCTTCAGTGAGTCTCCTATCAAAATCATCCTTTCGTTCTTCTTTCTTTATAGACACAACTTCTTTCGCTGCTGATTTCAATCATTTATACTTCGATCTTGCTTCCTTTATCTCATCATCCGTTGCCTTTTGAACTTTTTGGTTAGCCTTTGTTGCTAACCAATCCAACCACGCTTTCTTCTTTTCTTGCACAGCCCTTTGTACATCTTTATCCATCCACACATTATAGTTCTTTCTTCCTTTCCTTCTTTTAGCCATACCTCAATAGCAATATTCACTATTCCTTTTTTGAATTTCTCCCACAACTCTTTAATCACACCTATCTCTTCTATGCGTTTAAAACTTTCTTTCAGTTTCTCTTCATACTCGTCCCTCTTTTCTTTTTCCTGTAGACATTCCACATTCACTCTGTCCAAAACACTCGTAGGCTCGGCCCGTCGGTGTCGCCACCGCTTAAAGAGGCCACGCATTCGGGCTATGACCAGAAAGTGGTCTGTGTCGAGTCCTACGCCGCGGTAAGCCCGAGGTGTTTAGCACTTTCTTCCTCAGTCTTTCATCCACAGTTATAAAATCAATCATACTTCTAGACTCACCCTCATCTCTTGTATACAAATGGATCTTTTTGTGGTCAAACATTGTGTTGGCCACGCACAGATTCCATTCCAAGCATACTTCAAGCAGGCTTATCCCATTGTCATTCACTCTCTCGTCCCCAAACGTACCCAGAACTCCTTCATACCCATCACGCTTTACTCCAACCCACCCATTAAAGTCCCCTAACATCACGATCTGTTCATTTTCTCCGCATTTATTCAAGACCTCTCTCATGCTATCCCAAAACTCCTCTCTCTCTTGTTGGGCTTTTATTGACCCACCTCCGCGCAGATCCGTCGGTGCATAGACGCCAAGGATGAACAGGCGAGTGAGTCCGACTTTTAACCTAACCCAGAGGAGTCTTGGGCTTACACATTCATGCTCCATCACACATTCAACTATCCGAGATGAAAGAATCACACCAACTCCCTGACAGCCTCGGCTGGTTTGGGGAACTCCCGACCAGTATGCCGTGTAGGGACCATGAACCGTGGTGTCACATCCTTTCCTCTTGGTTTCGTTCACGCACAGAATATCTATACATCGTTCATCCATCATCTGACATACTTCATCTATCTTACCATCCATTCCTCCTCTTACATTCAACGTAGCGAAGCGGCTCTCCATGGGCCGTTTTTCGCCCCCGCGAGAAACGAGACGTGATGGGTGGCGAACCACATCGCCGCCATTTTGGCTAATCAAATTATTTTTGTGATTATCCATTGCGTTCCCACGAGTAGCGAGGGAAGAGTTTGTCCACCCCAGCAGAGCCCCGCATGCCAGGGTAAGGCTGGCCTAATTCTGGGTGCGCCCGGTCCCAGGGCAGTGTTGCACGCTAACGACTAGAGCTTGCCCCTAGCCATGCATCCATCCGCGCGGCAGACGTTGGATTGGCGGAGAGGGTAGGAATAGGGAAAGGGAAGGATAGGTGGTATGAAAAGGAAGATTGGTAATTTAGAGTGGGAAATAGGAAATGTAGGATATTACCGCCCAGGAGGGCAAGGAATAGGACAGTAATAGCTAGGGAAGCCGGGGTCGCATACCCGTATACTATACCACAACTACCGGACAGGTAAGTTGGGATGAGTACCCCATGACATATTCCCTAATTTTTCTATTCCCTTTTATATACAATAAACTAGTTAATATGTTCAGCTTAAAACATTATTCCGTACGAGAAACAAAAAAACATTTGACTCAATCTCTTTTAGATTGGACATACATCGATTCTGAAAATCTGATAAAAGTAGACAATTAACACAACACACTAGTCACAAACGAACACATTCTTATTTACATTACACACATATATAAACACACACACACACACACACACACAAGTTGTTTCCGACTTCGCCACGTCTCGATATTAATCCGTTTGCATCAATGTCGTGTGTGAATAATTTAGTGTGAAACTTTGTTATTTCTCGAACAATATACTGGTACAGTGTATGAAGACTATTATTTCCTGACAACTTGACGATTGAAGACAATGTAAGCAACGCCCACAAGGAGCCTACCACGTTATCAGAATTGGGATGTAACCCCGAAAATCAAGATAGATTATTTAAGGGTACAAATGGAACAATCAAATTAAAAATTATGGAATTGTGGAATTTTACGAAAAAAAGATAGGGTAGTGAAAAAAAAAGTGTAATCTAGCCCGCACAAAAGCTATAAAGTGATAATAACCATTGTGAATGATGTGGATCGAGTTTGGCAGTATGTACAACAAGGCAGCACGCCATGCATACGGCGTAATTGCGGAGAATTGGGACAGCAGCGATCCGAGTGCTGCAAGGTGATCATGTAACAAAGGGTTTGTTCGTGGCGAGATTGCAACGGCGCTGACGATGGTGACGAACTGACAACGGTGACGTGACAACTGTATCTACGATGGCAACGTGGCGACTGCGGTGACGACAGCGACGTGGTGACCGTGGTGACGACGTTGACGTCACGACTGCGGCAACAATGGCAACGTGGCGACTGTGGTGACGTGACGACGGTAACATGTCATGAACGTTACGTCTGTGGTGGTGACACGAGCGTGGTGGCGAGGCAACGACAGGCTTTGGTTATGAATTTGTTGGATTTGGTAACCGGTGGTAGCCATCTTTTTATTCCTCGTAATAATTTTTAAAGACCTTCAATATTACAGTGATTTATCTGACCCTGGATACATTTACAAAGTGTCCATGAAATTGCTTGCCTAAATCTCAAAATAAAATTTATAGTTCAGTGTTCTGTTGTTCTGCTGTTGTGTTTTCTGTGCAGATGGAACATATTGCAGTCTGGTGTCCAAGCTGTAATACTTGTGACGCGACGCGCAACAGCATGCAGTGGCGGTGTCCTGTAGAACGAGACGCGCAGCATCGGAGCGGCTGGTTCCTGTGGCGGGTGGTGATGGCGGCGTGACGGTGGCACGCACTCAACTCACACACAACACCAGTAAACTCCGGTGGACTTGGTTATCATGTAAGAGGTTGTAAACGCACTTGTGAGTCTTCTGGTATCGTGAGACTCTTACTGTAATAGCTTTCCTTCATGCAATCAGTTAGATTGTTGAAAGGAAATGAAACTTTATTGCATAATCAAATCTGACATTTTATCTCAAAAAAGGAAATCGATTTTCTAGCTAATGCAGTTCTTGAGATACAGTCTGGTGACAGGCAGACATACAGCAAAGTCTTAGAATTTTATGTTCCTGTTTTTACCTTTGGATACGGAACACTAAAAAGAACGTAATTGTACATAGTTTGGACAAATTTTGTGCTCTTTTATTTGGTGTACAGGTGGAGGTTCAGTATTCGAGCGGCGGCTAGTGACGCGACGCGATGCGACGCTACGCGACGTGACGCGACGCGACGAGACGGAGCGTAGCAGGTGGTGTTGGCCGTGCGACGGGGTGCCGCAGCGGCCAGGGATGTGCACTTGTCAAATATGATCAAAATAAGAAAATTAAAGACTAAAAGGGATAAGTCAGAATGACCAAAATAGCTACTATCAAAAGGATACTAAGTAAAATAATAAAAGCATTGCTAAATAGTTTTATTGTACAAAAGTTTTCCTTATTATAATAGTAAACACTGATAGTTTCAAATCACAACCTAATTTATCAACTAAAATTACCTTTTATCAAAAACTGTAACCAAATGTAGGTAATAGGCAAATAAAGATACAAATAAAGAAATACTGATTATCATAGTCTATAATTACTAATTGGTATTTTAATTACTGTACATGTTATAACAAATTTAATCACAATAAGAAATACTTATTATAATATTCTTTGATAAGTTGATATTTTATATCTGTACGAGATAAGTATAGCAATTTAAACCATTTACATTAAATACCAACACTTCGATAAACCTATTTATAATGTAATTCCAGAATAGAATTCTAAATATTCAAAACAAAGTAATTATTAAACCAAATTACTAAAAATAAGTATTAACTAACATCATTAACATCTTAACACTATAATTTTAAAAATCATCAAAATCAATCATCAAATAAGACATATAGGTACTGGTGATTCCTGGATTAAGCTCAGATAACAATGGACTGTAGTTATGTAATTAATGTAACTATTCTTGGGATTTTGGAGAAGGATTCAGTGAACACTAACCTCTTGTTCTGCAGAACTGGTGCGAAGCGAAGATCTTGCATTCACTGTCTTCCTTTGGTTAATACGGCCAACTTTCACACAAATTTCTTTATTTTTGAGCGACGCGAAGTTAAGTTTTTTGACAACTGCTCGTGCGTAATGTACGCACGTCTTATATATCGTGTTCACTGGGGAACGGGGGGAGCCGGGAGAGGTTCACATAACAGGATTTAAAAGGAGCGTTTAGCGGATTTATAATACGGATACCCTCAACTGTATTTATAAAATTTTGGTACCGTCCATCTCCTCCCCTTTGAAGGGACCCCTTCAAGAACTAACGGGATAAAGCAATACTGCTTACCTATATCAACTACAAGCGCAGGTACAATCAATGTGCCATGAAATAAATAAATTACAATGTTAGAATAATACCCTAACCTACCTCTAGAATCTAGATACTATAAACTGTCGACAAAATTATCAACAGATTATTTAAACTAAAATTAAATTAACAAATTAAACATTTAGATAACTCTATTGAGTTGGCAGAGGACAAAGCCGTATAATCGGACGTTTATAAATACCGCCTTTGGTTTTTACCTCCGCGACTCGAGTAACCCCATCTTTGCCCGGATAGACATTAGTGACAATTCCCAAAGGCCATTGTAACGGCGGAGCGTTATCCATGTTTAGTATAACTATGGTACCAATCGTTACAGGATTAGATATAGTATTCCATTTTTCGCGCTGTTGCAAATTATGTAAATATTCCGATTTAAATCTTTTCCAGTACGATTGGACGAGTGAGTCCATTAATGAAAACCGGGACAACAAATTAGTGCCTTCTTTGGATACATCCGCCGCTGGTAAACATTCCAGCGGAGAGTTAAATAGAAAATGAGCAGGCGTTAGAGACAAGGGCTCGGACGGGTCAGAGCTAAGAACGTACAAAGGGCGACTGTTTAATACCGCCTCAATTTGTGCGAGGACAGTTGACATTTCCTCAAACGTGAGAACTTGCTTGCCGATTGTACGAAATAATAATGACTTAGCGCTTTTGATATTCGCCTCCCATATACCCCCAAAATGACTAGCCGTAGGCGGGTTCATCTTCCACGTAATACGGTGCTTAGCGAGCTCATTACTAAAGGTCTGATAATAATCATCAGATGTTAAAAACTCGTGTAGTTCGTTAAAATACGCTTTCGATGAAACAAAATTAGTTCCGTTATCCGAATACAAGTACACGCATGGGCCGCGACGAGATATAAATCGTTTAAACGCGTCTACGAAGTTAGCGCATGTTAGATTCGAAATCAATTCTATATGCACCGCCTTTGTAACTAGGCACACAAATAGGCAAATATAGGCTTTTATACTCCGAATTCCACGCTTGCGATACGGTGTCACAAATAACGGCCCCGCGCAATCGACACCCGTATGCAGAAACGGCTTACTTTGTTCTAAACGGCATTTAGGTAAGTCCGACATAAGCGGAAAGGTTGGCTTAGGATTCACTTTAAAACAACTGTTACATTTTTGCGTAAGTTGCCGGACTACCCGTCGCGCGGATATTATCCAGTATTTAGTTTTTAAAATGCTAATTAATAGCTGCGGTCCCGCATGAAAGTTAAATAAATAAATAAATAAATAAATCATTTATTTTCAAGAAACTTTACAAACATTATCTTTTCTGTCCCCCAAACTAGGCGAAGCCTGTCCTATGGGGGAAGTTAGGGGATTAAAATTATAACAAACTTAAACAGTAGTTCTCGTTACTATTAAAATTAGAAAATAGTTATTAAATTGTGAAATTAGTATTAATTAAATACTGTGTGACAGTAATTTGGTGTGCAGTGCGTATGTACTATGTACGTGCATGTGTGCGTGTGTGTGTGTATGTGTGTGTATGTGTGGGAGCATGCGTGCGTATGTGTGTGTGTGTTTATATATGTGTAATGTAAATAAGAATGTGTTAGTTTGTGACTAGTGTGTTGTGTTAATTGTCTACTTTCATAAGATTTTCAGACTCGATGTATGTCCAATCTAAAAGAGATTGAGTCAAATGTTTTTTTGTTTCTCGTACGGAATGATGTTTTAAGCTGAAAATATTAACTAGTTTATTGTATATAAAAGGGAATAGGAAAATACCGAATCTGTAGGCAAAAGTTGTATTTACATGAATATTTGGGACTCTGAAAACGCGGCTACTTAGCATCTCTTCATATATTTGCTTCGATTGAGTGACAGATCTGTGCACATTTTCGACCACCCGGACATAGTATTGCTTCCTCACGCTTAAAACTTTAGTTTCCGCATAAAGGCTTTGAGTAGGATACCTTTTCGGTTTGCTGAGAGCGATTTTTAAAACTCCTCTTTGAGCTCTTTCTAGTGGGATAAGGTTAGAAGAGGAAGATCCACCCCAGGCCAGAATACAGTAGTTGATGAGTGTTTGGTACAGAGCGTAGAAAACAGTTTTTAGTGTTTGACCATCGACTACGGCACGAAGGTTACGCATGACACTCATCAACTTCCTCACGCGTTTGGTCATTTCAGAAATGTGAAGTTTAAAAGTAAGTCTTTCGTCCAAAATAACACCCAGGTAGCGAGTGAATTCTGTGCGTTCGATGAGTTGACAGTTGCAGATGTTCTTGGCCAAGAAAGAGCAATTTGGGGAGTGGATAATTAACTGATTTATCGTAGGGGAGGAAATGGCGGTTTTGTGAAAACAGAGAAATTTGGATTTAGAGGTGTTAAGAGAAAGAAGATTAAGTTTTAGCCATTTAGATATAGAGGACATACCGATTTCTGCTATTTTGATAACTGCTTCCCAGGTAGTATCGTAAAAGATAAGAGCAGTATCGTCAGCATAACAAAGGATGTCTGCATTATTTATGGACAGGGAGGCTATGTCATTAATATATATAAGAAATAGAGTAGGGCCTAGGATGCTCCCTTGAGGTATTCCGAATGAAATTGGTCGCATACAACTTTTAAATCCAGATATCCTAATGCATTGATATCTTTCTGATAAGTAGCTATTGAACCAATTTAACGGATTCCCTCTAATGCCATATCTTTCTAATTTTCTCAAAAGAATAGGTATAGAGAGGGAATCAAAGGCTTTAGCGAGATCCAGGAAGACACCAATGCATTTGGAACCTTTATCAAGATGTGAGGCCACAGTATTAGTGAGAAGTGTTACTGCATCCTCGGTAGATTTTCCTTGTCTAAAGCCAAATTGTTTATCAGAAATTACATGATTTGATTCTAAGAAGGAGACGAGTCTCTTATGTACCACGCGCTCAAGTAGTTTAGAGATACCGCTTAACAGGGAGATTGGGCGATAGTTAGTAGGTTCATATTTGGATCCGCCTTTATGTATGGGAACTACAGCCGCATATTTCCATATTTTGGGGAAGATTCCGGATTCAATACTACGATTAAAAATAATAGAGAGAGGCTCTGCTACATATTGACCAATAGCTTTAAGAACAATATTATTTATATCATCAAGGCCAGGAGAACTATGTGATTTTAGGTTTTTTATAAGATCAAGGATTTCTTGCGGGTCAGTAGGAGCTAAGAAGAGGGAATTGGGAAAGGAGTCAGTAAGTGACGTCTTAGATGTGAGGGATTCATGAGTCTCGTTTAAGCTGTTAAGAATGTTTTTTGCAAGTGACTCTCCAACAGAGGTGAAGTGATAGTTAAGAGAATTCAAAGATTCTTCTAAAGATGCTGACATCATTGAAATATCTGCCAGAGGATTATTAGTTTTATTTTGATTTCGATGTGAGATTCGGTTTATTGTTTGCCATAGTATTTTCGAGTTGTTCTTACTTTTATTTATATCGGCGCTGTCAAATTGAGATTTAGTATTTCTTATTATTTTAATGTAAAAATTGCGATATCTTGTGTAAACTAATCTTTTAAATTCATCATTAGGGCTATTTTTAGAGTCTCTATGCAATTTATCTCTATGTTTAGAGCATCTTATTAAACCAGGTGTCATCCAGGGTTTGATGGTAAATTTTTTATGACTGAACTTTTTTAGGGAACTGGAATTAGTTAAGGCGTGATTAAGTGTATTCATAAGATTGACAGTCATTTCGTCAACGCAAGGACTGTTTAATAAATTACTCCAATTAGTCTGTTTTACTTCTTCAATTAGTTTTTCATAGTTAATGACCAATTTTGTTCGCTTTGAGACATTGGTTTTAGGTTTTATTACATTTGCTCCAACCATAATAATACTATGATCAGTGATGTCGGTAGGACAAATAATAGATTTAGCGTCTATGTTTGAAGAGACAAATATATGGTCTATACATGTACGGACATGTGTTGGAAGATTAATGCAAGATATAAGGCCATGTTCAGCTAATAATGTGAGGTAAGATGAGGTATTTTGATCGAAAGCAGTTGTGCCGAGAATATTTATGTTAATATCGCCAATGAGAAAAAGACATGGAGATCTATCTAAAGAATCTAAAATGCAACCGAGAGAAGAAATGAATTTTACAGGATTCGGAAAGGAAGGAGATCTATATAAGGCCAAGAGAGTAAAGCAGCTAGGAACAATAATTTTAAGGCAATTTGCTTCATCAATATTCGGCTCCTCGGCGAATGCTGGCCATTTAGTATTAACGTACACTATAACCCCGCCAGATTTGTTTATGTATTTGTTAGTATTGAAACTCTGGTAACCGTCAATTTGTTTGATAGCGGTAGAGCCAGAAATCCAGCATTCACTGAGAACTATAACATCAAAATATATTTTTAGTCTAGCCAGAGTCAAAATCAAGCTGTCGAAGTTTCTTTGAATACTCCTAATATTTAAGTGTAAAATTTTAATCGAGTACTTGTCTATAACATTTTTACAATCTTCAACAATTGGAATTTCGTGACATTCTATGTTCAGTGATTGATCAATATCATTTATGTAATCTAAAGAAACCATAGTTAAAACTTTTGTTGGTAAAAGTGATAATCGAAGAGGATAAGAATGCCGAGTATAATTTCGAATAAAGGAGTAAGTGCATCCGGTATTGTGCAAATAATATTATATTTGTTATACAAAGTACTACCAAGTTAAGGAGTATATTTACTAAACACCGAGATTTAGCAGGCATACAGTTTACCATACAACACAAATGATTAAGAAAATAAGAAAAAGATACGTATGGTAGAGAGTTCAATTGGGTAGATGTGTACAGTGTATTATGAAAGTTCTTATAAACTAAAACTATCGGTCTAAAGAGAATAGAAATATTTATAAACAACAACAAGGAAGTATAAAAATTAAAAAGGCATGTTAGAAAGCTTTCCCAAGTCGTCCTTGGATCGGATGTGAATAGGTGGGCTGCCCTCGCGCCCTTCGCGCTTTCTGACGTAGACCGCTCCATTCCGGACCCAGCAATAACGATAACCGTTTTCTTTGATCCATTTTCTTGCATCTCGAAAAAGATGGCGACATTCAGGTGACAGGCGCTCGTTTACATATATTTTCATTGAGATCCCTGAGTTCACTATATCTTTGTTATCTATGGTATGTCTGGATCTAGCTTGTTTTAAAAATTCATCGCGTTTAAATTTTCTTGTAAAGGAGACTACAAGGGGGCGAGGGAGTTGCTTGGGATTTTTAGTCACGTCAGTAATCAGTGGCCCGGCGCGAGAGACAAAATTAAGATCGCGTTCATCGATTTCAATTCCTATTTTATTAGCAGTGGTTAAAGCTAAATGATACGGGTTTTCACCTGATTCTTCCGTAAGTCCCAGAATTTCTATTTCTGATTGTAGTGAGCTATGTACTTGTTTATTGAGCTGATTCTGTAGGACAATAATTTGTGTTTTTAGAGATTCGTTTTCTTTCTCTTTGTCTTCCAAATTTTTCAAACGTTTATCATAGTTATTGATTATTTCACACAGATCATCTAGTCTTTTATAAACATCAGCTTGCATTTTAGCCATATCCTGACGGAAACATCTGATTTCGGCTGCAATAGAGTCTAAGGTTGTAGAATTATTAGATGTGGATTCGTGGGAGGTATTTATGATAGAAATAGTCTTTTTGCGCATAGTGACGTTCTCTACGGATTGTAGTGGAGTACTGGTGTTATCATCATACCTTTTCTCAAGATCTCGGCAGTCGGAGCAGATCCATATCTCTTTTTGTTGTGCCGACAATTTTTGTATATTTGCACAAGATGAGTGTAGTACCTTCGAGCAGTTTTTATAAGAACAGAAGACATGGTTTTCTTGTGAAGAAATAATAGCGCGGAGACAACCGGAACATTTCATATTGGCGTTTAAGTAGGGTATCACTAATGTTGAAAAACAATTTATTATTCTTTTATAGGTCTTGTAATTAAAATTATAACTATATAAGTTCTCGCGGTGGTAATGATAAATTAATAATTTAACTATGTGACCCTGTTTAGGTAGTATAATAGGGTGTTTTGACGAATAGTCTAAAGACGAGTGCGACAATCTACCCCCGACACGTAATACACCATTTTCAATAAAAGGAAATAATTTTTGCAACTTAATTGAACATTTTACACCATTTTTAATATTTTTGATATCTTCGGAAAAATAAACAGATTGCACGGCTCGAATCAACTCACATTCTGCTGCAGATAAATCTTCTGCCGTTATAGTGTCATTACGCTTAAGTTTTTTCGCGAAGCGAAGAGCATATACAGCCGATCGAAGCAGTTTAGTCCAAGAGGAACAGCGTGTTGCTAATGCTAGCAGCGGGTGCTCAATTTCGTTAATTTTCACGGATACATGTACTGTGGTTCTTTCTTCCGGCAGCGATAGACGGTTAGGCATGAACTTGCGCACCGGCCATTTGCTTATCGATCGCGATAACCAAACCGGTCCATTGAGCCACAGTTTATGTTCGATCAGCTGACTAGGCGTAAGGCCTCGTGATACGCAATCCGCGGGGTTTTCTGAGCCGGCCACGTGACACAGATCATTCGTAGATATATTAGATTGAATTTGTGAAATACGGTTAGCGACATAAGTGTCGAATCTATGGGGGGAAGCGATCGACCATGCTATTGCCACCTCAGAGTCCGAAAATACGAACACCTTATTTATTTTGTGTCTTTTTGAAAGTGTATCATAAACTTCCTTCAGAACACGGGAAAGTAATAATATTCCGTTTAATTCTAAACGAGCGAGCGTAATTCTTGGTTTAGCGGAGGCGACTCGCGATTTCGAACATAATAATGTAACGATCGGCGCCTCGTTATTATTTACGACGTGTAGATATATCACACACCCGTATACGGCTTCACTAGCGTCTGAGAACCCTACAATTGTTACCTCCGAGTTAATTTCCACTCCTAAATGACGAGGGAATGAAATGCGAGAAATTTGAGGTAATTCATTTAAATATTGTTGCCAAAGATTCACAATACGAAGCGGCGGCCTATCGTCCCAGTCGATATTGAGAAGCCACAGCTCTTTAATAATTAATTTAGCGTATAAAATAACAGGCCCTACTAATCCTAGTACGTCGTATAGGCGTGCGGTAGTAGAAAGAATTACTCGCTTAGTACAAGTCGACGGCGGGTTAGAAATATCAAACACAAAGGTATCTTGTGCCGGTAGCCATCGCAAACCTAACACCTTGAATACACTGTCACTATCAAAGGATACCGTTCTAGGCTGGCGGTGAGACTCAGGAATATGATCGAGTAATTCGGGCGAATTAGAAGCCCATTGAAGTAATTCGAACCCGCCCGCCTTAAGCAGGGCTATAAGATCTTTGGCTGTCTTAGCTGCCTCTTCTACCGAAGAGACGGAAGAAGCCAAATCATCCATATAGCTGTCTCGCTCTAACACAGTGGCCGCATTTGGCCATCTGTTCCGCTCGTCAGACGCGAGTTGCCGTAATGTACGTAATGCTAGAGATGGCGAGCATCTAAGTCCGAACGTAACTCGATTAAAATTATAGACCTCAAGCGGGTCACTGGTCGCGAAGCGGTATAGTATGCGTTGATATTTACAATGAGTAGGATTTGTATGGATAGATAAATACATTTGCCTTACGTCAGAAAAAAACGCGATACGAAACACACGGACATTTAATAGTATATCAAATATGTTAGACTGTAAATTACAACCGGTATATAAAATATCATTAAGTGACAGACCGGTGTCCGTTTTAGCGCTGCCGTCTAGAACAGGGCGCACCTTAGTAGTGACCTTGTCGTTGCGAACAATAGGATGATGAGCTAGGAAAAACCCCTGCGATAAGTCCTCGTCGGGTGCGACACGAGACAAAATACCGGCAGTCAGATATTCCCGAATTATGTCATCGTATTTTATTTTAAGTTCGGGGTTTCTTGCGAACCTTTTTTCTAGAAGAAAAAAAACGATTTTTAGCGGTTATATAAGAATTTCCTAAACTTCTAGGGCTGTCTTTAAAAGGAAGATCGACCGAGTAACTGCCGTCGTCGCGACGAACAGTAGTAGAAGCGTAAATATCTTCGCACATTTGATCCTCGGGACTTAAAAACGTACGCGAGGGCAATTCCTCGGTCGCCCAAAACTTCTCGACTACCTTGTATAGCGGCTCCGTAGAAAAGGCACACAGGGTGCGTGACGCGGGATTTATCGAGACCACGGGTGCGGTTCCCATTAATATGTAACCTAAAGCAGTTTCGACTGCGCACGGCATATCGGGCTTGGAACATTTAATCTTATTAAATAATAAAATATCGCAATAAATATTTACGCCTAAAAGCATATCTATGGGTCCCGGCTGTGCGAACTCGTCATCTGCCAATTGTAGGTATCTAATATGACTCATAGCGGCCCTATCAAGTTTCGAGTCGGGCAGCTGGGACGTAATGTGTTCCACGACCAGAGGCTGTGCGACATATTTACGACTATCGTTATTAAACCTGGATGTAAACCTGAGTTCAGTCGTTCCTAATATTTTTTGGGTAATACCTCCTATACCTTGTACCTCTAAATAGCGAGCTTGTTTACCAACTGACAACGATAAGCGTTTGCAACATCCAGCCGTGATATAGTCGCTCTGCGATCCAGGATCAATTAAGCATCTTAAATAATGCACACGATTAAATTTATCGATAAACTTTATCTTAGCTGTGGCTAGTAACGCGGTGATATTATAACTGCGATCCTTGTCACATGATAAGTTACATAATGACTTACAATGACTAGATTCACCGCTATGCTGCAAGCTATTGTCAACTTTATTAGTATGTGGCACAGAGACGATATTAGCGCGTTCAGAGTTATTTCCCGATGCAATAACCCTTTCAATAGAAACATGGGCACCTGTTGCATCCATATTAAAATGTAAAAGCGAGTGATGCTTCAAATTGCAATGTTTACACGTATTTTTGGATGTACAAGATAATGTTTTGTGTTTTACACTTAAGCAATTGTTGCAAAATAAATTCTGTTTAATGAAGTTAAATCTTTCACGCGGGGTTAGTTTTATAAACTCCGGACACGAGTATAAGTGTTCATGTGCCTTATTATTACAAAGCAAGCATTCATTAGGTGTTGTGAGACCGCCGGGGTGCGCGAAGCGTTCTGCGCCTTTTTACCTACAAAGGATTTAGTTGAAACTCGTGGCGGAGCGGAAGGTATGTTTACACGCGTCAGCTGTTGAGATTCAACGTTAGGTTTTAGTATCGTTGCATTGTTTGTACGGGAAATTACTTTACTATTTTCCCTCACAAATTCGATTAGATTTTCATAAGTCGGAATTTTTTCCTTACGATACGTATGTTCGAACAACCTAACCGTTTCAGAATCCAGCTTTTGAAGTGCCAAGTGGAGTAACATAAAATCTGTTAGATCATCGAGTTGTAGCTGCCTAAGCGCTTCTACAGAAGAATTAAAATTATTAATAAAAGATTCAAGGCCGTTCGAACTCGTGCTCGACAAAGGCTTAAAACGTAGCAATTGATTTAGGTATGAACTAGCGAGCGAACGTTTATCATCATATTTTTGAATTAAAGCTTTCCAAATAATTGGATAACTTTGTGCGGTCGGCGCCAAACCTACACATACGGAGGCCGCTTGGCCAGACAATTTACCTACTAAATAATACACACGTTCACTATCCGTAAGTGATTCGTTATCATGAATTATGGTTTCAAATTGTTGATAGAAAAGAGGCCAGATTTTGATGTCCCCATTGAAAGACATAAGGTCTATTGGTGGCAAATGAGGTCTAGGCCGACTCGAAGACGCAGCAGAAGGGCCGTTCGAAGGTGGCTTTGATTCGGTATCCAATAAAACCTGTCTAACATAGCAGTACATGTCTTCAAATTCGGGCCAAGAATCGTAGTCGATACTGGCATTCGGGTCTATCTGCATTTGCAATAAACTAAATGCTTCAAGAACATTTTGATAATCGGACCTAATTGTTTCTATATTTAATGCACTTGTACGAAAAGCTCTAACCTGTCGCGAATCTGTCTCTGCCTTGTGCGCAAGATTAAGAATATTTTCCATGCGTTTGTATAAAACATCACGTTTGATTGAATACAAAGTGAGTTGATTTTTATTAGTATCATGATAATCCTCCATTTCGACCGATTGACTACCCTTTCTTTTGCCTGGTTTTACCATTTTATAATTGAAATAAAAATTTGATAAATAAAATGCTAATTTACCGTTAAATCGCTGTAGCAAATCAGGTATACGAGAATAATATCAAACCAAATTAATAATATACCTGTAGGTAGGATATCCACCTGCATGCGGTTTAAAAAAGCGGTTATAAGTTTTATAATAACTTAGGTAGGTACCTTATTTTATAATGCGGTTAGGGTTTAAAATCATATAATTATATATATAGAATACTGATAATAATATATATAATAATATAATAAATACACGTACACAAATATAATATAAGAAGGAACGATCTGCAACACCAGAGGAGTCACAAATGCGTTTCCTCCTTTGGGCGTCCGGAAACCTCACTCACTCGGCGAAACACGGCGCAAGCGCTATTTCACGCCGGTATTCTGTGAGGCCGTGGTCTTTCACCGGATGAGCCTGCCCACACGTGCCGAAGCTTGGCTCTCCCACTTAATTAAATGTTAATGTGATAAATATACTAATAAAATACGTAAAATGCGGTTAACAAAATATTTAAATAGTGGTTGCGAAATATTTTATATAATAAAGTAAACTAATAAATAACTGATAATTGCGAAGCGGGATACTATAATAAATGCTATTACTTAAATATATTGTGTGAAATAATTAGCGTGAACCAATTAGAATAATTTCGATTCACAGTTGACCGTTACGCGCGGGTTGTGTCGTTTGAAATTCAAACTATTACGAGTCACGAACTCACGACTCCGTGTCGATAAAATGGCGGCTTGCAATTTGGAAAACTATTTCTTCAAAACGTATGAGCATAAATTTACAGCGGAAACCGATTAATTTTAGGGAATTGTCACAAATGCCGTTCAAGTAATGCGGGAGAAATATAAAATGAAATACCTATCTATTCGACAAGCTATTTCGATTACTCAAGCACATTGATTGCACAATACACCTAATAGTTAATAGCGGTGAAAATAATGCGGATTTAAAAATAAATGAAATATAAATTTATACCTAGGCACGATTTAAATTAATAATTTAGAGTGAACAAGAAATTATCTTACGTTCGAATAGGCCAAATTATCGGTGAAATCAAGAACTGACAGTAAATTTAACTGTTACATTTTTGAACTGGAATTAATCCGGGGCGAATGGACCAGAAAAAATGGTGATTCCTGAATTAAGCTCAGATAACAATGGACTGTAGTTATGTAATTAATGTAACTATTCTTGGGATTTTGGAGAAGGATTCAGTGAACACTAACCTCTTGTTCTGCAGAACTGGTGCGAAGCGAAGATCTTGCATTCACTGTCTTCCTTTGGTTAATACGGCCAACTTTCACACAAATTTCTTTATTTTTGAGCGACGCGAAGTTAAGTTTTTTGACAACTGCTCGTGCGTAATGTACGCACGTCTTATATATCGTGTTCACTGGGGAAGCGGATTTATAATACGGATACCCTCAACTGTATTTATAAAATTTTGGTACCGTCCAGGTACATAATAATTTAGCCACTACTTATAAAATAGGTTTACTTATCTTTAATATATTGAACGATCAATCTCACAGCTTCGCCAAGACTGCCGCCTAAAATGGCGGACCAACAATTTATAGGAAATAATTGGCGGTAAAAACCACACCGGAAGTTTAAGAATTTACTAAAATTGTCATACAAAATATGTTTCCAATGGCCATTAAATTATTTGATAATTTAGATCAATTATTTAACTGTCGAAGAGGTTAATATTTTGTTGCTGAATTGACAAGCAAGTCAATAGTACGGAAGTATAGTTGACGGGAACACTAGCGCCATGTTGTTTGGCGCTGATAGAGTCCAGTTTGACGAGCTCGCGCGTTCGGTGTGGTGGGGGTGGTGATCACTTTTTCCCTCCAAGGAATGGTCACGGAACATTATTCTACCAGCCGTCGTGGCGAGAGGTTGGCTCGGAAACTATCGGTGTTCTTTTTAAAGTGATAGTGAGATAAGTGCAGAGTCGTTATTATTTTAATAGACAGTGAAAAGTGATTAAAACAGTGTGAAGTGCTTAGTTTTAGTACTATTGAGAATAGTGGTGAAGTTCTCTTTTCATTTTGTAACCAACATTACCCACGATAAGCCCACAGTGTTAATTTGAGAGCTAGTACTTTAATATAGTGCGATATTTGAAGCATGTTTATCCCATGTCTTCTACATCAGAAAGTGGGATTCATGTTGGTTCAAGATGAGAATTTCAAGTCTTTGTTCAAGTTAAAAAAAAGTGAGGGTAGTGAAAAAAAAAAGTGTAATCCTTTGTGCGGCTTACAAAAGTGATAATAATCAGTGCTAATAATGTGGATCAAGTTTGGTAGTGTGTGCAACCATGGCAGCACGCCATATGTATGGCGTAATTGCGGAAAGATGGGACAACAGCGGGCCGAATTCTCTGAAGAGTGGATCGTGCCGGGAGTTCTACAATGACTATGCTGCAGTGCCGTGGCAGTGGCAGACTGCGATGTAGTAGTGGCAATAGCTCGGTAAGCTCAAAGATGGGCCGCGGGGCCACGACTTATTGCTTTTTAATATGTGCAGGTGTATCTGCTTTGTGTTTATTACAATCGAGGGATAGTGGTATAAACCGTGGCTGGTGGTGATGGTATGAATACGTGACGACAGCGGTGTCACGCGCTCTGTACGGTCCAGTGGCCGTGACTGCGGCGGACCGTAAAGCTCAGCATTGGACTCCGGTGAACTTGGTTACTTTGTAAAAGATTGTAAACGCACTTGTATTCTCCTTTGGTATTATGAGGGTCTAACAGTACTTACATTTTCTTTCGAAAATCTTAGTTCGTTAAATTAAAATTCAATTTATTGAATAATGATTTCTACATTTGCCCGTTAAAGTTAAAGAAGTTCTTTAGTAGAACATTATTGTTGTGCCGTTATTTATATGTGCAGGTGGAAGTTCGAGGTTCGAGCGGTAACGGCAACCGAGTACCGATGGGCGCTCCAAGGTATGCAGCGAGCAGCGCTGTGCGACCGAGCAGCTTGGGCGACAGCGCCAAGTGCACATCTTTAGTGGACTGGTCTAGTCGCTTCACAATGATGGGAGATACTTGGTGAAGTTGTTTTTGTATCATAATTAGTGGTGCTAAATTATGCTGGATTTATAAGCAAAGGTTTTTAGAAGTTCAAGTAAATGAGTAAAAAGGAACGTAAAGTAAAAACGAGTACATAGTACATACATTTTAAAGCCTATTATTATTATTGTTTGAATGACCGCTGAAGGTCACACCGGAAAATGCAGTACTAAAGTTTAATTACCTTATCTTTTGGCAATTACATGTCATTATCGAGATTTCATTTCGTGATATCAAAAAAAAATGTAACATGGTGGTAACTGATAAATGAAACGACTATAGTTTTCAGTTTGCAATTTCTTATAATGAAATTACCAATGCTCTTTATTTGTTTTGGGTGTGTCATACATTCATACTGGTCTTATAATAAAGTGAATAACACTGTCGAGTCGATACTGACTTAGCAGACTTCAGTGATTATTAAGTTGGTTCTTAAACAAACTACAACCTATTTATTGGACATACTATAATCTTTTTATATCAGGCGGAATCGGTAGAGATGACAAATAAGAATTTAACGTTTGATTTTTAACGGTATGATACATGTTGCGGCTAGGTGTTTACACCGGTTGTTTGTTGCAATTGTTAGGCGCCTGCCAGAGGCGGATCAAACGTTGAGAGCGCCATAGGCAAACATGTCATCGGCGCCCCTGGGGGCGGGGGGTGATGGCCCAGGGCTTCGGCCTGACCTGGTATACCACCTCGCTTGGTCGGAGCGCCCCTTTGTACCCTCGCGCCCCGAGGCACGTGCCTAGTTTGCCTTTAGGATAATCCGCCACTGGCGCTTGCAGTTACTTTAATGAAGCTCAAACCTGCTGTTTACTTTTGAAACATAGACATACAGTTTTAAATCTTTATTGGGATACTACACATGTAGTAAAACAAAATAACAAATGATTATCAATTTCAAAAGCGGACTTTAAAGAACATCGTGTATGTTGGAACTTTTTCCAAGTGTTAAGGAACTTTGTAACTTTATCGCTTACGGTAGCCACTCTCGCTACGGTCTACCGTATGACATACTGTTAAAACACAGTGTAATTGCTTGTAAGTTAAAGAAAAGCTAAAACTTGTTGTAAACTGTAAATTTAGAATTTTACATACCTACTTTTTTACTATGCGAATTTCAATTACCGTGACATTACAATAGGTTTTTGTGGTGCATCCATTATACACACGATGGGGTTAAACTTACTATGGGACATCGAAGTTTAATTGACAATATAAAAGAGGTTCAAAGAAAAGCGGTCGCGATTTAAATAAGTTTAATCGAATTAGCATTTTGATTTGACGGTAACAGCTTAATAGACAGCAATTACCTATCTTCATTCTCGTGATGCTTTACTCTTTTGTTCTTTGGCTTTTGGCCAATACAACATGGTGCGTTACTTACCTACTCCTCCCCTAATTTTCTTCTAATTTCATCGAGGATCTTAAGACAGCTTTAGCATGCCCCTAGGGCACCCTTGAGATCACATCAATGAGTTTTATTTGATCCTGGAGTTACAACAGTTACATTGGTGGGAATATATGGTGGGGTGACGCCCGTTTTAAACGTAATTTGCACTATGCGTTATACGAGTACACAGTATTTACAGTATCCCATTACAGCATAGTAGTGATGTTATTGTTGATGGTATCCCATTACTACATAGTAATGAGTTGTTGATGATGGAATTCCGTTGCTGTGTAAGAATGATGTCAAGTATGTACGTCATTACTACACACCAATGATGTTGTTGATGGTGGTATCCTGTCGCTACTTATTAATACACATTGAGTAGTGGCAAAGGCATAATGATTTGATGGTGGTATCCTGTCACTACTTATTAATACACATTGAGTAGTGACAAAGGCATAATGATTTGATGGTGGTATCCTGTCACCACTTATTAATACACATTGAGTAGTGACAAAGGCATAGTATTATGCGGTTCATATTGGTATCCTATTGCTGTGTAGTGACGATGGCATGTAGGTATGTTTGTCGTTACTACATAGTAATGATGTTGCTGTTGACGGTACAACGCTATTACTTGCTGTTTGATACAAAGATGAGGAATGGTATTATTTTTGGGTTTCTATTGTCACTTAGTGACAAGTTTTAAATGACACGTACCTAGTGATGAGGATATAGTAACGGTCACATGTTTTGCGTTGCGTCAAAGAATTGCGTTAACATCCTAAATTCTAATGTGGATGTGTCATAATTTTATGCGGTGTTTAATACGGTTGGTCTACGGCATAAAAGATATGAGATGGGTGCTATAACGGATAGAAAACATTGACCTTAGGTGTATATGAACTAAAGGATTTAAGTGGGTTTAAGCAAAAGCAAATGAGAGCAATTGATTCGGTTACCGTAATGTTGTACCTGAGTCTAGCCATTATGTGCAGGAGATAATCTGGTAATAGATTATCTAAATCAAACAAAGTACAGTCAGCTTTATGAATTAAGATAGCCTTCAATTTGCATCGAGGGTTATAGAATGTCATATTACGTGATGTGATAAAAATGGTCAGGTTGGCCGAGCTAGGGTAAAGCTAATACCTTGGTTTTAAGTTTGGTTAGAGGATTAGGTACTCACGAGGTCGTGAGTCACGCAGGATGGCCGTGTCGAAGAGGTTAATATTTTGTTGCTGAATTGACAAGCAAGTCAATAGTACGGAAGTATAGTTGACGGGAACACTAGCGCCATGTTGTTTGGCGCTGATAGAGTCCAGTTTGACGAGCTCGCGCGTTCGGTGTGGTGGGGGTGGTGATCACTTTTTCCCTCCAAGGAATGGTCACGGAACATTATTCTACCAGCCGTCGTGGCGAGAGGTTGGCTCGGAAACTATCGGTGTTCTTTTTAAAGTGATAGTGAGATAAGTGCAGAGTCGTTATTATTTTAATAGACAGTGAAAAGTGATTAAAACAGTGTGAAGTGCTTAGTTTTAGTACTATTGAGAATAGTGGTGAAGTTCTCTTTTCATTTTGTAACCAACATTACCCACGATAAGCCCACAGTGTTAATTTGAGAGCTAGTACTTTAATATAGTGCGATATTTGAAGCATGTTTATCCCATGTCTTCTACATAACTATTATTAAATTTTAAACTGTAGATTATAAAACAGGAAATAATAAAATGATATTGTGACATAACTGTCAAAGTATAAAAATGATAAATTTAGCTTTTGAATGAAATTTATTTTAAAGGTGTATTACTATAAAAATACCAATATTCTAACACACTCTATACTTCATTGAAGTATCGGATTTGGAACTAAAGATATTTGGTGAGCGTAATTGTTTATCTCGTGACTGTAGTGTGAAGACTCGGTATAGTCTTTAGTAAAATTGTTACAAAAATACTTTTAGAAAAGCAGTAAAGCGGAAGTAAATAGATTTTCGATTCGTTATTTTTATTAATTGAAAATAAGGGACGTAATCAGAGAAAATTAGAAATTTTAGAGAGAGACCGTTATACACTAAAGGCTGTAAATTCTAAGCGTACTGACAAGTATGCGCACGACCGTCTGAGAAAGATGCCTGACCATGAGATCCCCGTAGATTGCGAAAATAGCGGTGCAGAATAAGTTGTGTACCCCATTGACCACTATTCAACCAACTAATTGCAAATTAGTTTATTGAGTGTAGATTGTGTGAAAGTTGTTGGTGTTGAAATGGTGTTGAGATGAGATGAGATGAGAGTGACGTCTGTCGTGAGATAGCGTCACTTGGCGCACCGCGCATGTGGCATGAGTCGCTACCGCTCGATTTAGGTGGTAGTGACGACTGTTGTGAGATAGCGTCACTTGGCGCACCGCGCAAGTGGCATGAGTCGCTACCACTCGATTTAGGTGGTAGTGACGACTGTTATGAGATACCGTCACTTGGCGCACCGCGCAAGTGGTATGAGTCGCTACCGCTCGATTTAGGTGGTAGTGACGACTGTTGTGAGATAGCGTCACTTGGCGCACCGCGCAAGTGGTATGAGTCGCTACCACTCGATTTAGGTGGTAGTGACGACTGTTGTGAGATAGCGTGACTTGATGGAGTGGAATGAGTTACTATCGCTCGATTTAGGTGATAGTGACGACCGTAAGGATTGATACTGAGTAGACTGTACGTAGAGTTAAATTAAGAGTAAAGTGGTGTGTGTGGTGGTAAGAGTGGTGAAAAAACTGGTGTGGTTGTATGGTTGTAAAAAGAAAAGTGTGGTTGTATGGTGTGTGAATACTTGTCAATGGTCAGTAAATTGTTTGATGATTCACTCTGAACTCTTTTATAGTGTTAGCTAAATTGTGTGAGAAAAAAGTGTTGATTCCTTGAGTTGTTTCAAGTAATGTACCATACCCAAGTGAGTTAAGCAGGATAGGCCGAGCGAAAGACTTGTGATATTGCAGCTGGGTTTTCTCTTTTACAGAAGCATCACACGGGGACGTGTGACTGGTCAGAATGGCCGTGTCGGAGAACCACAGCTGAGAACGGAATTGAGACGTAAAATCTGCAACTGATTTGACGAGTTCGGATGCAATTGGCAGTTGACAGCTCGATAGTCAATGTCACTTTTGACAACGATGGGAGAATAACGCTGGTCGACTGGAGGACTCTGAGAGAAGATACCGTGAGCGGCGCACGTATTGCCAAGTTGTTTCCGACTTCGCCACGTCTCGATATTAATCCGTTTGCATCAATGTCGTGTGTGAATAATTTAGTGTGAAACTTTGTTATTTCTCGAACAATACACTGGTACAGTGTATGAAGACGAAGAGTTCCTTACAACTTGACGATTGAAGACAATCTAAACAACGCCCACAATGAGCCTACCACGTTATATATATATATATATATATATATATATATATATATATATATATATATATATATATATATATGTGTATGAAACGAAGATGATACCCGCGACAATATTATATAATAAGGTCCGAAATAACTGGACCGATTTTGATGAAATTTGGCACAGATATATAGTAGACCAAGAGGAAAAATATAAAAGTAGCCTATATTTTTCCTATTGGTCTACTATATATCTGTGCCAAATTTCATCAAAATCGGTCCAGTTATTTCGGAGCTTATTCAATGCAAACAAACAAACAACTAAACCTTTTCCATTTATACTAGCTTTTGCCTGCGGCTTCGCCCGCGTGAAATAGTGTTCTTGGAGAAAAAACTACTTTGGCGAATATTTCTCTACTTACAGCAATATACTTCTGATACAATATTGAAAATGTTTTTAGGTTTACCCAATGAAATTGCTTAAAAATGGGACCCTATCACCTCGACACGACATGCACGACGCTTGATATACATAATACATAAATAAAAATAAAAAAACGATATCTTATATCTAAAAGACTAAATACTTAAAGACTATTTTTAAACGACTTCCAAAAAAGGAGGCGGTTATACGTTCGGCTGTATATATATATATTTATTTTTTTTGTATGTTCGCGGATAACTCCGCCGTCTGTTGGCCGATTTTCAAAATTCTTTTTTTGATGTAAAAGGTATAATCCGAAGTTGATCCCATTTTCAGAAAATTGGTGACCTGATGATGGGATCCATGAGGAAACGGGGGAACTTTTCAAAATTTATATGGACACATATGGTGGTTTCGACTTTTTCTGAAGTAGTCCAAGCATATGCTACCAAAAAGTAAGATTTGCTCCAAGGTATACCCTGGATCAAAAAGTACAGAACAGAACTCCTGACTCCTTATAGATACATGTTTGGGGATTTTGGCGTTATTTAAAGAACTGCAAGCATATGCCACTTTGTCAATTAGAGTAATCATCATCATCACCACCACTATCACAGCATACATCATCACATTATGATGATATAGAAGGTACTTCTCATAGTATTTTACACTAACACGGAGATCTTTGAACATTACTCTGCCGTTTATGGACCTATTTGCAAAATTATTTTGTTGTTGTAAAGGGTTTAAATCGAAATTGGTCCTTTAGTCACTAAAGTGGAAACGTGATGATGCGATCCATGAGGAATCGAGGGAACTCCTCGAAATTTATATCGACACATATAGTGATTTTGACTTTTACTGAAGTAACACAAGCATATGCTACCAAAGAATAAGACGTTGTACCAAGGTATACCCTGAATCCAAAAGCACTGAACAGAACTCCTCAGTATTTAAAGATATGCGTTAGGAAATTTCGGAATTGTTTAAAAAACTGCAAGCATATGCCACTTTGTAACTTACAGTAATCATCATCATCATCTTAATAACAATACCTAATGGAAGCTTGGCGCGTATTCAGTTATACATTCGGTCGTTTATTTTAGACGTTTTTAAGACGTATTAATAATAACTTAACAAGATATATCACTAAAAAGGGTGAAATTATTATTTTTAAACAAAAAATTAAACTGACTTCCAAAGTAAAAATACACAAAAAAGTATGAAATAAAACTTATTTTATAAATAATTCCCCTTTTAAATTTGTCTATTTCTCTACTTAATCTTCTTAATTTTGAAGTCGTTACCAGCAAATATGAACGTGAGTTCTATAAAATATTGTAGGATATCATTTGGGCTGGTAGCGACTTCAAAATTAAGAAGATTAAGTAGAGAAATAGACAAATTTAAAAGGGGAATTATTTATAAAATAAGTTTTATTTCATACTTTTTTGTGTATTTTTACTTTGGAAGTCGGTTTAATTTTTTGTTTAAAAATAATAATTTCACCCTTTTTAGTGATATATCTTGTTAAGTTATTATTAATACGTCTTAAAAACGTCTAAAATAAACGACCGAATGTATAACTGAATACGCGCCAAGCTTCCATTAGGTATTGTTATTAAGATGATGATGATGATTACTGTAAGTTACAAAGTGGCATATGCTTGCAGTTTTTTAAACAATTCCGAAATTTCCTAACGCATATCTTTAAAGACTGAGGAGTTCTGTTCAGTGCTTTTGGATTCAGGGTATACCTTGGTACAACGTCTTATTCTTTGGTAGCATATGCTTGTGTTACTTCAGTAAAAGTCAAAATCACTATATGTGTCGATATAAATTTCGAGGAGTTCCCTCGATTCCTCATGGATCGCATCATCACGTTTCCACTTTAGTGACTAAAGGACCAATTTCGATTTAAACCCTTTACAACAACAAAATAATTTTGCAAATAGGTCCATAAACGGCAGAGTAATGTTCAAAGATCTCCGTGTTAGTGTAAAATACTATGAGAAGTACCTTCTATATCATCATAATGTGATGATGTATGCTGTGATAGTGGTGGTGATGATGATGATTACTCTAATTGACAAAGTGGCATATGCTTGCAGTTCTTTAAATAACGCCAAAATCCCCAAACATGTGTCTATAAGGAGTCAGGAGTTCTGTTCTGTACTTTTTGATCCAGGGTATACCTTGGAGCAAATCTTACTTTTTGGTAGCATATGCTTGGACTACTTCAGAAAAAGTCGAAACCACCATATGTGTCCATATAAATTTTGAAAAGTTCCCTCGTTTCCTCATGGATCCCATCATCAGGTCACCAATTTTCTGAAAATGGGATCAACTTCGGATTATACCTTTTACATCAAAAAAATAATTTTGAAAATCGGCCAACAGACGGCGGAGTTATCCGCGAACATACAAAAAAAATAAATATATATATATATATATATACAGCCGAACGTATAACCGCCTCCTTTTTTGGAAGTCGTTTAAAAATAGTCTTTAAGTATTTAGTCTTTTAGATATAAGATATCGTTTTTTTATTTTTATTTATGTATTATGTATATCAAGCGTCGTGCATGTCGTGTCGAGGTGATAGGGTCCCATTTTTAAGCAATTTCATTGGGTAAACCTAAAAACATTTTCAATATTGTATCAGAAGTATATTGCTGTAAGTAGAGAAATATTCGCCAAAGTAGTTTTTTCTCCAAGAACACTATTTCACGCGGGCGAAGCCGCAGGCAAAAGCTAGTATAAATGGAAAAGGTTTAGTTGTTTGTTTGTTTGCATTGAATAAGCTCCGAAATAACTGGACCGATTTTGATGAAATTTGGCACAGATATATAGTAGACCAATAGGAAAAATATAGGCTACTTTTATATTTTTCCTCTTGGTCTACTATATATCTGTGCCAAATTTCATCAAAATCGGTCCAGTTATTTCGGAGCTTATTATATATTGTCGCGGGTATCATCTTCGTTTCATACATATATATATATATATATATATATATATATATATATATATATATATATATATATATATATATATATATATATATATATATATATATAGTACCAATTTAAAAGGGGAATTATTTATAAAATAAGTTTTATTTCATACTTTTTTGTGTATTTTTACTTTGGAAGTCGGTTTAATTTTTTGTTTAAAAATAATAAAAAACCCGTATCAAAATCCGTTGCGAAGATACAATATCTACATAGGGACAGACAAAAAAAGGTACTTTGTTTTATATTGTGTAATGATGATAATGATAAGTGTCTATTTCGTCAAAACTGAATTAACAGTATTTTGTGTACACTATCGCAGGCAAATGTTACGCGCTGCTTAGTTCATTCAGCTGTTAAGTTCATCGAGTGTATAAAAGTTGTGCTCATTCGAAAAATCCAGCACAGGATATTCATACTTGTATGGTACACCTTACGAACTATAATCGTGTGCGATGCCATCGAGTACTAAGATAATACAATGGAGGTACTGTACGAATAGATTTGATATGCTAATTGGAATATTGCAGCAGTCCGGTGCAGCCGTCGGATGGCGGGGTTGTTGTTAGCTGGTCAGATTTTTACTTCGCCACAGAAAAAAATAGGTGTTATTTCGTCCCAACTTTGTCGTTAAGGTTTAAATTAGTTTTATTCGATTTCTGTTATTTGTTATTTTTTTTACTGTAATTCAATTTCGTACAGACAGTACGGAATATTTTCTTTAAATGTCTATCGTAAAAATTAATGAGATATGAAATTACATAATAATAATAGTATCTATGGACATTGGACACTACACACCACGTCAATCTAATCCCGTGCTAAGTATCCGAAGAATTTGTGGTTTAGGAGGTATAAGAGTTACCAGACAACGGAAAGTATATTTAATACTTTTCTACTATACATATATTTAAGATTATTATTCCTTCTATAAACTTTAAAAACGCGCAACAACCCGTCCGCCGCCGCCAGTCCGCCATGTTTGTTGTCTGGGCTCCGGTTAGCATTCGATATTTTCAAATTTCAGTAGACCGTTTGATGTCAATCTGAGAAAACTAACACAAATTGAATATCATTTTACAGTGATTTGGGTTTACCGAATAGATTTTTATTTTCAATTAAAGGCTAATATTTGTTCGTTATATTTCAATTCGTTAATTGAATTTTAATCTATGCACTATTGAAAAAAGTTTGATGGAATTGAAAATTATTTATTCAGATGATGAATAGTGATCAATTTGCGAAATGTTTACACAAACGAAGCCTACAATATTATTGCATTACACTTTTTTAACGCAAGTCAGTTCCTACAGTTCAAGAAAATAAAACGATCACAAGTACAATAAATAACCAGGGCCGTCTTTAATATATTAGAGGCCCTGGGCACATTAGATTTTTTTTTTCGTTTTGACCTGTTTAAGCTTTAAACCCTGAAAAACTGTATAATTAAAAAAAATACAAATATCTATAGAGCGAACGTTCAATTCTGTTCAAACGTTAAACTAAAATATAAACTTCGGAAAAATACCATAAAATCAATCGGCTAAAACAGAACAACGGTAAAAAATAATGTAATGGCCTTTATGTTAACCGCGAGCGAGCAAATTATTTTTCCTATTTAATAGGTTAAATCTGTTCAAACTTTAAACCCTTAAATACTGTGGAAATATGATCATTTTATAATATACATTAGAATAATGGGCGCCCATTTTTTTTCGTTTTTACCTGTGCATGCTTTAAAGCAGTCTTTCAGGGTTTCCCCTTAAACACTGAATAACGGTGAACCTTGGAAAAATATCATATAATGAACCGGCTAAAACAGAACATCGCTACTAAATAATATAATATGTTCTGTTAAATGCGAGCGAGCGAAGCGAGCGAGCAAAATTTTTTTCCTATTTAATAGGTGAAATCTGCTCAATTTTTAAACCCTAAAAAACTTTGTAATTCGAAAAATACAAATATCAAAATCCTAAAACTGAACGTCGATACTAAAGAAGAAGGGGCAAAACGTCCCCACCCTTGTAGCACTACGAGACACATATTATCAAATGAAAGGGTTTTAAAAGTGTATATAATCCTATATATTGCACCATTCGATGGCGTTGCAAGTAATAAATAATTTCCAGAAGTAATTATGTGCCAAAAATTGAGGAAAGAGCTTATTTTTAGCATTTTATTATTATTCTATATATTTCTTCAAAATATGAGGCAGTTTAGAAAAATATAATACTTTTCTGAAGTTTGCTGTATACCATTACTTCCCAAAAATTTTTCCTGATTAGCAATAAAATGGTGCAATAAAATGGTGCAATAATACAGAATGATTTTTTTACTTTTTTTTAACCTTTAACCCTCATTAACTTTTTTCTCCCATTGTTTAGACATTTTTCGTCATACAATAAAAAAATTTAAGCCCTTTCATTTGATATACGTCTTGTAGTGCTACAGTAGTGGGGACGGGCTCCATACAAAAATGCCCCTTCTTCTTTTATAGTAATATGTTCTGTAAGCCAAACAAGAGTGAGCGAAGCGAGCGAGAATTTTTTTTCCCATTCTATTAAAATCTATTCAATCGTTAAACTTAAACACTGAGTAACTTCGGAAAAATATCATAAAATGAACCGTCTAAAATAGAATTTCGCTACTAAATAATATAATATTACATTATTCATGTTAAATGCGAGCGAGCGAAGCGAGCGAGTAAAATTTTTTTTGCTATTTGATAGGTTAAATCTGCTCAAATTTTAAACTCTAAAAGACTGTGAAAATAGAATCATTTTGTAATTTAAATTAAAGTAAAATTAGTATAATTTCTGATGTTGTAAAATAGATGACAAATAACATTATATGTAAGGTTTGTCGTATAATACCTATTTCACACTTTTTTCGTAGTACATAATTACAAAATTTTGTGATGAGTGACGTGCCCAAAATATTGTGTCGCGTGCTATACATTCGAGGATTCGATGGCACGCGTGCCATAGGTTCGCGATTCCTGTTTTAGGCTATCGATTTTATCGTTTTTTTCTCTAAAGTACAATATTCTTTCAGTGCTTAAAGTATAAAAAGATTTTAACAGGTTAAAGCGTAAAAAGCATTCGCTCGCTTTCTCAGTTTGAACGCATTTAACATGAACACGTACAATATATAGAACAAGTTAGTAATAAAGTTCTGTTTTAGGCTGTTGATTTTTTATTCTAAAATAACTTTAAAATGTCATCTTTCAGATAGGGTTAATGGAGCGGTAAAATATGTTAATTGGCCTGGGGCGCAAAATTTCTAAATACGCCTCTGTATATGGGTCATCCACATGGACCAGCCGGCCCATTTCGGGGGGCGTTTGAACCCCCTAAACCTAGCTACGCCCATGAGTATGATTGATTTTATTATATATTCATCATATCATCATCATCATAATCAGCCTATCGCCGTCCACTGCTGAACGTAGGCCTCCCCCAATGAGCGCCAACCATCCCGATCTTGGGCAGCCCTCATCCATCCGCTGCCAGCCACCTTCTTTAAATCGTCGGTCCATCGTGCCGCAGGACGTCCTACACTACGTTTGCCTAAGCGTGGTCTCCACTCTAATACTTGTCTGCTCCATCGATTGTCTGTCCGTCTGCAGACATGGCCGGCCCACTTCCACTTCAGCGTGCTAATTCGTTGAGCAATGTCGGTGACTTTAGTTCTCTGGCGAATAACGTCGTTACGTATTTTATCCACCAGAGATACCCTTAACATTGCTCTTTCCATCGCACGCTGAGCAACTTTAAACTTATGAACCAAGCCTACGGTGAGTGAGTGATATATTATACATAGGTAATATAAAAATATTTGTTTTCGTTCTAAGAATTAAAAAGGACCATGCAAAAAATTGTATGCGCAGTGTCCCCCATCCATCAACATATTTCAAACCTATCTCAGGTAATAGGTCTTACCACGCTGATAATAATTATTAAGTATGTCTACTATCATCAGGAGTGGGGTTTAACGTTACCGTTATAAGAATTAATTATTGATATATTGTGCAATGTTAATAATTGTAAAAAATAATGTAATGTTCTAGAAATTATTTCTTTCACTTTCCAAATTTTGCCGCCCTACAAAATTTGCTGCCCTGGGCACTAGCCCCGACTGCCTTTAGTGTAAATCCACCACTTTGTGTATTTTTACTTTGGAAGTCGGTTTAATTTTTTGTTTCAAAATAATAATTTTACAATTTTTGGTGATATTTGTTAAATTATTATTAAAACATCTATCTCTATCGTCTAAAATAAACGATCGAATGTACAATTATTGAATACGCGCACTATTTAATATAATAAATTATAAAAGTAATAGTTTGCATACACGGTTACAAGTTTTTTATGAGTAATTAATTATATGGACTATCTTGAATTTGGTATTATATAATTTGGGAATATCACTTGGTCTGTACGACATCTCATAACTTTTTGCAAAGGAAAAACTTGGCTTTTTTTATTTAGGTACTTAATGTTTTTATGGGATTTTATTTTTGCCTTTCATTACTGTCCATTAAGCGGTGCGAACGTGAAAATCTTCTTCGACCGATTTTGCCGAAACAAAAAAGCATTTTCTGAATTTTTCTAACGTAATCTGCAATGAATATAAAGTAACTGTTTTAAGACAGTTGGATTTTTTTGGAAAACCTCAAGTCACCCCAGTGTGCTAGTTTCTGTCGCCGTGAAGAAGTTAACTACAATTTGTATGGCATCGAAACAACGTCCCTAGCGGCAGACAATGGAAACTAATTTGATAATTTGAACAGAACATTGCAGGGCCAGGTTTCAGGTGTAAATGGACAGCAGGCGATACGTCCGATCGTTTGATGGTATAATTCAAAAGTATAATTAACGCATGCTACTTAAGTACAAAGCTAATGCACTGTATTTCAGTCTCAGTCAGAAACTTGTGTCGAGTGTCGGCTTTCGAGTATACTCGAATGAAGTACAGTCGTCGACAATCCGAAACCAAACGATCGGATCGAGGCATACAAAGTCCCCGCTAGCATTTCCCGTCTCGGCACGCTCAATTTACTTCACTTTGATTTGTTCAACTTTTAACCCGGTAGCGGGGCTGACTATTTTCAAAGTATAACATTTACTATTGAAATAATTTTCAAATCGTTTGCACGAGTAACTTGTAACGAACGATTAACGACGATAAAATACTATTTTCAATGAAAATGTTGAGTGGAGTATTACTGACGTGTATTCCAAACTCTTGTGTGATGATTATTGACTACCTCTGTGGCTCAGTTGGTTGAGCATGTTATATATATATATTATAGGTTAGGTTATATATATATTATATTATATTATATTATATTATCAAACTAAATGAAATTGAGTCTCCGTGGTCTAGTAGTTAACGAAAAATGTGGTTTCCACTGATCACCTGATTGTCTAACAAGAAAGGTAATCCATGCGTCGGATGAGCATGTAATCGTATCGGACATCCGTCTCACTGGGTTTTGAGAGTAAAGGAAGAGAGAGTGCTTTTGTGTACTACGCAAATACTTGGGTAATATGAAATAACTCCTGTGTAGCTGGACTGGTTTCAATGAAACCGGCTATCGTCACCAAAATAGGTATGGGGAGCTTTCATTATATTAATCATCGGCGAACAAAAGTGCGTGACAGCACATTCCATGCTGTGGTCGCTCGAACGTGCCACAATTTTGTAAGTGTTTATTTTTAAATATTTTATTTTCATTAGTATGAATAAATAAATAAATGTATAAATGTATAATATAAATTAAATTGTTTATATTTTTGTTTTTATTTTAATGTAGATTAAACGTTGTTTCATAGTTAAAACAGTGGTGGTAAATTGTGAAAGAACGTATATACTTTTCCTCGTGCTCGGAAGTCGGAATACGGAATACACATCTGCGGGCCGCCATTCGTGAAGACACAGTTCTTTTGAGTCTGCATTTTATGTTACTGCGAAATGTGTGCTGATGTGGAAATGTGTGTGTGTTGAGTATGCTCAGAACCTACTTTGGATCTTCATCTCTCTAATGTTTGTGATAAGATGACACAGTTTTTAACTTTCCGTTTAAAATGAAATATTGTCACTGAAGTTTTTGATTCCAGCAGACGGTAATGACAAACAAGACCTCGGTATTCGGTAACACGAGAGGAATACATCTGATAGACACTTTAAGTGATCTGAATGCAATACATAATATGCACGTATTGTAAATAGATCCATCTTGTTTGATGATATCTTTATTTATTGAATACAAAATACATGTAATAGTTAGCACCGTTAAACCCGAAGACTAGTAGGGTTTGTCCCGATGCCATGTTTATATTAAACCATATATATTTTTAAGTATTTCACATTATAATAATATTGAAAGGATTACAATTTAATATAAACTACCTAAGTCGATCGCATATTATGTAAATATGTGCACTGCAGCTAAGTAACGACTGAATGAGTAGGGTCGAGACACCTTGCGACGCATCGTTCACCACAGGGGCGTAGCTACCGCCGTATCTGCCGTATAAATTATACGGGACCTCGGGCCACGGGGGCCCCCAACGTGCGTAAGCAAAAATTAATAAAAGCTTCCCAATTTTTTTTATTTCATAAATGACAAGTAAAAAAAAAGCAATTTTTTTCTCGTGTAAAGCATGCGTTCAAAAGTTGGCAACACCCTACATCGGTTAGATAGATAATTATGATGAATAAATATTTCTTTTCATTTTATGCATTTTTTTTCTTTTGTGAGAAAACTTTACCCTTCCTAAGGGCCCCCGAACAAATTTTTATACGGGGCTCCGCCAAGGTACTCTACGCTTCCGGTTCACCACTCACCAATCGGTTTCGCCGGTTACAAAACTTCATCAAAATTTGACCAGTATTTTCGCCTGAATCCTTCAATCGATCCAAAATACAAACTTTCACAATTATAATAGTAGTAGAGTGATAGCAACTAGATCTAAGAAGCTACGCTAAGAAGAGCCAAGCGAAGCACCAGACCACCTTTTCTTAAAGCGTTTCGTCGATTTTTTGAATCCTCATAATTTGGGTTTGGTTATACCAGAAAATTGCAGGATATGCTCCCAGTAACGGACTTAATAAACTTGTAAAGTTTTGATTGCATAGGTCTTGCACTTTAGATTTTATTGATATCTAAATGTTGCATAATGATGTAACATTATTAAAAAGACAATCTGTCATTCATAGGTGTCACTTTGATGCCTATGATAGAATATTCAGTTAGCCATAAGGCTATGTATAGCTTAGACGTGTGTATGTCTATTTGGCCTCCTTAACATATTATATGTATGATAAGATAGATTATATGGATGTTATATTATGTAGAACATATGTAATAAAGAAGAGTATACAATCATTGTATCATTGAATATCTCCACCGTGAGTTTATGATAAATGCTGCTGAGTCAACAGGTCCAACATACAACATGGTGTCAGAAGTGGGATGTAAATACAAAAATATATGAACGAAAAAGAGGGTACATCAAAAACTCAATGTGTGTACTCAGTGCCGTGCATAGATCCACCCAGGAAGGTGCCATTTGCTCTGGTGGAGCCGTTGCGGAAGGAGCTCGAACTCATGGAGGAATTGGGGATCATCCAGAAAGTCCATGAACCAACTCTCTGGGTGAGTAGCTTAGTTATTACCATGCAAAATAATGGAGGATTAAGAGTTTGCCTAGGTCCTAGAAATTTAAATAAAAACTTATTGAGATGTCATTATCCCATTAAAAATATTGATGAAGTAAGGTCTAAATTGTCCGGAGCCTCATATTTCTCACATTTAGATGCATTTTCTGGATTTTATAATATAAAATTAACTAAAGAGAGCAGTGACCTTTGTACTTTTCAAACTCCCTTTGGTAGATATAAATTTTTGAGATTACCTTTCGGAATAAGCACGGCAACAGAAATTTTCTATAAAACTATGATAGATTTATTCGGAGACATTGAGGGAATAATAATTTGGTGTGATGACATTTTAATATACGGTGAAACAATTGAAATACACAATAAAAGATTAGAATTGTTTCTGGATAGGGCTAGACAAGTCAATTTGAAATTAAATAGGGCCAAGTGCAAGTTTCTTTTAGAAGAAATCGCATATTTGGGCTATATTTTCAGTAAAGATGGTGTAAAAATTGTTCCAGAGAAAATTAAGGCTATAAAAGAGATGCCAATACCAAAAAATATTAAAGACTTGCAAAGATTTTTAGGTATGCTAAATTTTTTAGCACCATTCATAGAAAACTTAGCTGACAAAACTAATATTTTAAGAAATTTGTTAAAAAAGGATGTGTTATGGCTTTGGGATGAGAATTGTCAAAAATGCTTTGATTTATTAAAAGAAATTATAACTAAAGCGCCCGTGTTAGCAAATTATGATTGTAATTTACACTTGACTTTGTCGGTAGATGACTCAAGATATGCCGTCGGTGCCGCTATATTTCAAAATAAGCGACCCGTTGCTTACAGCTCAAGAACACTGACCAGCTCACAACAAAATTATGCTCAGATTGAGAAGGAATTGTTTGCAATACAATTTGGATGTAATAAATTTCACCAATATATTTATGGCAGTAGAATAACTGTGCAAACTGATCACAAACCGTTGATTTATTTATTTAAGAAGCCCCTACATGAAGTACCTGCTAGGTTGCAGAGAATGATGCTTTCTTTGCAAGGCTATGACTTAGATGTGGTTTATGTACCTGGTAAATTTATGTATATAGCAGATACTTTGTCTAGAGCAGCACTTACTGAAAAATACATACCCCCATATGAACAGGATTTACAGTACCATGTAAATACTATATTTTCTAACCTCTCTGTAAGTAAGCCATATTTGAATTTAATATTAACAGAAAGTAATAAAGATGAATCATTAACTTTGCTTAAGTCTTATATTCAAAACGGGTGGCCTAAGAGCAAAGACAAAATGGCATCTATGGTAAAACCATATTGGAATATTCAAAATGAAATACATATAATGAATGAATTACTATTTAAAGGAAATAGGCTTATTGTTCCTAAATCTTTGCAAAAACAAATATTAGATAAAATTCACTGTGGTCACTTAGGTATAAATAAAACACTTAATATTGCTAGAGAAACAGTTTATTGGCCGAATATAAATGCTGACATTAAAAATTTAGTTGATCAATGCTTAGTATGTGCTAAGTTCAAGCCAAACACAACAAATGAGCCGTTGCAGTGCTACGAGATGTCCCATCTTCCCTGGCAACAGGTAGGTGTTGATTTACTATATTTTGATGGAGAAAATTTCCTTGTCTGCATGGATTACTATTCCAAGTACATTGAGTTAGCTTCTTTGCATAAAAATTACACTGTGGACGTTGTTGTTAAGAATCTTAAATCGTTTTTTGCCCGTCATGGAATACCGAAATCTCTTGTATCTGACAATGGTCCACCTTTTAACTCCAGTAAATTCAAGTCCTTTCTTGAGGAGTGGGACATTGAACACATAACAAGCAGCCCACATTGGCCAAAATCCAATGGTCAAGCTGAAAGCGGGGTAAAAATTATAAAAAACATTTTGAGAAAATGCAAAGAGGATGGCTCTGATATATACTTGTCATTGTTACATTATCGTAATACGGCTAAGGGAGATTTTCCCAGTCCAGCTTCATTATTAATGTCTAGAAACTTAAGAGTAAATTTACCAATACTAAATAAAAAGTTATATCCTAGAGTAGTAAAATTTTCGACATATGAGAAATGTCACAAACATAGCAGAGACAGAATGTCTTTTTATTTTGACAGGAATGTTAAGCAAAAGTCATATGTATTCAGCCAGGAGATTATATATATTTTAAAAAAGATCCTAAATCCGTTTGGACTCCGGGAATAATTAAAGAGAAATTGACGTGTGGTAGGTCGTATTATATTGTAGATTTAAACGGTGCTGTGTATAGGAGGAATATAGGACACATTAGACCTAGAAAAAAGAGATTTAAAAAACATAAATACTCCTCCTTCTTCTTCTGGTAATGGCGAAAGCAGTGGCAAAAATGATAGTATGGTTACCATACAGGACATTGCTAACCCCATGAGTTCGGTGAATTTCGGAAACGGTCTTTTTCAAAATTGTGATAATGATGAAAGCTGTGTTCCTATGGAGAGTCTAGTGAATACCGATTATGTAACCAGATCTGGTAGAAATGTAAAACGTCCTAAACTGTATATTCATGAAAAATATGATTAGTTATATAGTAGTATGTTTTTAGTTGTGTACAAATTGTAGTATTAGTTGCGTTATCTTGAAAAGGGAGGTGTTGCATAATGATGTAACATTATTAAAAAGACAATCTGTCATTCATAGGTGTCACTTTGATGCCTATGATAGAATATTCAGTTAGCCATAAGGCTATGTATAGCTTAGACGTGTGTATGTCTATTTGGCCTCCTTAACATATTATATGTATGATAAGATAGATTATATGGATGTTATATTATGTAGAACATATGTAATAAAGAAGAGTATACAATCATTGTATCATTGAATATCTCCACCGTGAGTTTATGATAAATGCTGCTGAGTCAACAGGTCCAACATACAACACTAAAGACTACTGATTTCGTCACTGACTCACTGAAATTTGGTACGTGAGCTTGTATTAGTAGCAAGTGAGCCCCATTTAGAACTGACAAGTCTCCAACAGGATCCCAGAGCACATCTAGCCTTTTTCGTGATGTGTTCGATGTGCTTATTCCAAGTGAGTCCCTTGTCCAGGATAACTCCTAGGTATTTGACCTCACTTGCAAACGTGATAGTTTTCCCGAAGAGATTTGGGGGTTTTAGTCCCTCTAACTTCCTCTTTTTGGTGAAAGGTATCAAGACCGTCTTATCAGCGTTGACTGTTAGCTTGACCCTCATGCACCAATTTTCGATGACTCTCAGTGCCGATTGCATTAATTAGCCCAGCGACCACCGATGCGCATTTGCCCACCACTAGTATCGCTAGGTCGTCAGCGTATCCTTGAGCGTAGAACCATTTTGTCATTCAGTTCTTCCAGGAGCTCATTCACTACCAGGGATCACTCCAGTGGCGACAATACTCCCCTCTGAGGGCATCCTTGGGTCAGCCTGCTCCTGATCGTCGAGCCCATCATAGATGACGCTATTCTGTTGTTGAGCGTGGCCTTGATCCATTCTATAGTAGTTGAATCTATATTCCTTAAGGCCCGGCTGTCCGTAATAGAGCAGGTTGAGATGTTATCGAACGCGCCTTCAATATCTAAGAAGGCGCATAGTGCAAGCTCCTTATTCTCAATGGCTCTATCAATGCGATCTACTAACTCCATCAACGCCGTTTCAGTAGATCTGCCTTTCTGGTAGGCATGTTGTCTTTCATGCAGAGGCCTTTCGATGAGGTAGGTGTCCCTTTTTTTTTTTTTTTTTTTTTTATGAAATTTGGGGGCAAACGAGCAAACGGGTCACCTGATGGAAAGCAACTTCCGTCGCCCATGTACACTCGCAGCATCAGAAGAGCTGCAAGTGCGTTGCCGGCCTTTTAAGAGGGAATAGGGTAATAGGGGAGGGTAGGGAAGGGAATAGGGTAGGGGATTGGGCCTCCGGTAAACTCACTCACTCGGCGAAACACAGCGCAAACGCTGTTTCACGCCGGTTTTCTGTGAGCCCGTGGTAATTCTCCGGTCGAGCCGGCCCATTCGTGCCGAAGCATGGCTCTACCACGTGTAGGTTATGTGAAGGTTGACCACCTTCTCCATCGTTTTAAGCATGAAAGAAGTGAGGCTTATGGGTCTATATGACTTGGGTAAAGCTTTGTCTCGATCACCACCTTTGGGTATATATGATACTTGTAACGGAACGTTACATGACTTGCGTTTATTAGACATAGTTAATTTAAAATATATAACAATAGAACTATATTTTTTTTCACTAATAAAAAATAAATAAAAAATAATAATATTATAATTAAGAAGATTGTTAGCGACTGTACTCGCAGAGTCGAACAATAGATGAGGGCGTATACCGACTCGAGCGCCGCTTCGCCTGTCGCGTCATCATTCGGCCCTAGACTGCGAGCTGGTCACTACGCATTCCTTCGCGTCGCTGCCGATATTTTAGTTCGATTTTTTGTAATCTTTATAAGTACTTTTCTTTTGTTTAATATTTAGCAAATACAAATTTGCAACTCATCTAAACGTTCCAACAGTTTAAGCTGGACAAGTCCCCGTGTTAGGGGTTTCCTGCTACCGTTGGTCTTCTGGTTTGACTTGGCTGTGGAAGAAAGCAGTGCACAAGCGTCAAGAGTGATTCACAATCTTCGACGCCATCCGACGCCATTGCCTTGCTGTCTCCGTCCGGGTGGAAGCAGAGTCCCTCCAGCGTCCTAGCTGTTGTCATCTTCTCCCCCTTCCACGGTTGTACCAGGAGAGTAGCCCTACATTCCTAGGTGACAAGATCAAGTAGGCTCTTTACCACGTCCCTATAAATTTTGTGTCTCACCTACCGGGTATATTATTGTAATTTTAACTGAATATATATAAATTCACTGTACACCGTGATTTTATTTGGCTTTAAATAACGGCAGGTGTTACACTGGCGCCCAACGTGGGTGTTGTGTACCGATGATTTAGTAACAATCGTGGCAGCTGGTGGACAGAATCTGCGCAGTTTAGGTTACATAAATTTGCCCGTCCATTTTGATAGCCAGTTCCACATTATTAAGACACATGTAGTTCCAGAAGTCCAATCATCGCTGATTTTAGGGATTGACTTCTGGCGCGCTTTCAAAGTTTGTCCTAAATATTTGGGCTCTCTGAATGTAACTAACGCCCCTCTAGCTGACTTACATACGGATAGTTCAACAAACTTTATACAGTCATACGATAATTTAGATAACTCTCAGAAGGCCATTGCTGATGACATCATACAAAAATTTAAGGAAATATCATTTGAACGTGTAGGATTGGGTCGTACGCACTTAATTACTCACCACATTGACACTGGCGACTCACCTCCTGTAAGGCAACGCTATTATAGGCTTTCGCCTGTTAAACAGAAAATTTTAACGGAACAGGTAGATGAAATGCTGCAGCTTGATGTGGTGGAACCTTGCGAAAGTGCATGGCAATCCCCAGTTCTACTAGTTACAAAGAAGAACGGTCAGCCCCGTTTTTGTTTGGACAGCAGGAAACTAAACTCTGTCACAAAACGGGATGCGTATAACTTGCCTTACATATCCGAAATCTTAGATAATTTACGTGACGCTAGGTATCTAAGTAGCATAGATTTATCGAAGGCGTTTTGGCAAATACCAATAGCTCCTGAGGATAGGGATAAGACGGCATTTTACGTCCCGGGCCGAGGTACGTTGCGTTTTAAAACTACTCCGTTTGGATTGACTAACGCGCCGTCCACGCAACAACGATTAGTGGACCGACTATTTGGAAATATGGACCACCAGGCCTTTGCGTATCTCGACGACATTGTCCTAATAAGTCGTACATTTGAAGAGCACGTATCTCTTCTTCAACGCGTCTTTGAGAAGCTACGTCAAGCCAACCTAACAGTCAATCTGGAAAAATGTGAATTCTTTCGAAGTCAGCTTAAATATCTAGGATATGTGGTTGATGCGAATGGTTTGCGGACTGACCCTGACAAAGTAGCGGCTATATTAAATTATCCAACGCCTACGTGCCGCAAGGACCTAAAACGTTTTCTAGGTACGGCAACTTGGTACCGCAGGTTTGTCCCAAATTTTAGCACGATCGCTGGACCGCTCAATAAGCTGACTTCCAATAAAAAGTCTGCACCTCCTTTCCAGTGGACTGAGGAAGCTGACGTAGCATTTAAGAAACTCAAAGAATGCTTGGTCTCGGCGCCTATTCTTTCCTGTCCCAATTATGATCTTCCATTTGAAGTGCATACAGATGCTAGTAACTATGGGGTCGGTGCAATGCTAACTCAAACTATAGATGGAAAGGAGCACCCCATAGCTTACATGAGTAGATCCTTAACTGGGCCAGAAAAGAATTATAGCATCACTGAACGTGAGACTTTGGCTGTTCTCGTTGCCTTGGAACATTGGCGTTGCTATCTAGAGAATGGTCAAACTCACACAGTTTACACAGACCATAGCGCGCTTAAGTGGTTTCTGTCCTTGGATAACCCAACTGGTAGGCTCGCTCGCTGGGGGGTTCGGCTCCCATCCTTTAACTTCGTTTTGAAGCACCGACGTGGTATGGATAATATTATTCCCGACGCTTTATCCAGAGCTGTCCCCGTTTCAGCTTTGACTTCTGCCAATTCCATCGCGACTACTAGTGATGATTGGTACAAAAATATTTATAATGGCTGCCTCGTGAAACCAGAGAACTTTCCAAATTTCCAAATTAAAAATAATACGCTCTTTCGGCTAAGTAAAAATAAACACCAGCTTACGGATGAGTTCTCATGGAAAGAAGTGGTTCCATTAGAATTGCGCGATAAAATTATCTCCGAAAACCATAGTGAACCTACAGCAGGTCACATGGGCATATTTAAAACATATAAGCGTGTTGCACTTAGGTACTATTGGCCCAATATGCACAACGACATATCGCAATTTGTGAGCTCTTGCTCCGTTTGCCTTGCTTACAAACCCCAAAATCATGCAACACTTGGAGAAATGGGACGTCCAAAGCAGTGTTGTCGTCCTTTTCAGATGATTTCGATAGATTTGGTGGGTCCCCTTCCTGTAACACGCAAGCAGAATAGTTACATTCTAGTAGTTACGTGCTGTTTCTCCAAGTTTTGTCAGATTTTCCCCATAAAGAGAGCCACGTCAGACATTATTGTCAAATTACTTGAGGAGCAAGTATTTCTTGTACACGGTGTCCCTCAAAGTATTTTTATGGACAATGGTTCTCAGTTTATTAGCGAGCAAACTAAATCCTTGTTCGAAAAGTACAAAATTCCGAATGTGTTTTTTACGCCTAAATATACGCCCCAGGTAAATACAGTGGAGCGTTATAATAAAACAATTATAACTTGTCTTTCCACGTTCGTCGAGGGCGATCATAGAACTTGGGACTTATTTATTCCGAAGGTACAGTTTGCGATAAATAATTCCGTGAACGAAGCAACTGGTTTCTCACCATCGTTCCTTGTATTCGGCAGAGAATTGGTGTTATGTGGCACTCATTACACTGACACTGAGTTAGGTAAGGAGGTTTTGTTTTTGCCTCGCGAGGAATATGTGGAGAATCGTGGTTGTCTCAGTTCCATTTTTGATAAGGTCCAAAAATCCTTGTATCATGCACATGTGAAAAACACATCCCATTATAACTTGCGGAGGAAGGTTTTCGAGTTTGAAGTAGGTGATATTGTGTATAAGCGAGCATATGTACTTAGTGATAAAGATAAGTACTTCAGTAGGAAATTAGCTCCTAAATTTATCAAATGTCGCGTAACTCAAAAGCTGTCCCCGCTCGTTTATGTCTTAGAAAACATGTCTGGTAAAGATTTAGGTACTTGGCATATTAAAGATTTAAAAATTGTTGGCCATAACACTTAATTCTCTTTTAATGTAATTTTGCCTGGTCTAAGTGAGTTGCTTACCTGCTTCTTTCAAGTTCGGATTTTGTCATAAGGCATAGGACAAAATCCTTGCGGGGCGAGGCGGGTAATGTAACGGAACGTTACATGACTTGCGTTTATTAGACATAGTTAATTTAAAATATATAACAATAGAACTATATTTTTTTTCACTAATAAAAAATAAATAAAAAATAATAATATTATAATTAAGAAGATTGTTAGCGACTGTACTCGCAGAGTCGAACAATAGATGAGGGCGTATACCGACTCGAGCGCCGCTTCGCCTGTCGCGTCATCATTCGGCCCTAGACTGCGAGCTGGTCACTACGCATTCCTTCGCGTCGCTGCCGATATTTTAGTTCGATTTTTTGTAATCTTTATAAGTACTTTTCTTTTGTTTAATATTTAGCAAATACAAATTTGCTACTCATCTAAACGTTCCAACAGTTTAAGCTGGACAAGTCCCCGTGTTAGGGGTTTCCTGCTACCGTTGGTCTTCTGGTTTGACTTGGCTGTGGAAGAAAGCAGTGCACAAGCGTCAAGAGTGATTCACAATCTTCGACGCCATCCGACGCCATTGCCTTGCTGTCTCCGTCCGGGTGGAAGCAGAGTCCCTCCAGCGTCCTAGCTGTTGTCATCTTCTCCCCCTTCCACGGTTGTACCAGGAGAGTAGCCCTACATTCCTAGGTGACAAGATCAAGTAGGCTCTTTACCACGTCCCTATAAATTTTGTGTCTCACCTACCGGGTATATTATTGTAATTTTAACTGAATATATATAAATTCACTGTACACCGTGATTTTATTTGGCTTTAAATAACGGCAGGTGTTACATACTCTTACCTTTGTCCATGCCATTGGAATATAGCCCCACGCAAAACTCGCTCTAAATATCTTTAGTAGCGCAGGGAGGATAATGTCCTTGCCCTGTTAGATAAGGGCCGGAAATATGTTATCCTCGCCACCAGTCTTATAGGGCTTAAAGCTGTCAATTGCCCATTTGACTCGGTCAGGTTTGAAAATCATGGAAGCTCTTCTCCAGTCGTCTAAAGTTGGCCTGGTTTTAATGGGTGTGTGGGAGAAGGCTTCATTCACGTTCAGATGGATACTGTTGGGGAAGTGCACCTCAGCAAGTAGCCTTAGTGTGTCCTCCGCCGTCTTTGTGTAGGTGCCATCTGGTCTCCTCAGAGTGCTAGGATGGGAGCAAGGGGCTTTGGATACTATCTTATAAAGTTTTGAGGTTTGCGAGGTGTTGTTCACTTCCTCGCAGAACCTACTCCAAGAGCGTCTTTTGGCTTTCCTTAGCTCCTTATTGAACGTCGTGAGGGCGGTTCTGTATGCGTCCCAGTTCCCGTCTCGTTTGGCTCTGTTAAACAAAGTTCGGGTTTCTTTCCTAAGACGCGCTAGAGTACCACTCTACCAAGGTACGTTACGCTTACTTTTTGATTTTTTAAGAGGACAGTTCCTGAGATAGGCCTCATTAAGGCCCAACTCTAGCTTTTCTACCGTTTGCTCTAAATGTTCCACGGTCCTAACCGATTTTTTAATTGTTGTAAGGTTTGACTGCAGGTCCTTCCTGAATGCTTCCCAGTTGGTGGCCTTGGGATTCCTGTATGAAATTATTTGCCCTGACATACTGTTGTGTTCGTCAAACCTAATGTAACAATGATCGGACATGGAGTTGTCGTCCGATACGTGCCAGTTATTGGTTCGGTGCCGTATGGGCCCCGTACATACTGTAATGTCGAGAAGCTTCTGTCTCAGTGGTGTAATAAATGTTGGTTTAGCGCCCTGATTCAAAATAAGGAGGTGGTTGGTTAGTAAGAAATCAAAGAGTTTCTCACCTCTGGAGTTTGTGTCGGTGCTACCCCAACTTGTATGGTGGGAGTTGCAGTCACTTCCCATGATAAGTTGGTTCTTCTGTTTTCCGACATGGTCTATCAGTGGTAATAGCTGTGTAGTGGGGTCCGGAGCGTTCCCAGGTAGGTATGCGGAGCATACTAGTAGTCTGCCTCCGCTCCCGCCGGGCTCCTCAATGTAAGCAGCTACAGTGTCATCTGTGCATAAGGAAGAGATGCATAGAAATTTCATCCTCTTGTTGAAGAGGATGCAAGATCTGGGCCTAAGGCCATGGTGATAATATAGTGTGTTACCTGCCAATCCAAGGCCCATCACCGTGTTCCCGTTGACCCACGGCTCCTGGATTAAAGCAATATCGAGCTCCTCCCGAATGAACTTCTGGCAGAGCATGTCGGTGGCGGCCTTTGCATGCCGTAAGTTGACTTGTATTACTTTAATCATTTTTTTATTTTTTATTTAGTGTTTAATGTATTTGTGTAAGTGTAGGTATGAGTACGTTTGTGTTGTGTCTAATGTATTTGTCTGAGTGTAGATATGAGGGCGTTTGTGTTCTGTGTGTCTCTGTGTTAGTCTGTCTGTTGTAGGTTGGGTACCCGAAGCAGGGGATTCCGCGCAGCTTTGCGGCTGGAATGCTCTTGCGCTAGTGAGGGTAGCTGGGTTGGCTTCCTCACAGCGCAAGCGCTTCCAGCGCTGCCGCACCCGCGTCCGACTAGAGACTGGCCAGGCCTTCCCCTGCTCGTCGTCCTCTGTTGGGGGACCCGAGGTCTGGGGCCGATCTGGGCAGTCAGGTGGCCGCCCCTGCTTGGGTGTGCCCATGTGTTAAAGTGTGGTGTGCTGGGCTGGGCAGATACAGTGGCTGGTGTTGAGCCGCTGATGCCAGACCAGGGTGGTGCCGTGCCTCCACATCCAATTGGGTTCATTAGGAGTGCTGGCTTCCGACCCTTTTGGTGTTTTTGTGTGTGTGTGTGTATGCGAGGTGTTGGGCTAGGCGGTTACAGTGGCTGGTGTTGTGCCACTGCTACTCGCTTGAGGTGCTACCGTGCTTGCGGACCCCGTAGGGTTTGGCAAAAGCGCCGGTTTATGACCCTTCAGGCGAAGCTGAATCCGGATAAAACCGAAGAAGAGTCGGAAATCCCGCTCGGAGAGTGGCTTAATTGCTGTTTCGTCGAAGGAAAAGGTAAAGGTTTGCCCATTTCCATCGACCTTCCTGCTAACCACTCTCCATCGCGGGATCCCCATACCTCCGTTCTGCGAAATCAGTCGCCTGAGGATGCCCACCTCGTCCACCTCTAGGTCAGGGACCCAGGCTGTTGCGTATCGGGGTTTAGGCAGCTCCGCCTCATCAACGACTCGAAGGGCTGCCCCATCCCAGGGGTGAATCATGTCTACCAACCGCTCCAACCACCGCTTAGAGGCAGCGTCGGTGCAGTTGAAGACAAGATCTCCAGATCTGTGGACGCATCCTAGCAGCCGAGGTCCCTCTCCTTCCGGCTGTTCGTCGATGAGCTGAAGGATACAGCTCTTCAGCTCCTCGGCGTTCTCCTGCGAGAGAGGACCCCCGGCGTCCAAAATGCCCACACGCAGGGCACCCGTCACCTCACTGAACCTCGGCTTGGGCGCCTGCACAATTGGTATGCTTGGCTGCCTTCGCCGGCTTTTCCTGTGAGGAGGCGGTGTCCGAGAGTTGGCGTTACGTCGTACGCTTCTTCAACTCTTCGGCATACTCAGGAAACTCATTGAGTGGCTATTGGCAAAGAGTCTTCGCTTCTTCGAGGCTCTTACCCCTCGCCATCCACCACTCAATGCGTCTCTTGGCCGCCCCACTGAGTTGCCATCTTCTTCTCTTAGGGGCATTGGTGGCAGCGCCAGCCCCAACCTGAGAAGAGGAAGGTGCAGAAGCGCCGGCCGATGCTATGTCCGAAGGGGATATGCTGGTATCGAGGGTCCTCCATTAGCGACTGGCTTCCCCCAGCCACGCATCCTTCGGCACGGGTCGGATAACACCGGTTGGATTGGGTTTTTGTTGCTGAGTCGAGGTCGGGTCCAGGTCAGAGCAATATTGCCCTAATCCGGACCCGACCTCAACACAACCCGGACCGGCTGACCCCGACACCGAAAGCAACTTTCTACCGCCATTTGAAAGAAGAGGGCGCACCCATCATCCCGCCAAGACTGAGCTGCATATGCAGCTCCGTCCTATTAGGTGGGCCGAGCTCGCACTCCCGCTTCCGAACGACAACAGCGTCACAATCGGAATCGAGGTCAGCCGGTCCGCCGGTCGATCGGCCACTCGCTTGCCACATCCGCTCTCGCTAGATGTTTCAAGCGAGTGTTGCCCGGGGACACCGTCACGGTTACTTCTTCAGAATCCAGAGTGCCGCCGGCCACAGATTTATTCCATTATATTATTCCATTCCATATTCCATTCAGCAGCACCGAAAGACTGAAGAAGTAATCGTGCACACTTGGAGGAGACCGGAACCGCCCCCCAAACTACAAATGATTATGTTTTTCTTTCGTCGTACAACAACATGTCAATAACTTCGACTCTTATCATGTCAGTCGGATTAGCAGTTTGTTATATAATTTTTGAATCCCGGTAAGATAAATATTTTTGTGATAATTTTTTTTAATGAATCTGAACTCCGAGCAAAGCTGGATTTACCCAGGGGCCAGATACTGCAATTTACTGTGGTAACTTATTTTATAAAATATGTATGTCTTGCCAGTTGCCCGACCGGCCTGTACTGTATTCACCATGTATATTGTATACACTGAGCGAACAGACGCCATGTAGTGAGCCGGGCGCATGCACGATGGACCCAACCGGTGTAGGTTTTAGCTGTAGGTATAGAATATATCGGTGTAGGTTGCAGGACTAGTGTAGACAGACAGGTGTAGTTATTGATTTATTCCAGAAACAACATTGTTTCTTTGTCGATTATTTTTCATTTAATAACAGGTAGGCCGGACAAATATAAACCTGCCAAGTGCAAGAGGACTCGTGCACGAAGGGTTCCGTACCAATATTTTAAATGTTAACTTATTATTTCGTTATTTTTGTACGAAGTTTTCCAAGTAAGCGCATTTTACAAGTACAAGGCCTCTATAGCTCCTGAACTAACAAAGTTATCTAAGAGGCGGGGACTATTTTGACAAAATATGCGCTTAACGTTGAATATCTTGCAAATGTATACCTAAATAAAAAAATCTAAATATTGTCTTAGCAACCTTTCAATGTTTTTAAAAGACCTATAATATGAGGTAGAAATTATTATTTTTAAACAAAAATGGAACCGACTTCTAAAGTAAAAATACGCAAAAAGTATGAAATAAAACCTATTTTATAAATAATTCCCCTTTTTAAATTAGGCTTTTTCTCTACTTAATCTTCCAAATTTTGAAGTCGCTACCAGCCCAAACGATATCCTACAATATTTTATAGATCTCACGTTCATATTTGCTGGTACCTACTTCAAAATGTGTGATAGAGGTGGTGATGATGATGATTAATCTAATTGACAGGGTAGCATATGCTTGCAGTTCTTAAAACAATGCCGAAATCCCCAACATGTATCTATAAGGAGTCAGGAGTTCTTTTCTGTACTTTTGGATCCAGAGTATACCTTGAAGCAAAATCTTACTTTTTGGTAGCATATGCTTGGACTACTTCAGAAAAAGTCGAAATTACTATATGTGTCCATATAAATTTCGAAGAGTTCCGTCGATTACTCATGGATCCCATCATCAGGTTTCCATTTTAGTGACTAAAGGACTAATTCCGAATTAAACCCTGTAGAATAACAAAGGAATTTTGCAAGTAGGTCCATAAACGGCAGAGTAATGTTCAAAGATCTCCGTGTTAGTGTAAAATACTATGAGAAGTACCTTTTATATCATCATGAATGTAATGATGAATGGTATAATAGAGGTGGTGATGATGATTAATCTAATTGACAGGGTAGCATATGCTTGCAGTTCTTTTAACAATGCCGAAATCCCCAAACATGTCAGGAGTCAGGAGTTCTTTTCTGTACTTTTGGATCCACGGTATACCTTGGAGCAAAATCTTACTTTTCGGTAGCATATGCTTGGACTACTTCAGAAAAAGTTGAAATCACCATATGTGTCGATATAATCGATATTTCGAGAAGTTCCCTCGATTCCTCATGGATCCCATCATCAGGTCACCACTTTTTTGAAAACAGGACCAACTTGGGATTATACCCTTTATATCAAAAAAAGAACTTTGAAAATCGGTTCACAGACGGCGGAATTATCGTTGACCATACAAAAAAAAAAAAGAAACAAAAATTTATATACAGCGGAACGTAAAAACGCGTCCTTTTTAAAAAAACATCTTTGTTGGCGTGGTAAATACACATATCCATGCAGAGTTCAATTTTCCTAGCACCGACCGTTTGGAAAGTTAGCCGAACACGGACGGACGGACATAACGAAACTACGAGGGGTCCGAGACGTGAACTACGGACCCCTAGAAATGAACATTAAATTGATAAAATCAAAATTTAAAACCTGTGCCTGTCCAGTATACATAAGGTCAGAGCTATATAAAGTTTGTTGGATTCCGGACGTCTCTTAAATATTGTTCCTAACGAAATTCCAAATAACATGGATCGAAATAAGCGAGTCAACGTGTTAACCAATAATTTTATACGTGACTTAAAAAAGCCCAGCTTCTCTAAATTGACGACCGTTTTCTTTATCATTTTGCAGTTCGTCTTCTGCGCCGACTACGGTTTTTCGTCTTATTTTAAATTTTTCAATTTAAAAATTATGACAATTATTGAAGTAGCCATATTAACAGTGGCCTGGTGCGCTACGGTCGTAGCAAACGATGCCAACTTATCAGAATTCGTCATATTAATCGATTTGTTTTTAATTGTAGAGTTTACAGTATGTTCATATGTACTATTGTTCAGCGCCCGACCGAACACTTTTCTTTCTTTCCTAAAACAAAACAAAATTATCGACCACAAAATGGGACACTCAGCACAACACACTGATTTGAAAATAATTTTGTGTGTATTCTTTGCAATTGTAATAAGATCTAGTAGGTTACTATGGATATTTACAAAAAGCGAATTACAGCTGTCTACTACATACAGCTACGGTGTTACACTAATAGCAAAAGTATTCCCAGCTATAACTCCTGTTCTCTTTTCGTTTGCCCTATTTTCTGCCCATCGCCACTTGCTGGAACTGAATCGCCGTCTACAACATACGAAAAGATGCAACATCGCTTTCTATCAGAACATATACAAATCTAACTACGATGCGGTCGTTAGAGTCAAGGGCACGTTTGCTTCCATTGTGAGTTAATTTTAAAGTTATGGTTTGATATATCACAAAATTGATATAGTGTACTATCATTAACAAAATATTTTCTTTTCAGTATGTATTATCGTTTTTAACTTTACCAAGGATTTTTATTATTATTTACGTTCAAATTATTACTTTGAAACAGAAACAGGTATTAATTTTTTTTTCTTAAATATAACTCGCCCAGTGAGTTAGGTTACCGAGGCCCTCGGGGGTGAGTCCTCTGGTGTTGCAGGTGTTCATGGGCGGCTATAATAATTTACTATCAGGCGATTCGTCTACTCGTTTCCGTTTTGACAAGTAGGTAATAGTACCTTCACATGGTACAGTTCGGACCGCGCATCTGAGACTGCGTTTCAAACCGCGGATTGATGCGAATGATGGATGGAATATGCGCGGTTTGGACTACGGAAAAAACTGTCATGCTAATAACGATTAAATGGGGCAACGGTTTGGAATGCGGACGGATCTGACATATATAGGTGCACGTTCCAAACCGTGATTTCAAGAGTTTAGACTGCAGTTTGGACTAACGCGTGGAACGTTATATTTTAAAAGTCGACGCTGAAAATCGACATGTTATATTTTGCGTTCACACGTCATGTGTGGACACAATTGTGGAAAATGCGTTCGCATCGACTGGCCAGATCGGACAGCCAGCACCGCGCTTCTACATACTCGTTTCCCGCAGTACGAACTTTACGTGTGAAGGGCGATATTATAAGTAGTAGCGAACTTAATTGACATAAGCCCGCTACACACGTAACAATTAAACTGCACAGTTCGGTTAAATTTAACGGTGTTGGAAGATATGGGCCATATGACACATAGCGAAAAAAATAGATAAAGGGGCGGGCCGCACTTGTAAGATTATTTTGTACCTAATTGAATTCTACCTAGTTATCTTTTGTAGGAAAAACTTTTTTTTTATTAAATAAATTACTTAAATTAAATAAACACAAAGGGGACGATGGCCCGCAGGCTGTACGTTGCCGACCACTGGTTCCGAACTGTGCAGTTTTATCTTAACGTGTGTAGCGGGAATTAGTTGGGTTCTATTTGCAGTGTTTTTTCAAATGCGTGCCAATACAAAGTCTCAATGTTGGTTGTCTTTGAGAAATAGTTATTAGGGTTCCCGAAGGGAAAAACGGACCCTATTACTGAGATTTTGCTGTCTGTCTGTCTGTCCGTCCGGCTGTCTGTCACCAGGCTGTATCACAGTGATAGCTAGACACACGAAGTATAGAGGAGTCCGAACGTAATGTTAAAATAATGGTCTCAATTACGGGGACAGATTTTTGCCGGTAGAGCGCGCGACAGTTCGACAAGCACTCGTTTGAAATTACGCGGGGGCCGGGAAGTTTAAATGTTGCTATTGACAGCTCTGGAAGAAAATATTAAGAGAAACGTGGATTTAAATCTAATTATATAAAAGTTTTAAGAAATTCTTAGAAATTGTTCTCGAAAAATAGATACCGGAGAACACGGTAATTGCCTAACGGTAATTTAAAAATAATTGTAATAAATAATAGTATTGGCAACACTCGGTACGTAACAAGTTCTCGCACAGCTAGCGGCAGAAAAGAGAACTAAGATCTGGTCCTAATAATGTGAACATAATTACTATGGAAAAGCCTATACCGTTCGGACTCCTGGTATCTATCTATACTTCGTGGCTAGACAGTTGAAATTTTCACTGATGATATTATATTTCTTTGCTGATATAACAACAAATACTAAAAACAGAAAAATAAGAATATTAAAGGGGGGCAAACGTGTTTTTTGCTATTTTGTACGGAACCCTCCGTCTTTTTTCCTTGGCGGGTTTTATTTGTTACTGACTTACGCGACTTCGTGCGCGCAAAAGGAAATCAAGCGGTAACCGTACATTTTGCCGCGATAAAAAATAGCCTATCCTTCCCCATGGTCTAATCTATATTTCATCAATGTACCAAATTTCATCAAAATCGGTCCAGTAGTTTCAGAGCCAATTCAATGCGAACAAACAAACAAATTTTTCCTCTTTATTAGTAAGTATAGATTTAGAAGTATAGATTGATGACGAATTAATATATATATTTTTTTAATTTACTAGAAATGTGCCGACTAATTGAATAGTCAGGGACTATTCTATTTTATTCTTAATCTTTGCAGGTAATTGATTACTCCTCTACTGTTCTTCTCGTTATAACGATAAGTTACTTGTTGCTTATTCAAACTCTCCCAGCCTTCTTAGGAGGGTTGCTAATTAGTGACACGGATGCGATCAACCTTACTTTACAAAATAGACTGCTACTTGATTTAGGTATGTTATGTTTTCTTTTTCAGAAAATAAATTAGAATGGAACTGCTCTTTAATATGTATTATTAGCAAAAAGTATAAAACTTTATAAAAATAATTATTAATAGTCACAACTCGTGACAACAATTTTATTAAACTCGAAACTAAATATGGCTAAAAGTTATGAAATTAGAAACTTTACGATTTATAACAAATTAGATGATATTGCATCAAATTATCACTTCACAAAACACTTGACAATTATCACTTTAAAATTAATACCATTCACTGGTTAGGTCCTCTCGCTTAGACCGTTCGATATTCACTGTGTAGAAATCGGCTGTGTTGAAATCGAAGAGACCTCCCTCCTCTATGAACCGAGAGTGGGGGAACTTGTCGTTCCCTGTTCAGATACCTGTTGTTGTTTATGCTGTGCTTATCGACACCTGAAATGCAGGTGTTGTTATTCAGGAACACGTGCAATGATAATAACCACACTTGTTGTTTAAAAACTCGTAAATATTGAGATCAATTTTAAATTAAACCTAATACGGCCTCTCCTGACGTGTGGCTGTCCTCAGCCACTCTCTTGTTTAAACGGTTGTCATGTTGCCTCTATCTTGGTAAATGGACTACAAGATTGCATTTACTTATCGATGTAATTGACTTCTAGACTCTTATTCGGTTGTGTATTTTTAATACATTTTAATCTGCTGAAAACAAAAAGAATGTTCACAAATTTTGATGCCAAAAATTATCTTTTGTAATGTTAGAACAAGAAAACTCATAACAAAACTATAAGCTACTACGACTCCCTTTCAATTTGAATGATCAGTAGGTCGATTCTGCCAATTAAATCTGACAGTAAAACAGTTTCAATGCAGTCTTGATATGCTAAAACATCAAAATGGTATTCTTGTAAACGTCAACCCGACGTCAAACGCGCCTTGATTGGTCCAAACTCCAAAAATCAGTTTATCATATCAAGACGATTCGTCCATAATTCACTGAAAGTAAATTGGAAGTCTTCAAGTTACATACTAGAATTTTAAACGGTTTTTATTTTTACTAGACTTTATAGTTTACAGATTATTTTGTTGTTGCTTGCCTACTTTCCTCTTTAAAGTAAAGCTTTTGACTGCGCTTAACTAAATATAAGCGCAATATAAAAGTGATGTTCTTTCATTTGATCTATACTTCATGATCTGATGAGATTACCTGTAATCAAATAATCACACCAGAGCTAACATTTAATGCTCGAATAACAGTCGTAAATATGTCGCAGAAAATCAACGCTCAATACTAAACAGCAGAGCCAACGTACAATACTAAAGAACACGAGACAACAATGTTAAAGAGCAGTGCAAAAACTTGATACTAAACAGCAGAGCCAACGCTCGATACTGAAAAGTAGAGCCGACACTCAATGCATGAAATTTAACTATTGTCAGTGTCTCTAATTCATAAGAATGGTACGTTACCATTCTTCAGGTTCATCTCGTAGTGCAGTCTTGCTTAAATATGACAACACGCAGTTCATTATTATAGACGGAAAAGTATACCGCCAAATCAATAAAGCTTGTGTCATATGCAATTCAGTTTATATCATTGTGGGCCAATTATTGCCAAATACACTATTTCGATTTAAGCCACTCAATTAAACAATGTCATAACTTTTCCTGTTACTTCCCCTTGTAATTTAACCGTATTTCGTAATGGGATAGCAACAGATGCTATTTTTGATGCATAGTCATAAATGTATAACGACGGAAATATCCGACCGAAACTCACAAATGTCAGACTCCTTTGATACTTAATAGGTAGGTTACCTGAAAGTCATATTAAAATTTCTTATTTATTTATGCTGCTCGGCCTAACCTGACCCTTTAAAATAGTTCTCCCTCAATATTCAGCCTGTGGCTACAAACATACTTTTTTTCATCATTTGATTGAAAAACCATCAGTTGCTGGAATTACCAAAACTTCATGTAAATTGATAACAGCTATGAAGCACAAATGACAGTGGACGCTAATATTAGTACTCGGTATGTTGTCAGTAGGTTTTTACCAAACCCAAAACTACAAGAGAACAATTTTGGTAAACCATTCTCATATGCTGTCAAAGTGTTGTAAAACGAAAGTAATTCTAAAAACTTTTATCCCAAAATAGCATAATATGTGTCATTCGAAAGTTTTATGCAATTACAATTGGATACATGAATTGTCAACAGTAGGTAGTTATCAAAATTACGAAACTTGTTTGTTTTCTTTGTATATAAAAATATTACGACCCTCTTTATTGCTGCCTTTCGAATAAAAAGTCTCACAAACTCGACACTAAACTATAGTTGATGTTCGTACCGTTAGTTAAGAAATCTTTAAACTTATATACAACAAACATTAATTAATCGCGATCAGAACCTACAAGTTCTGTCTTTACAGAAAACCGCTTACCAGTTTATAACACAATATTATTTTCGGTGTAAAGATCTTTATTTCCCATTAAGAGACAATAGCCACTTACATGAGAAAAATAAACTTAAAAGAAAGTTTACAGTGCATTATCAGTCGGTCGATTGCGGGTACATTTAAAAACTTATAGAAGTGAGTATCTTCGCTGCGTAATGTTATTTTTACCCTTATTGGTTCTTACATAAGGCAATACGATATGATTGTCTCGTCGAGTTGTGTATGTGTTTGTTTGTTTCTTTGTTGGGAACGTGAGTTGTGTGTGTATTAGTTTGAGTTTTATTTTGTATACGAGAATAGGTACATGTATGATATGTGTAAAATTGTAACAAATCTGCTGCAATTAACTTTAGGTTAATAATTTAGGCGTAGGAATGCACCACGCCACACTATACGCGATTCAACACGTCTGATTCGACTTGAAATGAACTTAATATCCAGTTGCCCTAGACCAAATACAAAATTTAATATTATGTCGTCATAGACCAAATAACACAGATTCAGTTACTAAAGAGACGCACAAAAGTGCATGGATTGATACATCTACATAATATATTCCTCCTATAACATTACTCGTGCCTTGAAACTCAAAACGTTAACATCTTTGTCTCGCACATCTCGCGAAAGAAACATGATCTGTCCCGTCCGACCAGCTTTGGGCGAGAACACTGCACAATATGATCATGACTAATAATAACTCCCCACACCGATTTTGGTGATGGTGGTCGGTATCATTGAAACCAGGCCAGTTACGCAAGAGTAATTTTATAGCACTCAAGTGAGTGCGCAGTACATGAGAGCACTCTATCTTTACTCTCGTAACCCATTACGACGGACGACCGACACGACTGGCAAGAGATCAGGCGTAGGACCAACCTTTTACATGCCCATCCGACGCATGGATCGTCTTTCTTGTCAGAAAATCAGGTTATGAGCCTGCTTTGTCCTAACCAAACTTAGAAACAACATTTAATATTTTAAATCATGACTAATGCCACATCCAAAGTAGGTGTTGAGATACTACCACTTGATAGTCTCTCGCGTATGCTACGATCAAACGGTGTACTGTGCGTTACCTTCTGTATCTAAACTGCAATGGATAATATACCCCTTTAGTTTTAAATAAAATAGGAAACAGCAAAGTTATTTTATGAGAGACGGATAACTAACAGTTGCATCTCGTAATTACTAGTATCGATTATTGTTCGCGCCTTTAGCGCGCGTTTCGCCACTCCGTGTACCTCCGCGGTACTCGAGGGGCGTGCGGGGGTCCAACTGCAACGGTGCCGACCGGCATGCGGTCGACGGCAGCCACTAGCCACTACACATACAGACTCCTCGGCAGCTGAACGAGTACACTAATATTTGTAACGCAAGAATAAACGTCTAATTACAGTCCGCTTTTCATTGATGAATCCCATAGAAGCAAAACTTTGCGTCCTCAACAATTATGCTCAATTTTATAATTGCAATAATCAAATATTGCAAATACGATTTTTAAATTCAAAGAAACACGCAACATCATTTGCGTATGTAAATTTTAAGTAAGTAGTCATAACGTTACACTAAATTCCCGCAAAATGGAATCTCCGTAAACAAAACTTAAAATTTTCGTTTTTAGATAGACATGTATCCCATTTATAAATATTCCTTGTTCCCGCACCCAGTTCACTCAAAAATAGACATGAGTGTAAACTAGGAACAAAACGTGAAATATAATAATCATGGTTACCTTACCTTACTTTACACCTTACTGTTCAAAGCACCGATGAGGTGACCCGTAAAGTCGTAAGAACTCGCCGATGAGGCACAGGGTAGCTCACACACTCGGTAGCACGCACACTCAGAGTAGCTACTTTTACCACTGACCTGGTGGTCTTTAGGAACTCATAAACTCCCTTTTTTTGTGACTTCTTTTATTCCTTTTGGCCATATTTATTTTTCAGAACGTGATAGGCTGGAGCCGATCGCACTTCTGATAATAGCAAAAAGTGTAAAACTTTATAAAAATAATTAATAATAGTCACAACTCGTGACAACAATTTTATTAAACTCGAAACTAAATATGGCTAAAAGTTATGAAATTAGAAACTTTACGATTTATAACAAATTAGACGCTATTGCATCAAATTATCACTTCACAAAACACTTCACAATTATCACTTTAAAATTAATACGATTCACTGGTTAGGTCCTCTCGCTTAGACCGTTCGATATTGACTGTCCAGAAATTGCCTGTGTTGAAATCGAAGAGACCTCCCTCCTCTATGAACCGAGAGTGGGGGAACTTGTTCCCTGTTCAGATACCTGTAGTTGTTTATACTGTGCTTATCGACAGCTGCAATCCAGGTGTTTGTTATTCAGGAACACGTGTAATGATAATGACAGTACTTGTTTACATTTTGTCGTTCGTATAGAATTGCTTATAAGTTAAATTTATACAATGAAAAGTAAGTTCAATCTGCATGATTATAAAGTGGATATAGTTAAAAACTCGTAAATATTGAGATCAATTTTAAATTAAACCTAATAATATATATTACTAACGTACCTTTGTTTCACTGCTGTTCCACTCTTATATTTGAAGTCAGTGAGATACTGAGAAGCTCAAGGTCACTATTTGGTTTGAACCTTTCTGTTTTTGGTTATTTATGTTTATTATACTGCATATTATATTATGATGTACCTCCGCCGTGTCCCATATTTGTTAGAAGTATCGATCTTATATATTTAAGTTTTCAGATTTATTTTAGCATAAAAAATCTAACATGCCTTGAATATACATAATTAATATAAATAAGTAAAAAATATATCATCTTGTTCGCATGTACTAGTCGAAACACTGTCTGTTTGGTAGAGTATTATTTCAGGAATTTCAAGTGAAAACAAAGTTTTATTCAATTACCTAGCAGTTGCGCGCGGCTTCGCTCGCGTGACATTCAATTTCTCTGGACCTTCTTAATTTGATTGTTTTGGTATCACAAACAGACACTTATTGCGACAAAACAATTAAATTTTGGATGTGAAAATACCGAATATTGAATACTTTACCAAGTTGGCGAAAGAATGTAAGGAACAAAAAAATAAATTACACATCTGGTGACTTAATAATACCACTGAATTTTCCAAATTGGCAGACAGATTATATTTTAGTGAACAAATAACCATCTTGGCGACAATTTGTGAGTACACATTTAATTTAAAAATAGGAAAATATATTTTCTCTGATGTAGGTAACTCAAAAAACATACAAGCACCAAAACGACGATACATAAAAAAACATAAAGGAGCATACAAAATTTCCAATTTTTAATTTTTCTCGGTTTGAGGGGGATATAGATATTGTGTAGATTAATTTTGAAATTTAAAAATGGCTGATATTTATTTTTCTTAAAATTGATTTGGGTGTCGTTTATCAGGTTTTTGGGAGTGTTGGATTACGAAAATGACATTCGTTTTGAAATTCCAATATGACGGACATACTTAATTTTATAAAAATAATATGGGTGTCCTTTTATTGGTTTCTGGGGGTGCTGATAACAAAAAAGTCATCCATTTTAAATTTCCTTAGTAACCCCGCAACCTCATATTTTCTTTATGATGGGAGAAAAAGAAATTTGAAAATCCTGAATTTTCCAACATTTCTATAGCTTTATACATTCCTAGATTTTTGAGATTCGCAGATGACATAGTCATTATGTCAGACTCTCTGCAGGACCTGGAAGAGATGCTGAACAGCCTAAGCGATTCTTCAAGACGGGTGGGTCTTGGTATGAACCTGACCAAAACTAAAATTATGTATAATGAACACGTTCTCCCGAGACCTGTCGTCGTAAATGGCGCTAGTCTCGAAGTTGTGCAAGAATACGTATATCTTGGCCAAACCATTCAACTCGGGCGGCACAACTTTGAGAAGGAGGTGAGTAGAAGAATACGCTTGGGCTGGGCTGCATTCGGGAAGCTCCGGGATATCTTTGAATCGTCGGTCCCACAATCCCTTAAGACTAGGGTCTTTGATCAATGCTTTCTACCGGTAATGACATACGGAGCCGAAACGTGGACACTCACCGTAGGCTTGGTTCATAAGTTTAAAGTTGCTCAGCGTGCGATGGAAAGAGCAATGTTAAGGGTATCTCTGGTGGATAAAATACGTAACGACGTTATTCGCCAGAGAACTAAAGTCACCGACATTGCTCAACGAATTAGCACGCTGAAGTGGAAGTGGGCCGGCCATGTCTGCAGACGGACAGACAATCGATGGAGCAGACAAGTATTAGAGTGGAGACCACGCTTAAGCAAACGTAGTGTAGGACGTCCTGCGGCACGATGGACCGACGATTTAAAGAAGGTGGCTGGCAGCGGATGGATGAGGGCTGCCCAAGATCGGGATGGTTGGCGCTCATTGGGGGAGGCCTACGTTCAGCAGTGGACGATAGGCTGATTATGATGATATGATGATACATTCCTAGTATCTCAATGTGCAGCATTTACATTTTTTTTATAAAATTGATTCTATCTCGGAAACGGTGCATCCTATTGAAAAAATAATGAAAATTTCGTCCCCTTTAGAAACTCCGCAACATCATATTTTTCTCATGATGGGAGACAATTTTTTTCGAAAATCCTGAATTTTCCAACATTTCTATAGATTTATACATCCCTCGTATCTCAGTACAGCATTGCCATATTTTTTTCTATAATCGCTTCTATCTCAGAAACGGTGCATCCTCTGGAAAAATAATGAAAATTTCCTCCCCCTTATAAACCTGGAAATCGCATATTTTCTTCATGAATAGCAGAAAAAATCATGAATCCTGAATTTTGAAAAATTTCTATACATAGCTGGTACCTTAAACTACATAACATACTGTAATAATAATCATCAATCCTAATCAGCATCGCCAAGATCTTTTAATTTAGTATTTATTTTATTCATTTTACGAAGATTGAATATTCTGCATTTTGGAAAATGAAATTGGAAGACAATTTTGTAATCAGAACCTCCAGAAACCTGGAAAAGGACATCCTTATTAATTTTAATAACAAAAATGTACGCTATTGTGGAATTACAAAACAGATTTTATTTTCATATTATTCTGCACCCCCAGACACCTAGAAAATGACACCCATGCCAAAGAAAAACATACTCCAACAGTATCCAAAAATAGGATTTTCCGTAGCCGTACCGTATTGAATTTTTAGCAGCCATTAATTTATCAACCAAATCTGGTTTTATAGCTGCTTATATGGTATAATGGTCACCAACTCGGAAATTAGTCACCAACTTATAAATGTCGGTGCTAATTTGGATTAAGTTTCGCCTCTTTTTATCTGCCGACTTTTGAATTTTTTGTCACCTGAGTGATTTCGCCAGTTTAGTAATTTAGTCACCAACTTACACATATCTCTTTTTAATATTTGCTGTTTGAATTATTATTCGTTTTACTTGTCAATGCTACATGAACGCTAGAACCTAGAACTATGTAATACCCAGTGTTACTTTGACTATGAAAAGAACAAAATATTATTTTATAAAGATGTTGTGGGTAACAAAAAAACCAACAGTAAAATACCTATTAAAATTTTATTTTCTATGAAATCTTTTAAAATATCGTTGAAATTTCTTGTGCGTCTCTACCCTGGGAAGGACTAAGGAGATATCGCTTTTAAAATCTCGAGATACCTAGCAATACCACAGTAAATTCTTCCTGTGAACCGAAACGTAACGCAATTGTTTGTATATTAATAAATGTTATTTGTTAACGAGACAATCTTGTCTATTTATAATCAATTCGATAACGGATGCAAGTATTGGGAGAGAAAAATCGATCTAGCTATGTCTTATCCCTGAGAAACGATGTATTTTTAAGCTATATATTACGGATACTTCAGGCACATATTCCATTGCAGTCTTTACATATTATAAAGACGTTTAGGCAAAAAAATAATTGCTATATTCAAAGTAAACAATCATCTCATGTATGGGTGACTCTACGCAAAATGCAAACTCTCCCATTAAATAAAAGTAGTTTCGAGTATGACAATTATTTTTCTAAATTTACATAAGCAATCTAGGATCAAATGCCCAAAATATCCGGAATTGATTTTACCGAACCCTACAAATGATTATGTTTTTCTTTCGTCGTACAACAACATGATATCAATAATTTCGACTCTATCATGTCAGTCGGATTGGCAGTTTGGTAATTAGAGGTGAAAATTCCGGAAAGTTTCCGAAATTTTGGAAATTTTCGGGAAAGTTTCAGGAAGTTTACTTGAAAACTTCCTGAATATTTCCCCATGAGGAAGTTTTCAAAACTGATCATTTATCTATTAAAAATAGTTGTTTTAAATGTAAATTACACTAATATTAGATAGTTTTTATAGTTTAGATTCAATTGAACACAATAAGCACGAACCTTGACATAACGCCATCTATTGACACCAACATGTAGGTATTTGGTTATGTTTTATAAGGTCGTATTAAGTCTATGTTTTCTTTTTATTTAAAATTTAACTTATTGATCGTATAGTTCAGTGTACCTACCGTGCCTATGTCTCGCAGCGATTCAGTACGCGATTTCAATTTTTAAATACCTACACTATCGCTTTATCTTCTTATTATCTTCTATTATACGAGTATAAAGTAACAACGCCTGACTGATTCATCAACGCCGAAGCAAAACTACTGAAGCTAGAAACGTAAATTTTTGACCGTGGCTTCCTTTTGTGACGTGTAGGTCCACTCAGAAGGAATTTTGCGAATTCATCTCTTAAAGGGGTAAAAAGGGGTATCAACGTTTGTATGTAACTTTTTTGTTTGTAATCAGATCTGTTTGGAATTTCGTGATGTTGTTCTTTGGCATGATTTACTAAAACTCTAATTAAATATTTTCGAAAATTCGATCTTTTAAGGGGTAAAAAGGGGTACTAAACTTTGTATGGGGAAAAAATATTAAATGAGCGTTTAGGCTTGGAACTTTGTAAATGGAGTCCTGAAAGAAATTAATAAACATGTGTTTAATTATTTTTCGATATTCAACCCCTAAAAGGATGAAAGGGGGTATGAATATCTTTTATTTTCATCAACGCCGAGGCAAAACTACTGAAGCTAGAAACGTAGTAATCGGACCGTAGCTTCCTTTTGAGACGCATAGGTCCGTTAAGAAGGGATTTTGCGAAATTCACCCCCTAAAGGGGTAAAAACTGGGATACCATAAAAAAAGTTACATACAATTGTTGATAAACAATTGTATGTAACTTTTTTTATGGTCAGATCTGTTTGAAATTTCGTGATGTTGCCCTTTGGCATAATTTGCTAAAACTCTAATTCAATATTTTCTAAAATTTGATCTCTTAAGGGGTAAAAAGGGGTACTAAACTTTGTATGGATTTTTTTTATTAAATGAGCATTTCGGGTTGGAAGTAACTAACTAACATAAAAAAAAGCGCATGTTTCATGATTTTTCGATATTCAACCCCTACAAAGATGAACGGGGATATGAATGTCTTTTTTTCAGAGTCAAACAATGCTTGACCATTTTCTATATACATCTGTTGTATGTTTTTGGAATGGTCCTTTCAAGCTCTTTATTTTGATAACAAACACCTTCTGCAGTCAGGTAATAATATGCACAGACAGCCAAAATCATTATCCTTTCTTTTGACTTCGCCGTAGTCGGGTATAAAGGTTTTCGTTTCCATTTACTATTTCCACGCAAACAAAGTTGCGGGTACCAGCTAGTATTATATAAAGTAACAACGCCTGACTGATTCATCAACGCCGAGGTAAAACTATTGAAGCTAGAAACGTAAAATTTTGACCGTGGCTTCCTTTTGTGACGTATAGATCCCCTAAGAAGGGATTTTGCGAAATTCATCCCCTAAAGGTATATAAACGTTTATATGTAACTTTTTTGTTTGTGGTCAGATCTCTTTGAAATTTCGTAAGATTGTTCTTTGACATGATTACCTAAAACTATAATTCAATATTTTCTAAAGTTCGATTTTTTAAGGGCTAAAAAGGGGTACTATACTCTGTATGGGGAAAACATATTAAATAAGCGTTTCAGCTTGAAACTTTGTAAGCGTAGTCTTAAAGAAAATAAATAAACATGTGTTTCATGATTTTTCGATATTCAATCCCCAAAGGGTATGAATGAATTTTTTTTCATCAACGTCGAGGCAAAACTACTGAAGATAGAAACGTAATATTTGGACCATGGCTTCCTTTGGCAGGGATTTTTGCGAAATTCACCCCCAAAAGGGGTAAAAGACCCCTGAGACCCCTTCTCAACATTTGTATGTAACTTTTTTGTTTGTGGTCTGATCTGTTTGGGATTTGGTGATATTGCTCTTTGGCATGATTTACTAAGACTAATTCAAAATTTTCTAAAATTCAATGTTTTTAGGGGTAAAAAGGGGTACTAAACTCTGTATGGGTAAGTTTTTGGAATGAGGCTTGGAACTTTGTCAATGTAGTCCTTAAAGAAAATAATTAGCACACGTTTCATAATATTTCGATATTCAACCCCTAATGGGATGAACGGGGGTATGAATGTTTTTTTTTTTGAGTCAGACTCATACTTGACCATTTTAGTATACCTATGTGTTCTAGATTTTTGGAATGGTCTCTTTAAGCTCTTTATTTTGATACCAAACACCTTCTGCAGTCAGGAAATAATATACATAGACAGCCAAAATCATTATCCTTCCTTTTGCCTTCGCCGTAGTCGGGTAAAAAGGGTTTCGTTTCCATTTACTAATTCTATGCAAACGAAGTTGCGGGCACCAGCTAGTAGTTAATAAAACAGTTTATAATAAAATTATTGACTACATGAACTCACTCGTATATCTGGTTAAATTTGTCTTCATAATGAAATTATGTTATTTACTAAAATGATATACATAAATAATTATTTACTGAAATTATAATATAAAGCTATATTCTAAGGGTGAAATTGAAATCATTCGACAAACTTAGAGGGTGTGTTCAGACAATGAAACTGTCAGACGTAAAAAGGACGTAAAACAAAATATACCTAGTTACAACTTTTCATACTAAAGTCAATCAAGTGATCTGATCTAATCTGAATAGTAATTTATTATCATTATTAGTCGTGACGAGTCGGGGGTCGACGTAAAGACAAAATTTTTGGTGACGAATCGAAGGAGTGACGAGTCGGGGGTAACTCTTGTATGGAGAGACACATTTTTATTTAATTTTTCCTTAGGTAAATTGTTTACATTTTAGGTACAATCATCCCTGGTAAGTTATATTATATAATATTATTCATAAATATTCTAAAAGTCATATATTTTGAAAACTTCCAAATTTGGAAATTTTCAGGAAGTTTTCAGGAAGTATTCCTTAGAAAAGGAAACTTTCCGGGGAATTTTCATCTCTATTTGGTATTCGTATAATTTTTGCTTTCGAAAATTCGGAATGTGGTGAGTTCGAATCCCGGTAAGATTAATATTTTTGTGATCATTTTTTTAATGAATCCAAACTCCGAGCAAAGCTGGGTTTACCCAGGGGCCACGTAGGTACTGCAATTTACTGTGGTAACTTATTTTATAAAATATGCATGTCTTGCCAGTTGCCCGACCGGCCTGTACTGTATACACCATGTATATGTTACAGTTAAAACCCGTTTTTCGTTATAACTCGTTTTCCCTAGTTAAAACTAGATTTTACTAAATGCCTATTAGTCTAGGCAACAAGTGCCTTTTTGGTCAACTTTTTTCAGCAGTCTCCGAAAATTATGATTGAGGTATCATTCGATTTGGAATGGCATCTAGATGATTTTTGAAAAAAAAAAAAATGAAGTTCCGCTTGCAAAAATTGCAAAAGCTATTAAGAATTAACTAAAAACAAAAAAGGGGGTTTAGTTTTTTGCGAATTTCTCAAAAACTAATAAAAAAATTTCACATTTGACAAAAGATTCAAAAAGAGGAGGATATTTCCTAAAAGAATTTCTAATTCCCGGAATTGTAGGACAAATATTTATATTTTTCCCAGAGGGTTGAAAATACGCCCAAAAACAGGTACTCCGGCTTTCGCAAGCCACGCCCCCTTCGGACCTATAATTATATTTATTCATTTAAACTTATTAAATATGAAAATTAAAAATTGAAAAAATTTAGGCGCCTACAGGACAGATCAATAAACAATAATCCGTGGTAAAAAAGAAATATATCGCGATTTTTCAGTAAGTTATCTATTAATTAATTAACAATTTTTTGTAGCATGAACATTAACATTGCAAGTGCGATTTTGTTAAACTATTAATCTGAGAATTTTTTCCTTTCGTGGAGCTATTTCTCAAAGGTCTTAGAAAAATTCCCGTTGGATAAATTCAAAAATTGTTAATTTTCTTTTTTTTATTAACAATTTACTAAGATGAAAAATTATAAATCTTTATTAAACATTGAATTTTTTTTTGTAATAATAGGTTGGGGAAGAAGTCTTTTCGCATTATAGTATGTATGAACTTGTCATAAAATATCTTGGGCTATACCAATTGTATCTGGCTGATTTTGGTATCATTAAAAACTTTTAATTTTACAGAAGACAATTCCAAATTCAAATTAGGTAAATTTGAGATTTTCATTTGTTTTTCTTATTGTTAAAATGAGTGATTCTTATGAAAAATTTCGATACATTTTAAAATTTTATTACAAAAAAGGTAAAAATGCAACACAAGCCGCGAAAAAATTTGTGATGTTTATGGACCTAATGCAGTATCTGTGAGAGTAGCGCAAATTTGGTTTAAGCGTTTTCAATCCGGAAATTTTGATATCAAAGATGCACGTCGCTCTGGTCGCCCTGTTACGGACAAAACTGTTGCCATTTTTGAAAAAGTGGAGCAAGATCGGCATATTAATAGTTACGATGTAGCTGAAGAACTGGGGATTGACCACAAAACGGTTTTGGCGCATTTGAAAAAAGCTGGGTACACAAAAAAGCTCGATATTTGGGTGCCTCATGAGCTCACTGAAAGAAACCTAATGAACCGTGTACTCATTTGTGATTCTTTATTACGACGTAATGAAACCGAACCATTTTTGAAGAAGCTGATAACTGGTGATGAAAAGTGGATCACGTACGAAAAGAACGTGCGAAAAAGATCGTGGTCAAAGGCCCGTCAGGCTTCACAGACTGTGGCGAAACCCGGGTTAACTCGCAACAAGGTGATGCTGTGTGTGTGGTGGGATTGGAAGGGCATTATTCATTATGAGCTGTTACCGCCAGGCAGGACCATCAATTCTGAACTGTACTGCGAACAACTGATGAGATTAAAGCAAGAAGTTGAGAGAAAGCGGCCGGAATTAATCAACAGAAGGGGTGTGGTTTTTCACCATGATAACGCTAGACCTCACACATCTTTAGCCACTCAGAAAAAAATACGGGAGTTTGGCTGGGAGGTGTTAATGCATCCGCCGTATAGTCCTGACCTTGCACCTTCAGATTTCCACCTGTTTCGGTCGCTGCAGAATTCCTTAGGCAGTGTCAGGTTGACATCACAAGAGGACTGCCAAAACCACTTGTCGCAGTTTTTTCATCAGAAGCCCCAAAAATTTTATAGCAATGGGATCATGTACCTACCAACAAGATGGAAAAAAGTTATCGAACAAAATGGCACCTATATACTTTAGTCACTTGTAAATAAACTTTATAAAAAAACCTTTTGAATTTTTACATAAAATGCGAAGAAACTTTTTCCCCAACCTAATATTATTATTGATTTGTTTTCTTATGATCACAAGCTACTTAAAAATGATTTTTAATATTTTTTATCTCCTATTGTTGACATAATTGTTGTAAACAAATCCGTTGTTTATGAAACAATTTTTTTATTTTTATTTTTGATAACATAATCTTTAACGATAATTATGATTTAAAAACAACCCGTTTCTTAAAAAACAATTTTTATTGTTGAAAAACGCATTTGTTGATTAACAATTATTTTCTGTCACTTCTAATTAATATTAAGGAACCATTTTCTTTTTTAAATCTTTTTTTTTGATATACTAAATATAAAAAAAAATGTTTTATTTAATTTTTCATTGTTTATGTAATGAACAATTTGTTATAAACAAATAAATTTTACCTTTTATTTTTTTCTTATTCTACTTATTGTTACAAAAACAGACACGATTTTGTTTTGTTTTTAATTTTTTTTTACTATTTTATTTTTATTTTTAAATATACGTTGTCCGTAATGTCGTCATTCTAACCTGGTTTTTTCATCCTTAAAATTATCATTATTTATAAACTAGGTAAGATATGATGAAAACATATTATACATAAACAATTACAATTGCTATAAATTTAATAAATAAATTAGTAACAACTAAATTTTCAGCTGAATTTATTCTTTAACTAATGAAGAATAAATAAGTCTTAAGTGTTTTTATCATATCTCCTTTTTTAATTATGATAATTTTAAGGATGAAAAACCAGGTAAGAATGACGAAATTGCGGACAACGTATATTTAAAAATTAAAAAAAATAGTAAAAAAAAAAAACAGAACAAAATCATGTCTGTTTTGAGACAATAAGTAGAATAAGAAAAAAAGTAAAAATTTATTTGTTAATAACAAATTGTTTATTTCATAAACAATGAAAAATTAAATAATACATTTTTTTATATATTATATCAAAACTAAAAATAAATAATGATTTAAAAAAGAAAATGGTTCCTTAATATTAATTAGAAATGAGAGAAAATAATTGTTAATCAACAAATGCGTTTTTCAGCAATAAAAATTGTTTTTTAAGAAACGGGTTTTTTTCAGATCATAATTATCGTTAAAGATTATGTTATCAAAAATAAAAAAAACAAAAAAAATATTTCATAAACAACGCATTTGTTTACAACAATTATTTCAACAATAGGAGATAAAAAATATTAAAAATCATTCTTAAGTAGCTTCTGATCATAAGAAAACAAAACAATAATAATATTATAAAAAAATTTTTTTTTCAATGTTTAATAAAGATTTATAATTTTTCATCTTAGTAAATTGTTAATAAAAAAACGAAAATTAACAATTTTTGAATTTTTCCAATGGGAATTTATTCTAAGACCTTTGAGAAATAGCTCCACGAAAGGAAAAAATTCTCAGATTAATAGTTTAACAAATATCGCACTTGCAATGTTAATGTTCATGCTACAAAAATTGTTAGTTAATTAATGGATAACTTACTGAAAAATCGTGATAATTTTTTTTTACCACGGATTATTGTTTATTGATATATCCTGTAGGCGCCTGAATTTTTTCAATTTTTAATTTTCATATTTAATAAGTTTAAATGAATAAATATCATTAAAGGTCCGAAGGGGGCGTGGCTTGCGAAAGCCTTTCAAATTTGAAAATTTTTTATTAGATTTTGAGAAATTAGCAAAAACTGAACCCCCGTTTTTGTTTTTAGTTAATTGTTAATAGCTTTTGCAATTTTTGCAAGCGGAACTTCATTTTTTTCAAAAATCATCTAGATGCCATTCCGAATCGAATGACACATCAATCATAATTTTCGGAGACTGCTGAAAAAAGTTGACCAAGAAGGCACTTGTTGTCTAGGCTATACGTTAAAACTAGAAATACCTAGTCAATCTGGGGGCACGGCAGTGCACCCGCCAAGTCGAGCGCGAAGCAAACACTGCCGTACCATCCTTTACTGGAACCATTTCGCCGCATTTTCAGGCCCCTATTTGAGAACCTCTGGAGAAGACCAGAACGCAGATATTTTCGTCATACAGTAAGCTATGATCACATACTTAAAATCCAAAATTTCAAGTCTGTAGGTCATTTAGTTCCGAAGTTAAGCAAAAGCAAAGTTTCGCATTTACGACACTCACTCACTCATGATCATCAAAATAGAACTAGTACTTCCCATAAACTCAGAGAGCTGAAATTTGGTACAGAGTTAAGGTTTAATGGCCACATAAAGGGAAAACTATAAAAACTAGGATAATCGATCTGGGGGCACGGCAGTGCCCCCGCCAAGTCAAGCGCGAAGCAAACACTGCCGTACCATTATTTACTGGAACCATTTCGCCGCATATTCAGGCCCTTATTTGAGAACCTCTGGATAAGACCAGAACGCAGAAATTTTCGTCATCCAGTAAAGTATAATCACATACTTAAAATCCAAAATTTTAAGTCTGTAGGTCATTTAGTTCCGAAGTTAAACGAAAGCAAAGTTTCGCATTTATGACACTCACCCAGTCACTCACTCATGATCATCAGAATAGAACTAGTACTTCCCATAAACTCAGAGAGCTGAAATTTGGTACAGAGGTAGGGTTTAATAGCCACATAAAGGGAAGAAGATCTGGAGTACCTGGTGACCCTTATTAGAAAACACAAGAGCCCAACCAAACTATTAGAGATCGACATACTGCCTTTACAAAAAATATTCAACTTGGTGGGCCACTTCATTTGATGTCAAAAATCGAAGGTCTGAAGTATCTGATGAAGAACCCTCTGCTGGTCTCAGCTGATTAGAGATATGGTAATGCCCCCTTCTACTATTCGTACATAAAAAAATCGACTGTCATTGCAAAAATCCAGTGAAGTTTTTTTTATTTTTATTTAAGGGGGCAAACGAGCAAACGGGTCACCTGATGGAAAGCAACTTCCGTCGCCCATGGACACTCGCAGCATCAGAAGAGCTGTAAGTGCGTTGCCGGCCTTTTAAGAGGGAATAGGGTAATAGGGGAGGGTAGGGAAGGGAATAGGGTAGGGGATTGGGCCTCCGGTAAACTCACTCACTCGGCGAAACACAGCGCAAACGCTGTTTCACGCCGGTTTTCTGTGAGCCCGTGGTATTTCTCCGGTCGAGCCGGCCCATTCGTGCCGAAGCATGGCTCTACTACGTGAGACACATCTTCTAATTTAATCTAGCCCGTAGCGTCCCACTGCTGGGCGAATGCCTCCCCTTCTGCTTTTAATACGCATATAAATAAAATTAAAAGAAAACTCTGGATAAGACTGGACTGGCTTTTATACTTATGCTTACAAGTTTACAAGAAGAAATAGTCGAACAATTAAATTTATTCTACTCGAACATTAACAAATTAAATAAACAAATTACACTAAAATCTAGTAAAATAAATCAATATTCATACGTTTCTACAAAAAGAAGTGAAATCCCACCAAAAACATTCTGTAAAAAACTAGCCAAGTCTCGATGGAGCTGCTTGTTTATCTCTAAAAAGTAATGAAATCTAGACAAAGTCGTGCCAAGTCTAAGGGTCCTTACTGCGATTTATTTATTATTATAGTTAATGTAGTGTGACTTGGCCGTTGAAGAGTACACAAGGGTACAAAAGGGGCTCCATGACACCATTGCTCCAATACATATGTTATACAATCAACAACAGCCTAAAATAAGACACTAGCGTCCAATTACCAATACCAGTATGGGCTATTATCTCGCTTAACAAACATAGGTAGTTACAACAGAATCTGATATAACATTACGTGTAAACAAAATTGACTTGTAACGTATAAAGAATTTTCAACGGCCAAGTCACACAACATTAACTATAATAATAAATTGTTGGTAAAACTCAATGCAATACTTAAGGTTGGCAATACTTGCCGTTATAAATTATAAGGTGTTCAGTAAAAACAAGTTTCGACATACGAGCGACCGCGTGGTTCCGGAAAAGTTTTGGCGGCCGGTGGGAAGAAAAATACTTGTGATATTTACTTACAAGGACGCGCAGGAAGGAAATAAAACACAATGGAAGATAACAAAGTACCTGTTTCTCACATAAGACTAGAGGGAGCATCAAATTGGAATGTATGGAAGTTCCAATCCATAATTATGTTGCGGAGTCAAAACCTACTAGATGTGGTTCAGGGGACAAAGGTGAAGCCGGAGGGAGCGACGGATGGAGAAAAATGGGAAAAACTGGACGCAAAAGCTCATGCCGCGTCCGCACGTTTGCCATTTGCCGCAAACTCCAAACCTCCACAAACGCTTGACTTGAAAAAGGGAATCAAACGTCATCATCCGCACGCTTGCGAGTGAGTTAGTGTGTTCTGAACAGGCAAGCATGACGGACGTTGAGCTCGTAGGTATCGGCTATAGCATTTGCTTTGAGTTATTTTTATTGTAAAAACCTCCGTGGTCATGTGGTTAGAGCTTGGCTCTCGACTCGGAGGTAGAAGGTTCGATTCCCGCATTGGGATTATGAGACTAAAAGAGAGTGTGCTTTTTTGTACTGCGCACACACTTGGGCACTATAAAAATACTCCTGCGTAACTGGCCTGGTTTCAATAAAACCGTCACCGAAATCGGTGTGAGGAGTTATTATTATTATTGTTGTAAAAAAATACATAAATAAAAACAAACAAAAAAAACGGCAAAGAAGATGGTGGATTAAGTTACAAATTAACCGTATAGTGGCTTATTCAATAATGTACTTAGCCACGCACAGAGTAAAAGAGAGTGTGCTTTTTTGTACTGCGCACACACTTGGGCACTATAAAAATACTCCTGCGTAACTGGCCTGGTTTCAATAAAACCGTCACCGAAATCGGTGTGAGGAGTTATTATTATTATTGTTGTAAAAAAATACATAAATAAAAACAAACAAAAAAAAACGGCAAAGAAGATGGTGGATTAAGTTACAAATTAACCGTATAGTGGCTTATTCAATAATGTACTTAGCCACGCACTCTATAGGAGTAATAGTGTTCTGTGGCCACGCACCGGCTACTTTTTTCTCATAATAATAATAATATCTATGGACGTTTCACACCACGTCAATCTGGTCCCGTGGTAAGTTCTCGAAGAACTTGTGTTACGGGTACCAGACAACAGAAATATATTTAATACTTTTATATTATACATGCCACCGTAAAATTGTAAAAACCGTTAGATTGTAAAATAACTAACGACATTGTAAAAATAGGTCGAAATATTTATAACTATATATTTATAATCTTACGAAAAATAATGTGTTAAATTATAGGCAGAATATTCGCGTCCAAAGTCTATCGGCATTTTACAATTTCACTAGTTTTATTACAATCTAACGGTTTTTACAATTTTACGGTGACATATACATATTTAAGATTTTTATTGTGTCTATCGGCATTTTACAATTTCACTAGTTTTATTACAATCTAACGGTTTTTTACAATTTTACGGTGACATATACATATTTAAGATTTTTATTTAAGTGTATTATACACTTAGATACAATAATTATGCTTGTTTTTCGGGTCCCAAATGCATGGTTCAGACTGATAACATTCGAGAAAAAACAAGATGTCTTATTTGACCAATCACCACTCATTTTGTGCGAGCGTAGGCACGTCTGCCCGTCACCAGTACACAAACCAGACTGAGCGCGCGCAAACGTGTGGATGCATCGCAAGCGCTTGCGACAAATTCCCTTTGATTTGTGTCAAAAAACCGACACTCGATCGGAACGGCCGCAAGCTCTTGCAAGTCTACACAAACCATGGCAAACGCTCTATCCGCACGTTTGAATTTGTGAAGACTTGTCGAGGTTTGGCAAACGTGCGGACGCGGCATCAAACATGGCTGGTGACAAGAATGTCGGAAACCGTGATGACGCATATTTTGACCTGTACTACATCTGCAGAAATGTGGAAGAAACTCGCTAGCGTTTACGAGCAAAAATCAGAAACTAGCATACATATCATCCAGCAACGTTTCTTCCAATACAAATATGAGGAGGGGACAGACATGTCCACATTTTTATCTAAAATCGAAGAATTAAACAATCAGTTAAAGCAGATGGGAGAACAAATCTCAGAAAAATTCATTATAACTAAAGTGCTGATGTCGCTACCAGAGAGGTATAAACATTTTGTGTCTGCGTGGGAATCGGCCACAGACAACAAACAAACATATGATAACCTCGTAGCTAGATTACTTATTGAAGAGGAACGATTAAAATATAAAGAAGATGTGTCTCAGCAGTCTTCAGCGTTCGTTGTAAAGCAGATAGAAAAGAAAAACGTTAAATGTTACAGGTGTAATAAAATGGGGCATTTCCAGAGTGAGTGCGGTAATCAGAACATAGAACAGAGAAATCGTAATTATAATAACAGTTCGAACAGTAATAAACCGGTCAAAAAGTGTTATTATTGCAAGAAAACGGGACACCTAAAAAGTGAATGTTGGTTTCGAAAAAATAAAGACAGCGATAATAAAGTGGGTAATGCTTTTGTAATCGTGAACTCAAGTGGACATTTTCAAAAATCGCAATGGCTAGTGGACTCAGGTGCGAGCCAGCATATGTGTCGTGACCGCCATCTTTTTACGACATATCGTGCTTTGGAAAATAAATTTGTGATTATTGGCAACGGAAATGCAATTAGTGCACATGGTTGTGGACAGGTGGCGCTACAGGTCTATGACGGAAAGCAGTGGATTGACACATCCATAGACAATGTTCTGTACGTGCCCGAATTAAAAATAAATTTGTTGGCTGTAAACTGCGTAACAGATAGAGGCTATGTTGTGATTACGAAAAATAACATATGCAAATTTTATAAACAGGACAGACTGTGTGCAGTAGCTAAACGTAAAGGTGATATGTACTTTATGGACGTACGTTATGAGCAGGAAGTGGCAAATGTATCTCAAGTGCAATCGACTCTCAAAGAATGGCACGAAAGGCTTGCTCACCAAAATATACAACATGTGAAAAGAGTTCTTAAAAACAATAACATCTTAGTGACAGACGATACCGATGTTAAGTGTGAGAGCTGCCTGGAGGGCAAGATACATCGTTTGCCTTTCAGTGCTAGTGAAAGCAAAACTTCTAGGCCGTGTGAAGTCATACATGCAGACACATGCGGGCCTATGGAGGTGCCGTCGGTAGGAGGTTCCAGATATTTCATTATCATGAAAGATGACTACTCCAACTTTCGATCCGTGTACTTTGTTAAAGGGAAGGATGAAGTGAAGGCGTGCATTGAGAACTTCATAACTAAATCAGAAAATATTACCAATAACAAGATAAAATATTTTAGAAGTGACAATGGGCTGGAGTTTGTGAACAAAGGAGTACGAGACTTGTTTACCACACATGGTATTATACATCAAACCACAGTGCCGTATACCCCGGAACAAAATGGAAAAGCGGAACGAGAAAATCGAACCCTGGTTGAAGCGGCAAGAACAATGTTGTGTGCAAAGGGGTTACCCAAGAAGTTATGGGCAGAAGCTGTTCAAACCGCAGCCTATGTATTAAATAGGACCAGTAAAAGTAATGAGCCTGGAAAAACACCATTTGAGACATGGACAAATAAACATTTTGATATAAATAGTTTAAAGACATTCGGTTCTCCTGTTGTTGTTCATATCCCAAAAGAGAAAAGATTGAAATGGGACTCTAAAGGAGAGAAAGGAGTCATGGTAGGGTATGGAGAAGAAGTTAAAGGTTATAGAATATTTTTTCCAAAGACGAATAGTGTACACATAAAAAGGGATATTGTTTTTCTTGATCAAGACCAAGAACAGACGGAGCAATTGGTATTGTTGGAATATGATACAAATAAAGAGGAAAATAAAACAATTGTAGTTGAGACAGTCAAAGATCTGACAGATAAGCAGTTTAATGAAGGTGTTCAGCAGGTGGAATCGGATGAAGATGAACATCGCTCTAGAAAATTTGCAGAAAGTTTAAATGAATCTACAGATAATGACACAAGTATGTATTTACCATGCTCCGATGAAGAAAGCTCTAGTACGGAAGAAAATGGAGACTTGCCACCACGTCAGAAAAGTTCTCGCATCAGGAAGCAGACTTCTTTCTACAATTGTCATCATGTTTCCTCTGAGGAGGATGAACCTAAATCGTACAAAGAAGCCATGCAGAGGCAAGATGCTGAAAAGTGGAAAGAAGCCACAGAAAGAGAAATGGAAACGCTGAATGAAAACAAAACCTGGGAAGTTTGTAATCAACCTATTGATGTAAAAACTGTAAGTAGCAAGTGGGTGTTTAAAATTAAAAATGGTACTCAATATAAAGCTAGGTTAGTGGCTAGGGGTTTTGAACAAAATGACTTATTAGATTCATATGAAACTTATTCTCCAGTAGCAAATTTATCTACTTTTAGATTATTTGTGTCAGTTGCTACAAAGTGGAATTTTCCTATTTATCAGATGGATGTGACTGGTCCTTTTCTCTATGGAAATATAGATAAAGTAGTGTACTTAAAATTACCAGAAGGTGCCTATAAGGGTTATAGAAACATTGTTAAATTAAATAAATCCTTATATGGATTAAAGAAATCACCAAAATATTGGAATGATAAATTTAATTCTGTGATAATGTCACAAGGTTTTGTAAGATCTCATAGTGATAATTGCTTGTATATTAAACTGAGTGGTGATGCAAAAACATATGTATTATTGTATGTTGACGACCTATTAATTTTTGGCAATAATAGTAATGAAATATGTAACCTAAAATCCCACCAAAACATTCTGTAAAAAACTAGCCAAGTCTCGATGGAGCTGCTTGTTTATCTCTAAAAAGTTATGAAATCTAGACAAAATCGTGCCAAGTCTAAGGTTCCTTACTGCGGTTTCTTTATTATTATAGTTAATGTTGAGTGACTTGGCCGTTGAACATTCTTTATACTTTTGTGGGTACAAGTCAATTTTGTTTACATTTGTAACTACCTATGTTTGTTAAGCGAGATAATAGCCCATACTGGTATTGGTAATTGGACGCTAGTGTCTCATTTTAGGCTGTTGTTGATTGTACAACATACGTATTGGAGCAATGGTGTCATGGAGCCCCTTTTGTACCCTTGTGTGCCCTTCAACGGCCAAGTCACACAACATTAACTATAATAATAAAGAAACCGCAGTAAGGAACCTTAGACTTGGCACGATTTTGTCTAGATTTCATAACTTTTTAGAGATAAACAAGCAGCTCCATCGAGACTTGGCTAGTTTTTTACAGAATGTTTTTGGTGGGATTTCACTTCTTTTTGTAGAAACGTGGGCATATTGATTTATTTTCCTAGATTTTAGTGTAATTTGTTTATTTAATTAGTGTTCGAGTAGAATAAAGTTCGAGTAGAATAAAGGGGCCTGAAAATGCGGCAAAATGGTTCTAGTAAAGAATAGTACGGCAGTGTTTGCTTCGCACTCGACTTGGCGGGGGCACTGCCGTGCCCCCAGATCGACGTTCTGGTCTTATCTAGAGGTTCTCAAATAGGGGCCTGAAAATGCGGCGAAATGGTTCCAGTAAAGAATGGTACGGCAGTGTTTGCTTCGCGCTCGACTTGGCGGGGGCACTGCCGTGCCCCCAGATCGACGTTCTGGTCTTATCTAGAGGTTCTCAAATAGGGGCCTGAAAATGTGGCGAAATGGTTCCAGTAAAGAATGGTACGGCAGTGTTTGCTTCGCGCTTGACTTGGCAGGGGCACTGCCGTGCCCCCAGATCGATTATCCTAGTTTTTATAGTTTTCCCTTTATGTGGCCATTAAACCCCAACTCTGTACCAAATTTCAGCTCTCTAAGTTTATGGGAAGTACTAGTTCTATTTTGATGATCATGAGTGAGTGAGTGAGTGAGTGAGTGTCGAAAATGCGAAACTTTGCTTTCGCTTAACTTCGGAACTAAATGACCTACAGACTTGAAATTTTGGATTTTAAGTACGTGATTATAGCTTATTGAATGACGAAAATTTCTGCGTTCTGGTCTTATCCAGAGGTTCTCAAATAGGGGCCTGAAAATGCGGCGAAATGGTTCCAGTAAAGGATGGTACGGCAGTGTTTGCTTCGCGCTCGACTTGGCGGGGGCACTGCCGTGCCCCCAGATTACTACTGAACAGTGAATTTAAGATGAAAGATTTAGGGTTAGTATCAAACTTTTTAGGCATACAGGTCAGACAGGATTTAAAAAATAGAATTACTAGTTTATGTCAAAAAGAATATATCTCCGAAATGTTTTAATAAAATTTGATATGCAAAACTGTAAAGGAATGTCAACTCCTATGGACTTTAACTTTAATGTAAAAACTTTAGAAGAAAATATAGAGAATACTGTTATTGATAGAAATATTGAAAATAAATGTAGACAGATTATAGGTAGCCTATCATATGCAGCATTAGGTACAAGGCCTGATATATGTATAGCTGTGTCAATTTTAAGCAGATATCAGAACAAAGCGAACGAATTGTTATTAACAGCACTTAAAAGAGTTTTAAGATATATTAAATATACTATTAATTATAGTTTAATATATAAATGTAATAGTGATATGTTGGTCGGGTATTGTGATGCTAACTAGGGAGGGGATTTAAAAGATAGAAAATCTACAAGTGGCTATTGTTTTATGTTTGCTAATTGCCTAATTTCTTGGTGTTATAAAAAACAGGCTAGTGTTACTCTGTCATCTACTGAGTCTGAGTATGTGGCAATTAGTATGGCCGCAACTGATGTTTGTTGGATAATAAATTTATTATGTGATTTTAATATTAACAATGTTTGTCCAATAGAGATGTTTTGTGATAACCAGAGTGCAATAATGGTTGCCAATACTGACTGTGTTAAGCGACTGAAACACATAGATATTAGATATCATTACATTAAAGAATTAATTAAAAAAGGGAAAATTATATTAAATTATGTAAAAACTGAAGATCAGATTGCAGATATGTTTACAAAAGCCCCTAGTAAAAATTTGTTATGTAAGTTCACAAAAAGATGTGGTGTGTATGAATAATAAGTTTGTAATATTTTATTTTTGTCTGTTGTTGTACTTTTGTTTGTATGTTCCTACAGGTATTGCCTTGAGGGGGGGTGTTGGTAAAACTCAATACAATACTTAAGGTTGGCAATACTTGCCGTTATAAATTATAAATTAAAAAAAAAAACTGTCATGGCGCTTTTTCCTGTGATTACAGTGTCCATTGTGTGCATTTAGTAAAATAAAACTGCGATTATAAGGAAAAGTCTTTGTTTATTTATAAAATCCTTCATAAATAAATCGCAGTAAGGATCCTTAGACTTGGCACGACTTTGTCTAGATTTCATTACTTTTTAGAGATAAACAAGCAGCTCCATCGAGACTTGGCTAGTTTTTTACAGTATGTTTTTGGTGGGATATAATTTACTACTAATATATTCGATTTTCAGAAAAAACTAGTTGTAACCCTAACTTTTAGTTAAAACAAGCACTAGGGAAACTAATTTGGGATTTAAAGCTAGATTTTGACTTCTTGGTGACTTGTGTTAAATACCATACATTTTTGATTTCGAAGTTCGCTGTCGAAATTATCGATTACATCTTGACTTGAGAGCCTTGTGACGTATCGGGACCAATCAGAGTAAGGTACGATCATCCAATGAACTTTCATCGCGGTTGAAACAGTTTTAACTGCGAGTCTTTGGAAAAGTGCGTTTAGACTAGTAAGAACTAGTTTTAACTGATATTAAATTTTAAGCATTAGTTAATTCTAGTTTTAACAAAGGTGTTCAGTAAAAACAAGTTCTAGCTAGGGAAAACGCGTTCTATCTAAAAACTGGTTTTAACTGTAACATATACACTGAACAGACGCGAAGTAGTGAGCCGGGCGCATGCCCGCACGCAGTATACGTGGTAGAGCCATGCTTTGGCACGAATGGGCCGGCTCGACCGGAGAAATACCACGGGCTCACAGAAAACCGGCGTGAAACAGCGTTTGCGCTGTGTTTCGCCGAGTGAGTGAGTTTACCGGAGGCCCAATCCCCTACCCTATTGCCTTCCCTACCCTCCCCTATTACCCTATTCCCTCTTAAAAGGCCGGCAACGCACTTGCAGCTCTTCTGATGCTGCGAGTGTCCATGGGCGACGGAGGTTGCTTTCCATCAGGTGACCCGTTTGCTCGTTTGCCCCCCATTTCATAAAAAAAAAAAAAAATGCACGATGGACCCAACCGGTGTAGGTTAGCTGTAGGTATAGAATATAGATATTGGTGTAGGTTGCTGGACTAGTGTAGACAGACAGGTGTAGTTATTGATTTATTCCAGAAACAACATTGTTTCTTTGTCGATTATTTTTCATTTAATAACAGGTAGGTCGGACAAATATAAACCTGCCAAGTGCAAGAAGACTCGTGCACGAAGGGTTCCGTACCAATATTTTAAATGTTAACTTATTATTTCGTTATTTTTGTTCGAAGTTTTCCAAGTAAGCGCATTTTACAAGTACAAGGCCTCTAAAGCTCCTGAACTAACAAAGTTATCGAAGAGAAGGAGGGGGGACTATTTTGACAAAATATGTGCTTAAAGTTGAATATCTTGCAAATGTATACCTAAGAAGTCGCTACCAGCCCAAACGATATCCTACAATATTTTATAGATCTCACGTTCATATTTGCTGGTACCGACTTCAAAATGTGTGATAGAGGTGGTGGTGATGATGATTAATCTAACTGACAGGTTAGCATATGCTTGCAGTTCTTAAAACAATGCCGAAATCCCCAACATATATCTATAAGGAGTCAGGAGTTCTTTTCTGTACTTTTGGATTCAAGTTATACCTTGAAGCAAAATCTTACTTTTTGGTAGCATATGCTTGGACTACTTCAGAAAAAGTCGAAATTACTATATGTGTCCATATAAATTTCGAAGAGTTCCGTCGATTCCTCATGGATCTCATCATTAAGTTTCCATTTTAGTGACTAGGGACCAATTTCGAATTAAACCCTGTATTCTACAGGGTAGAATTTTACAGGGTAGAATTCAACAAAATAATTTTGCAAGTAGGTCCATAAACGGCAGAGTAATGTTCAAAGATCTCCGTGTTAGTGTAAAATACTATGAGAAGTAGCTTTTATATCATCATGAATGTGATGATGTATATTGTATGGTATAGTAGAGGTGGTGATGATGATTAATCTAATTGACAGGGTAGCATATGCTTGCAGTTCTTTAAACAATGCCGAAATCCCCAAACTATAAGGAGTCAAGAGTTCTTTTCTGTATTTTTGGATCCAGGGTATACCTTGCAGCAAAATCTTACTTTTTGGTAGCATATGCTTGGACTACTGCAGAAAAAGTCGAAATCACCATATGTATCGATATAAATTTCGAGGAATTCCCTCGATTCCTCATGGATCCCATCATCAGGTCACCACTTTTTTACTTGGGATTATACCCTTTATATCAAAAAAAGAATTTTGAAAATCGGTTCACAGACGGCGGAATTATCGTTGACCATACAAAGAAAAAAAAAAAAGAAACAAAAATTTATATACAGCCGAACGTATAAGCGCGTCCTTTTTTTCGAAGTCGGTTAAAAAACATATTTGTTGGCGTGGTAAAACACATATCCATGCAGAGTTCAATTTTCCTAGCACTGACCGTTTGGAAGGTTAGCCGAACACGGACGGACGTTATAGACGTAACGAAACTATGAGGGGTCCGAGACGTGAACTACGGACCCCTAGAAATGAACATTAAATTGATAAAATCAAAATTACGTTTAAAACCTGTAACTGTCCAGTATACATAAGGTCAGAGCAATATAAAGTTTGTTGGATTCCGGACGTCTTTAAATATTGTTCCTAACGAAACTCCAAATAATGGATCGAAATAAGCGAGTCAACGTGTTAACTAATAATTTTATACGTGACCTAAAAAAGCCCAGCTTCTCTAAATTGACGACCGTTTTCTTTATCATTTTGCAGTTCGTCTTCTGCGCCGACTACGGTTTTTCGTCTTATTTTAAATTTTTCAATTTAAAAATTATGACAATTATTGAAGTAGCCATATTAACAGTGGCCTGGTGCGCTACGGTCGTAGCAAACGGTGCCAACTTGTCAGAATTCGTCATATTAATGGATTTGTTTTCCATTGTAGAGTTTAGTGCATGTTCATATGTACTATTGTTCAGCGCCCGACCAAACACTTTTCTTTCTTTCCTAAAACAAATCAAAATTATCGACCACAAAATGGGACACTCAGCACAAAACACTGACTTGAAAATAATTTTGTGTGTATCGTTTGCAATTGTAATAAGATCTAGTAGGATACTATGGATAATTACAAAAAGCGAATTACAGCTGTCTAGTACATACAGCTACGGTGTTACACTAATAGCTAAAGTATTCCCAGCTATAACTCCTGTTCTCTTTTCGTTTGCCCTATTTTCTGCCCATCGCCACTTGCTGGAACTGAATCGCTGTCTACAACATACGAAAAGATGCAACATCGCTTTCTATCAGGACATATATAAATCTAACTACGATGCGGTCGTTAGAGTTAAGGGCACGTTTGCTTCCATTGTGAGTTAATTTTAAAGTTATGGTTTGATATATCACAAAATTGATATAATGTACTATCATTAACAAAATATTTTCTTTTCAGTATGTAATATCATTTTTAACTGTACCAAGGATTTTTATTACTATTTACGTTCAAATTATCACTTTGAAACAGAAACAGGTATAAATATTTTTTTCCTTAAATATAACTCGCCGAGTGAGTTAGGTTACCGAGGCCCTTGGGGGTGACTCTTCTGGTGTTGCAGGTGTTCATGGGCGGCTATAATAATTTACTATCAGGCGATTCGTCTACTCGTTTCCTTTTCGTAAAAAAGTAACCTTAGGCACAGAATAAATATTAGTACCTACGTGGCTAACGGCGAAAGAGTCGAATCGGAATACGGGAATTCAACAAGTTGGTAATAGTACTCCATACGGTACAGTTCGGACCGCGCATCTGAGACTGCGTTTCAAGCCGCGGATTGATGCGAATGATGGATGAAATCTGCGCGGTTTGGACTGCGGAAAAAACTGTCATGCGAATAACGATTAAAATGGGGCAACTGTTTGGACTGCGGACGGATCTGACATATATAGGTGCACGTTCCAAACCGTGATTTCAAGAGTTTAGACTGTAGTTTGGACTTACGCGTGGAACGTTACATTTTAAAAGTCGACGATGAAAATCGTCATTTTATATTTTGTGTTCACACGTCATGCGTGGATAAAATTGTGGAAAATGCGTTCGCATCGACTGGCCAGATCGGACTGCCAGCACCGCGCTTCTACATACTCGTTTCCCGCAGAACGAACTTTTCGTGTGAAGGGCGCTATTATAAGTAGTATCGGACTTAAATTGACCTAAGCCCGCTACACACGTAACAATTAAACTGCACAGTTCGGTTAAATTTAACGGTTTAACCTTTTGGAAGATATAGGCCACATGACACATAGCGAAAAAAAATAATAGATAAAGGGGCGGGCCGCACTTGTAAGATAATTTTGTGCCTAATTGAATTCTACCTAGTTATCTTTTGTAGGAAAATTATTATTTTTATTAATTAAATAACTTAAATAAACATAAAGGGACAATGCAGACAAAGTAAGGGAAACAAAAACTAATACTTCAAAGTAGGTACTTAACTAAAAACTTATTAATATTATATAAATTAGGATAATTTAAACAAATTTGAGTGACGTTGGCCCGCAGGCTGTACGTTGCCGACCACTGGTTCCGAACTGTGCAGTTTTATCTTAACGTGTGTAGCGGAAATTAGTTGGGCTCTATTTACAGTATTTTTTCAAATGGGTGCCAATACAAAGTCTTAGTGTTGGTTGTCTTTAAGAATAGTTATTAGGGTTCCCGAAGGGAAAAATGGACCCAATTACTGAGATTTCGCTGTCTGTCTGTCTGTCCGTCCGGCTGTCTATCACCAGGCTGTATCACAGTGATAGCTAGACAGTTGAAATTTTCACAGATGATATTATATTTCTTTGCTGATATAACAACAAATACTAAAAATAGAAAAGTAAAAACATTAAAGGGGGATTCCATACAGCAAACGTGTTTTTTGCTATTTTGTACGGAACCCTCCGTCTTTTTTCCTTGGCCGGTTTTATTTGTTACTGAATATTGCACGCGACTTCGTGCGCGCAAAAGGAAATCGCGCGGTAACCATACATTTAGCTGCGATAAAAAATAGCCTATGTCCTTCCCCATGGTCTAATCTGGGGGCACGGCAGTGCCCCCGCCAAGTCGAGCGCGAAGCAAACACTGCCGTACCATCCTTTACTGGAACCATTTCGCCGCATTTTTAAGCCCCTATTTGAGAACCTCTGGATAAGACCAGAACGCAGAAATTATCGTCATCCAGTAACCTATACTTAAAATCCGAAACTTCAAGTCTGTAGGTCATTTAGTTCCGAAGTTAAGCGAAAGCAAAGTTTCGCATTTATGACACTCACTCACTCACTCACTCATGATCATCAGAATAGAACTAGTACTTCCCATAAACTCAGAGAGCTGAAATTTGGTACAGAGTTAGGGTTTAATAGCCACATAAAGGGAAAACTATAAAAACTAGGATAATCGAAGATCTGGAGTACCTGGTGACCCTTATTAGAAAACACAATAGCACAACCAAACTATTAGAGATCGACATACCGCCTTTACAAAAAATATTCAACTTGGTGGGCCGCTTCATTTAATGTCAAAAATCGAAGATCTGAAGTATCTGATGAAGAACCCTCAGCTGGTCTCAGCTGTATTAGGGGCCATCCATAAATTACGTCACACGAATTTTATGATTTTTGACCCCTCCCCCGACCTTGTTACAGTTGATCACATTTGTGAGACTCCCCCTCCCTAGTGTGACGTCACATCTTACAATTTTACATCTAGAAATAATTAATTGTATAATAATTATAAAAAACAGCAGTTCCGAAATTTGTTTAATTTCAATTTTCAATTTAAATGATTCTTAATCAAATTAACATCAAATAAAATATTGCAAAAAATTGACAAAACAAAAAACTATTAATTTTTATTAATATAATTGTGAGTTTGTGAGGGTGGATGGATGGATATTTGTTACTCTTTCACACAAAAAAAACTGAACTGATTTTGATGAAATTTGGTAAGGTATAGTTTACTTTTAATTAACATAGGCTACTTTTTATCCCGAAAAGTGCATTGTTCCTTTGGGATACTGTATTTACATTTACGCAGGCGGAGCGGCGGGCAACAGCTAGGTAATAATAATAATAATAATAATAATAATAATAATAATAATAACAACCCCCCCGGGGGGGCACCTTGACGTGGTGGGGGGGCTTAGGGGAAGGCAAGAACTTATAAGTGGTCACAAACACCTAGACCACCAATAGTCAATAAAAAAAGCTTCCAACATCTCAGCTTTAATACCCTTCCAACTAACGGTCCCAACTCTAAGAAGAAGAAGAAGAAAACCCAAGAAAAGCTACATGATGCGCCTACGAAATAGAATTATACCCCAGGCGGGTACCGGAGCGTTAAGCGATGGAGAATCCCGCCCCGGGCCTTCGGGACCGGGCTGCCCTTCGTATTCTGGGGAGGGCAACGAGTCGCACCAAGCTGCCCAGCCTCGAGCTGAAGCAGAAAGCAATTATCATCTCTCACCAAGTTCATCCCCAACATCATCATTATTTCCATCTTTACAATCATCACCTCAATCTTACCTCGACTTTCGGGAGTCAAGATCTTCCACTTCATCCTATTTTTCATCATTATCACGACCCACGGATGTTGTGCAGGAGGCTATAATTACAGCTGAAGTTACTGCACCCACCCCTGGTAAACGACGCACACGTAAAATGTGGACGAAAGAAATGAATATTTTCATTATGCGTCACTACTTCATTATAACTAAATTAGAAAAAAATACAAGAACTTACCTTACACAATTACACTCTATTTTTACAACGAAATACCCGGAAATGGAAGCCAGTAAACAGCGGATAGGAGATCAACGACGAGCCATTATACACCGCAAATTACTCTCCGACCAAGAAATTTCGAATATTAGAGAAGAAGCAAAAAACACCCTAAATACCAGACAGCAATCACCAGACAACATTACGAACACGCCCCAAAATTTAGCTCGTAAAATGCGATGGACAGATGAACTTAATGAAACTATCATGGCTTATTATTATAAAATAACTAGACAAGAGACAGATTTTACGACCTACAGACCCCTACTCCATCAAGAAGTTACCTCAAGATGTCCTGAAATTGCACACCTCTCTGCTCAAAGAATAGCGGATCAGCGTAGATCCATAGTTAATAATCGACTTTTATCTGCAGATCATTTGGACAGAATTAAAGAACAAGTGCGTCATCATCTAAATCATAATAACATAACAGAATACTTACCTGAAAACACAGGACAGCATGAGGAAACTAATAACATGACTCGGACGACAATTACAGATAATAATCAGCGAGGACTACCAGAAATAGATAATGACGATCTCAACTCCAGCACTACACAAAATACAACGCATTACACACGGAATTATACTTTAACACCAGACCTTACAAAACAACTAGAAGAAATGCTTATTGAAAATATAGATAAATTTAAACAAACAGACCCAACGACCCGACCACGACTATCAAAACTTAAATATTCAAAAAAATTATCAGCTATTATAAACGACCTTAATACTAATATTTTACCTCACCTTTTAGACGAAGAAATAGATTTCATTACACTACAAAATATAATTTACAGCGCAGCATACACAACTGTTAAATTTATTGGTGCCAGGATTTTTATAGATAGTGACACAAAAAACAAAATAACAAAAGAGGCACCCTGGTGGCAAAGACGCTTAGAAGCGAAAATTAGTAATTTAAGAGCAAATATAGGAAGGCTTACTGAATATAGCAGGGGTACGCAATCGCCAGCTTTAGAGGCCCATGTAAATAAAATAAAAGAACAATACAAAATACACTCCAAACATGAATCAGAAAACATAGATATTTCACACTTCCTTGACACATTAAAGCAAAAACTTAACACCCTAGCTAACCGTATTAAAAGATATAAAGAAACAACAATAAGGAAAAAACAGAATAAGGAATTTTATAATAATGAAAAAATATTTTATAGAAATTTATCGAAGAAGACAAATAGTGATGCAAGAGAAAACAACACGATACCGCCGAGTGCTCAATCTTTACTAGAATTTTGGTCAAATATATGGTCTAAGCCGATTAAACATAAACAAAATAATTGGATAGAGAAGGACAAAGAAAGGTTAGAAAACATACCAGAGATGGAATTTGAACAAATAGATTTAGATCTTTTAAAAAATGTAATAAGTAGGACACATAACTGGAAGGCTACAGGATCTGACAATATTCATAACTTCTGGCACATGAAGCTGACATGTACTCATATGCTTCTACACAAACACATCAACTCATTCATCAGCTCACCCCACACACTACCAACCTACATAACACAAGGTACAACTTACATGCTGCCGAAAGATTTAAATGACACCCAAAATCCCGCCAAATATCGACCAATCACCTGTCTTCAGAATTTATATAAAATAATTACAGCATGTCTCAGCGAATCCATCTATAAACACACGCAAGAACATAATATACTATCAGAGGAACAAAAAGGATGTCGCAAAAAAGTCAGGGATGTAAGGAACAATTAACTATCGACGCCGTAGCCACCAACCAAGCATTAACCTCTCGAGCGTCCGGCCGCAAATAAGCAAATGGCGCAAGCGTCCGGGGTATGTCACGTGTCCCCGCGCGTGAGCGCGTGAAAATGCCCGCCTTTTATTTTTTTATGGATTATATTGATAAATTGTTGCTAAAACCTATGCATGTTATATATATTTAGAAACTAGAGTAAATTCTCTATAAGATCATGTAACTGGAATTAAAAAGAAACTGAAGGAATAAAAGCAATCTCGATGTGAACACAAAATACTTGTATGTAATTTTTGGAGGTTTTGAAGCAAAATTATGACGAAAATCTAACACACACACCAAATTTATTATTTAATAAGTTAAATATATGTTTTAATAACGATTTATATAAAAAGTTTCGAGATCTGTATATAAAATATTACTTCCCGCCAGTCGGCATGCGACCCTTGAGAGTATTGCAAATGACAACTAATTGGTCCTAGATTAGAAGCTTTTTTTTTCAATTTTTCGAATGTACATCCCAAATGTAAAACTGCAGAAGCCAGGGCTTAAGTCAGTAGAAAATAAATTGCCACCCGTCGGCACGGAATGCTTGAGAGAATTTAAAATAAACAACAGACAAAGTCACCCTAATTCGCGTGCGGTCACACCGTCTTGGACACTTGCGCGATAACTGTCAAAACGGTCACACCGCGCGGGACGCTCAAGAGGTTAAAACAAAAACGCAACATCTACTCTATGTTTATAGACTATAAAAAAGCATTCGACTCCGTACCACACACATGGCTTGTATACACATTAAAACACTACAAAATACACCCAATTATCATAGGTTTCCTGGAAAATATTATGCTAAATTGGAGCACCAAATTAAGACTATGTAATGCCACAAATAAGACTATTGAAACAGATTATATTCCAATAAGAAGAGGAATCTTCCAAGGCGATGCTTTAAGTCCCTTATGGTTTTGCCTTGCCCTTAATCCATTATCATCTATGCTTAACTCTACATCTAATTACACAGGTTTCAAAATAAATCACAACACACAAAACACCCGTATAACTCACCTCATGTATATGGATGATATTAAATTATTAGCCAGTACATTAGAGGAAATACACACACTTGCCGATATAACACAGCTATTTTCTAACGATATTTGCATGGAATTTGGAATAGATAAGTGTAAAATACAAGCTGTAAATAAAGGAAGACTAGAACACGCTACATATGAATTGGCAAATCATGAACTCATAGATGCAGTAGACCCAGTAGAAGGGTATAAATATTTAGGATACAATCAGTCTCAAAGAATTCATCACAAACAGGTTAAAAAACTTCTTCAAGAAAATTTTAAAACAAGATTACACCGAATATTACACACACATCTCAATTCAAGAAACACAATAAAAGCTATTAATACTTTTGCAGTACCCATACTCACCTATTCCTTCGAAATTATTTCATGGAGCCAAACAGAACTTAAAACACTTCAAAGAGTTATTAACACAGCAATAACAAAACACAGAAAACATCATCCTAGAGCATGTGTACAAAGATTAACCTTGCCTAAAATGAAGGAGGTAGAGGACTTATTGACATCACCAACTTACACAATAAACAAATCACCCTTCTGAGAACGTACTTCCATAATCACACACATAGTTCATCGCTACACAACGCCGTATGCCTAGCCGACACATTCACGCCACTCTCACTCGCGAATCATTCCAAACAAATAAAAATCACTTCAAAACAAGAAAAAATAGACGCATGGTCGCAAAAATCTTTACACGGTCGCCATCTTACTGATTTAACTAAGACGGATGTAGACAAAATAGCATCAAACACATGGCTAAGGCGTGGTGAGCTATTCCCTGAAACAGAAGGGTTTATGATGGCAATCCAAGACCAAGTTATCGATACAAAAAACTACAGGAAACATATCATTCGTACTCCTGGTGCGGGCAGCGACCATTGCCAACATTGCCACAAACAACCCGAAACAATCCAACACATAACAGGAGCTTGTTCATCCATCACGCAAACAGACTACAAACACAGGCACGATCAAGTCGCATCAATCATACACCAGACACTCGCACACAAACACAAACTTATCACAGACAAAATACCATATTACAAATACACACCACAAATCATACTTGACTCACCTGACTTCAAATTATATTGGGACAGGACAATTTTAACGGACAAGACCGTACATCATAAGAGACCTGATATAACACTTCATGACAAACGAAATAGAACAGTTTACCTCATAGACATCGCCATACCCAATTCACACAACATCACTTCCACACATACTAATAAATTGACTAAATACACAGACCTAACAATCGAATTAAAATCACAATGGAAAGTTAACACAGTCAAAACCATACCCATCATCATCTCCAGTACTGGCATTATCCCTAAAACACTCCACACTAGCCTTAAAACACTCGACATTCACCCACTCACATACATAACCCTGCAAAAAGCAGTCATTCTAAATACGTGTCGAATTGGTAGGAAATTTTTATCAATAAATTAATTTTACAGCTTATCTAAGGTTGCTTGGCCACAAGCCCGCAACATTAGTAGCATACCCGTAAAGGAGAATCTAAGAGATTTAAAAACAATAATAATAATAATAATAATTAAGGGTCAACATCAAGAAATAAATCCTCATAACCTAGAACTACAAGAAAACATAATAGATAGCATGCAAGCAAAGGATACTTATAAATATTTAGGATATAGACAAAACACGGCAATCGATCATAAATCTATAAAAATTACACTAAAATCTCAATACAAACAAAGACTAAATAAAATTTTATCTACTCAACTATCAGGTCGAAATAAAATTAAGGCTATCAATACCTACGCAATACCAATTTTAACTTACTCATTCGGAATTATTAAATGGTCAGATACAGAACTTGAAGCTCTTAACATTACAACCCGTGCCGCTAGCTATAAACATAACATTCATCACATTCATTCAGCAGTCGAAAGATTCACGCTAAACAGGAAACTAGGAGGCCGTGGTTGCATTGACATAAAAAATTTATGTTACAATCAAATTAAAAACTTAAGAACATATTTCCAAACTAAGTTCCACACTAGTCATTTACACCAAGCCTTACTAAGCCTTACCCACTCAGGAACACCCCTACAGCTTAACAATAGTCTATTTGATCCAAAACACAAAATAATAAAAGACTCTGAAAAAATAGTCAAATGGAAAAGTAAAGCACTACATGGCAAATTCCCTCATCAGATAGAACAAGATCATATAAACCAAGCTGCATCCTTCAGCTGGCTAACGAGAGGCAATATATACAGCGAGACAGAAGGCTTTCTCGTAGCAATTCAAGACCAAATAATTAAAACCCGTAATTACTCCAAATACATACTTAAAGAAAATATAGATACTGATAAATGTAGATTATGCCACCAAACCACCGAAACAATAGATCATATCACTGGAGGATGTAGTTCACTTGCCAGCAAAGAATACACACACCGACATGACAACGTAGCCAAACATATTCATCAATTGCTAGCCCTTAAATATAAACTCATAGACATACACACACCTTACTACAAATATAAGCCATGCAGTGTCTTGGAAAACAGTACCGCTAAACTCTACTGGGATCGAGGTATAGTCACAGACCGCACCATCCTGAGTAATAGACCTGATATAACCCTAACAATAAAATCCGAAAAAATCACTTACCTTATAGATATAGCCGTCCCGAACACCAATAACCTGAAACAAATCATAGCGAAAAGATCCAAAAATATATAACTCTCGCAGACGAAATAAAGCAAATGTGGCGCCAGGAAACTGTAAAAATCATACCCATCATCATCTCTTCAACTGGCGTCATCCCCAAAACACTTACTGCTGCTCTGAAATTACTCGACCTTAACAAAAACACATACATCCCCATACAAAAATCCATCGTCATTGATACCTGCTCTATAGTTCGTCGTTTTCTTAACCCATCGTCATCCTTTACTCCACCACAATCTTGACTCTTCACTCATAAAACATGAATCAGGTTACTTGGCATACGCCCGTACCTGAATCATTTACCCGGCATAATTGCCGAGACATAAATTAATTTCATAATAATAATAATAATAATAATAATAATAGCATCCCACACCGATTTCGGTGAAGGTGTTCGGTTTCATTGAAATCAGGCCAGCTACGCAGAGTTATTTTTATAGTGCCCAAGTGTGTGCGCAGTACACAAGAACACTCTATCTTCCTTTACTCTCGTAACCTAGTGGGATGGATGATCGATACGACTGGCGAGAGATCAGGCGCAGGACAGAATTTTTTAATGCCCATCCGACGATCTCACACAACATTAACTATAACAATAAAGAAATCGCAGTAAGGAACCTTAGACTTGGCACGACTTTGTCTAGATTTCATTACTTTTTAGAGATAAACAAGCAGCTCCATCGAGACTTGGCTAATTTTTTACAGAATGTTTTTGGTAGGATCTATATTTCATCAATGTACCTCATCAAAATCGGTCCAGTAGTTTCAGAGCCTATTCAATGCGAACAAACAAAAATTTTTCCTCTTTATTATATTAGTAAGTATAGATATATAAGTATAGATGGATGACAAATTAATATATTTTTTTAATTTACTAGAAATGTGCCGACTAATTGAATAGTCTTTAGCGACTTTTCTATTTTATTCTTAACTAGCTGACCTGGCAAACTTTGTTCTACCTTAGAGGCAATAAATGAGCAGATTTTGGATTTCATTAAGTGCAATTTTTCAGTAGGATAATATATATAATTAAAAAGAAATCAATTATTTTAATGATTGTTAAAACCTTCGAAAATTCCTTTGAGTATCGTCGCATAAATCACATTATTTGTAAATCCCTAAATCCCCAAACATATTTTTCTGCGATAAATAGTAGCCTATGCTCTTCCTCGTAATCTACTCTATGTCTGTGCCAATTTTCATGATGATTGGTTAGGTAGTTTTACGTAAAAGCGTAAATACAGTTGTCCACAGGAACCGTACATTTCCCGCGATAAAAAGTAGCCTATGTCCTTCCTCGTGGTCTACTTTATATCTATAGCAAATTTCATAATGATCGGGTAAGTAGTTACGTAAAAGCGTAAATACAGCATTCCACGGGAACCGTACATTTTTATGCAATAAAGAGTAACCTATGTTCTTCCTCGTAGTCTACTTTATACCTGTGCCAAATTTCATGATGATCGGTTAAGTAGTTTTTACGTAAAAGCGTCAATACAGTATTCCACGGGAACCGTACATTTTCCCGCGATAAATAGTATCCTATGTCCTTCTCCTGGTTCTAAGCTACCTTCCTACCAATTATCAGCCAAATCGGTTCAGCCGTTCTTGAGTTATAAATAGTGTAACTAACACGACTTTCTTTTATATTATTCTTAATTTTTGCAGGTAATTGATTACTCCTCTACTGTTCTTCTCGTTATAACGATAAGTTACTTGTTGCTTATTCAAACTCTGCCAGCCTTCTTAGGAGGGTTGCTAATTAGTGACACGGATGCGATCAACCTTACTTTACAAAACAAACTTCTACTTGATTTAGGTATGTTATGTTTTCTTTTTCAGAAAATAAATTAGAATGGAACCGCTCTTTATTATGAAGAATTTTATAAATTAACCCTTTTTTTTCCGGGGGGGAAAATGCTTTACGCATACCACCCAGGCGCAGGGGGCACCCAAGTGGTGATGTGGGACTCATGGTTATACCCACTAAAAACCCCCCCATCTTCCTCCTCGCCGCCCTCTGACGGGGCCACGGTAACGATACACACATCCGCGACCCCGCCGGCGGCAGCCGCCTACAAGCAGCTCCATCATGAAAGCCCGAAGGCCCTCCACGATGGGCGCACCAAATGGTATTAGGTGCGCCTCCCTCCTCGGCCTCCACCAGTACTGTAGCAGACTCCCCCTGAGTCTCCTACTAGGAGGCCATGGGTACCAGATAAACTGGTACCCGGTGGCAGATCAGGTCTGTGGCCTGTCTGCCACCGACCACACCTCGGTCGCAGAGGATAGGGCAAGCGGCGCACCGCAATACCGACATTCCTCTTCCTCTGCGGTCCCACCTCCACGCGCGTTCTCTGCGGGCATGTTCAGCCCGCTGGGAGCGCCCTCCTCGGGCCAGCCGGCGGCAAACAGGCCGGCCCCGGTTGCCTCTTAGCTTCACCGTGGGTGACCAGTCCACGGTTACTAAGTCCCACCGCCACGACAAGGCGTGCAACCATCGGGGGGTTATAAATTAACCCTAACTGAACTAAACGAACAATTTAATTCAATTCAAGTTTTAATAGGTGTAAAATGAAAGGTTCCCGCGAGATATCCATTTCCATTCCACATCCATTTCCATCCAATAGGGAATATGCATAAAATATAAAAATAGCTTAAAACATAATAATATGACACTAGACTGAAAAATAAAGAAAATGGCGAAAAAATTTTCAATATCTGTTGATAAATGAGCAAGATATGATCGGTCAAAGTTTGTAATCTATCTCTTTCTAGCAAAACGAAAATTAGTATGAACTTTCTATGAATGTCGTGTTATGTGACGTCACGATACACGTCCGATCTCTCTGTCTAATAGACTACTTTAAACGTTCATATCTTCGGTATTTTTAATGATATCCAAAAACTGATGTTACCATACGGTTTACCAAACAAGATAGATCTATATAAAAAAATAAAAAAAAATACGTGCATATTCCCTATTGGTGACAATTCGCGGGCAATATCCTACTTACTACTACTATTATAAATGGGAAAGTTTTTGAGGATAAATGGATTGATGTATGTATGAATGGATGTTTGTTACTCTTTCACGCAAAAACCAATAAACGAATTTCAATGTAATTTGGCATGGTAGTAGTTTAGGCTCTTGATTAATAAACAAACAATACTTTTTATCCCGAAATTCTCGACGAGACGCACGATCTGACGCCATCGGTAGCTGTCATATTATTATCGCGTTCCAGAACGTTACACGTGTACTGGCCACTCTCCGGCACAGAGGCTATGCCAGCACAAGGTGGCGACCGGACGTGACGTCAGACCTTACTGGCCAGCACGATCTGACTCCATCGGTAGCTGTCATACTGTTATCGCGTTCCAGAACGCTACACGTGTGTCAAATATGATCAAACTAAGAAAATAAAAACTAAAAAGGATGAGTCAGAATGACCAAAATAGCTACTACCAAAAGGATACTAAGTAAAAATAATAAAAACATTGCTAAATAGTTTTATTGTATAAAAGTTTTCCTTATTATAATAGAAACTAAAATTACCTTTTATCAAAAACTAACCAAATGTAGGTAATAGGCAAATAAAGATACAAATAAAGAAATACTGATTATCGTAGTCTATTATAACTAATTGGTATTTTAATTACTGTACGTGTTATAACAAATTTAATCACAATAAGAAATACTTATTATAATATTCTTTGATCAGTTTGTATTTTATATCTGTACGAGATAAGTATAGCAAATCAAACCATTTACATTAAATACCAACACTTCGATAAACCTATTTATAATGTAATTCCAGAATATAATTCTAAATATTCAAAACAAAGTAATTATTAAAATAAATTACTAAAAATAAGTATTAACTAACATCATTAACATTTTAACACTATAATTATAAAAATCATCAAAATCAATCAAATAAGACATAAGACATAATTATACATAATAATTTAGCCACTACTTATAAAATATGTTTACTTATCTTTAATAAATTATATTGAACGATCAATCTCACAGCTTCGCCAAGACTGCCGCCCAAAATGGCGGACCAACAATTTATAGGTAATAATTGGCGGTAACGGCACAGGAAGTATAGTAACAATTTACTAAAATTGTCATACGAAAAATGTTTAAAATGGTTATTAAATTACTTGATAATTTAGATCAATTATTTAACTATTATTAAATTTTAAACTGTAAATTGTAAAACAGGAAATAATAAAATGATATTGTGACATAACTGTCAAAGTATAAAAATGATAAATTTAGCTTTTGAATGAAATTTATTTTAAAGGTATATTACTATAAAAATACCAATATTCTAACACGTGCACTGGCCACTCTCCGGTTCAGAGGCCATGCCAGCACAAGATGGCGACCGGACGTGACGTCAGACCTTACTGGCTTGCACGATCTGACGTCATCGGTAGCTGTCATACTGTTATCGCGTTCCAGAACGTTACACGTGTACTGGCCACTCTCCGGTACAGAGGCCGCAGCCCGCATGGTAGCACAAGATGGCGACCGGACGTGATGCTGGATTTCGTCCGTCCTAAAGTGAACACAAGCAATGTGGAGAGTTTTTGGACATTCACATAATCATGTCTGATGTTTCAGATCCTCTGGAGGCATACAGGATCAGGCGGTTCATTGACTGTGTACAGGGATATCCCTTCCGTTTCCAGATACTTCTCAATTTCCCCCTGGACATGAGTCTCGTCACGAGCATTTGTAGTTTTGTAATTAGTTACGTTATTTTTGTGTGTCAGACTACTCACGTGTTGAATTAAAATTATCACATAAATTGTAAAGTTTATTAATAGAGAATGGTCATTTCAGACCCAGATCCTTACAGAAAAGAGACCTATCCCCGTTTTTGAGTGACAATATATGTAATTAAATTATGTAATTCTTGTTGTGTATATATTCTATATATTATAATGTAAGTTGATTTAATGAGTTAGTTAATAAACGTTATTTGCGAGTACAACATCTTTCTTTGGACTCCCCAAGCCTGCACATTGCATGGCGGCCCTGCCAGTGCTGCCCCGTGGCAGCGCTGCGCTGATGGAACAGGAACAATTATAATATTGAAAATAAACTATAAAATGTGATGTGAAGAGTGAACTTTAAATGCAATAACTGAAAAATGTGTTAAAACAATGAACTGATTAAATATACTTACTGTAGGGTTTATATATTATTATTAAGTAAATTATGTAGAGACATAAATACAAATCTGTAACAAGTTCTAATAATAATCAAAAAATAATTTAAGTAAAAAAATCTATATTTGGCATCTCGTCGATCATTTTCCGTACCTTACTATTAGACTGGGTATATTGTTCGGAATTCGCAAGCCCGGGGAAGTTCAGAGCACTGAAAATAGAACTTTGCGGTAATACAATAGAGCTGAAAATCGAACACACGAGTGACAAGTCAAAGTTCAATATTAAATGTCACAACTCGTCAGTATTAGACTCATGTATTCGATTTTAAACTCTATTGTATTAGTATTTAGTCCGTGCTTATATTTGCAATGCTCTGAATTTTCTCCAGCCCTCTGTATTCCGGAAAATATAGTCCCTTAAAGATATAGTCAATATTGTAGAATCATTTGTGGTAATGATTATAAGTCGATATCCATTTTATAGATTTTCAGAACACGCGTAACTTTTGGAAAACGCAAATTTCGACCTTGACGTAAAAATATATATCGCTCTGTGTGTGGGACCGCATGCGTACCGTCTACAGCTACTACTTTTATCGCGGCAAATGTACGGTTCCCGCGAGATTTCCTTTTGCGCACATCTAGTAGTAGTAAATCTATGGACGCTTTTACACCATGTCAATTATGTCCCGTGGTAAGTTTTCTGCCCTAAGAAATTGTGTTACGGGTACCAAGCAACGGAAATATATTTAATACTATACTATACATAATACGTTTCAGATTTTTATTATAATTATAATATATACATATTTAACAGGAACAAGTGAGCTCCGTGGCCTAGTGGGTAGACCGCTTGGTTCGCACTCGAGAGAGTGCAGGTTCGAATCCCAGGTTGTGGCGTGTACCAATGAAACTTTTTCAGATCTCAAGTACATTATACGGACGCTCTAACGGTGAAGGAAAACATCGTGAGGAAACCCCCACATGGTTGGCCCCAGACGTATCAGACCAGTCATTTCTTTTCAGACCTCTGGACTAGACTGACTATCTGGACTAGACTCGGGCAACCAGACGACATTTAAAAACCGACTGTCCCAGGCACTACAGTATTTCAAGAGTGGTTACTTCGCTCGGAGAATACTGTATAAATCATCCATTATCGGATGAAAAGGCATAAGTTTTTTTTAACAGGAACACCAAAAACTTTATTGTTCCCTGGCGGGATTCGAACCCGCGACCTCCGGCTATAGGTACTGCCCAGACGTTAACTTCTGAGTAGGTAGTATAGTCACAGTAGTAGTCAATAAAAATAGAGAACTGCTGCTGTTTTGAAAACTTTTCATCAAGTTCAAAGAGCTTTGAATTATTACTACATAGATACGTTATAAGGATATATCCTTACAAAACTGAAAATATTTCTGTGCCGCGACACACATTGACATTTTCCATTATTGTTACATTTCACTCACACAGCAAAATTTTGTGAAAGGGATGGTAATCTTAATTCAATAAGAAAAAGATGACTAGTGTTTGTCAATATATGGGATGCGTCATGTATGTACATACTACTCGTCGACCGGCTCGTCGCAATCGTCGCATAGGTACTAACCAAAATCGGCCTGACTTCGGGCTGATTCGAGTCTTCACTTTTTACGCGCTCATACCATATTGTCTAGCTCTTTTCAATATAATACATCTATGACAAAGAGCAATTAGCTCTTAATTTATCGGCAAATATCCGATACAACTGAAGGCTCTCAATTTTAATGAAGCAGTTCTTTAGTTACTTGAACCCTATTAAGTTACCTTTAGGATTCGAATAAATATTTATGGAATCCGCTTAAATAAGCATGTTCGTAGATGGGAAATTGTTTAGGAATATATTCTTTATACCGTTGCAATAAGGACGTTTGTTCTCACTCCGATAGCCAGGAGATTTTGTTTATTTTCCAGAAACCAGTCTTGCCGAGCCGAACGACGTGAAAAATCCGGCCAAGTCCGAGTCGGACTCGCGTTCGAAGGGTACGGAAAAAAATCACGTTTGTTGTATGGGAGCGCCACTTAAATATATTTTTTTTTTATGATAAGGTAATGTTTCATCCGCGAAAGTGTATATGCTAGCAGAGGTGTTGGTACTTGGTATATGGCCAGGCCGTAGGAGTGAGCGAGAGATATTTGCGATGCGATGCGAATTCGCAATTAAGTGTGGGAGGTGGGAGGCCTAGTTAGATCAGCAAATTTTTTTGTATGTTTTTCTGATTAGATAGTGTGTGTCGTCTCGAGGTTATGATTTTAACAGCAGATAATAATAATGTTTAATTTTATCGACAAAACACACCTCCTTTGGTGGTCGCAACCCTCACTCCCCGAGCTACAAGCAATTGAATATTATATGTTATCAGCTGTAGCAGCAGTATAGTTAATTAATCAAATGTTTTGTAATTTTTGCATGATTAGGTACGTCATACAAAAATGTAATTTTTACGGTTCCGTAACTATCTCCCTCGTCTCCCCTTACAATTTCCCAAGGAACCCTTCTGTCTCACAGTAATAATACACAATACTTCTTGCTATATTTCCACTTTAATAAGTATTTTACACAAAGTCATCATCAGGTGTAGGTAGATTAAAAAAAATTAAAATTTGTAAACATTGTGCAAAGGGTTACCAGCATCACGAAATTTATACTATTTTGAGCAACGTAATTTAAATTTTATACCAAATTATTAAATATTCTACTGTATAACATAAAGTACTATTAGTATACTATTATAACACAATGATAAATTATTATTGATATTAGTGATTTGTAATGTCATAGAATTAATAAAGAACCGATGTCAGTAATTTTATATTCTGACATAAATATAGTATCAGTATCAGGCCCGCGTAAATATAGTATCAGGTATCCCACGGGAATACTGTATTTTTTTGGACATTTTATAATATCTCTAGTTATATTACAATCTAACGGTTTTTACGATTTTACGGTGACATATATAATACTCGTAGATAAAGTATATAGTTATATATTGTGATCTCGGTTTTGGCATCACAAAATAATAATATTTTTTGGGGTTGCTTGGGGCAGTTGAAGTTTGACATATTTTGCTTTCCGCAGCTTAAGGCTTCGTTCCCACGAGCGTTTTTTTATGGTCGCGACAAAAAACTACACTGTACACTGCTACACTGCGAAGTGTCAAGTGTCGAATGTTAGACATGACAGCGCACAGTTCTATTTACAAGGCAGATTTATCTGTCGCGACCAAAAAAAAAAAAACGCTCATAGGAACGTAGCCTTAATCAGTTTGCGATTGACAAAATCTTCTAAAATCAAGATGGTGTTTCTTTTTCTTGTATAACGCATTGGCGCAAAACTTCAGAAGCGCTGAGTAAGGCAAGGTTCCAAGTAAAACAATCTCGTGACTGTACCACCAGAGCCTCTAAACTACCTTTGATGTCGTTGAGTGGCTCTAGAAGCCGCGTCTGACGAGGATATAAACTCCCCCCCCCCCCCCTTCAAACGTTTTGATTCGCTTTTGCGCCTTGTGAGAACTGGATTTGAGCTTAGATTTTCTTTGACGGTCTAATTAAAAATATGCGTTTCGTCGACCTGTCTACTTATATACTCTCCACGCGCTAGAGTACTTTGCGTAATTATTAGTAGAATGAATTCTTAATTAATAGGAGCGTCAAACGGACCGCGCAATGAGGGTAGTTTTACAAAAACTTTGATATAGAATACCTACGTACCTCGAACTCAAAGCTCGGGATAACGGACTACCCTAAGCTTTATTTTGCACATTACATTCAGTTTTGTATATTTTTTTACTAAAAAAAATATTTACACAACGGATAAGCTACTCAATGTATTTGTCGATACGTTGGAAAAGTTACTTGATATACAAAGATAGCAACATTGAAAAGCTTATCCGTTGTGTAAATATGTTCATTAAGGGGTTAGTGTATAATTATTATGAGATACGATCATTCACGCTTCACCGCGTTGACATTGTTGTGCACTAAGTTGCCAGTTGACTACAGAGGGCCGTTAGGCTGGAACTGTATCCGGATCTCGACGGGCCCGGGAAAATTTAGAGTACAGGAAATAGAACCCTGCAGTAATATGTACAATAGAAATCGAAGTGTCGAGTCAAATGTCAATGTCATGTTATAAATGACATTGACATTTGTCTCGTCACTTGTGTGTTCGATTTTCGGCTCTATTTTATAAGCGCAGAGTTCTATTTTCAATGCTCTGAATTTTCTCCGGCCTTCCGGTTTCCGGATATTATAGTCCCCAACTCCCTACCTTATCGGTGCAATTCCAATGGGTAAATTATTATCTTACAAGTTATAATATGTTGCAATGTGCAGGCTTGGGGAGTCCAATGAAAAGGTGTTGTTCTCGCGAATAACGTTTAATAACTACTCATTAAATGAACTTACATTACAATATATAGGTAGGGAGGTGATACACACACTACACCTCCCCCGTATTTTTGAAAAAAAAAAAAAATGATACATAGTTTTTTTTTCCTTATATTATATTAAATTTATATTACATTACTTATATTACATGAAATTATGTTTAATCCTTAATAATTTTAACTATTTACTAATTTTATTATTACTTATATCCATCTTACTCGAACTAAAACAATAATAAATACAAATCTGTGCTATTTATAGGTATTTAAAATTTGCAAAACATGTTTTTAATATTAATTTAAGTTATGGGATGTTGACGATATATTTTTAATTAAAATAAACGGAAGTACTAGAACTAACTTCCTGACTTTAATTCAAATTAAGTTTTTTTTTACATGGTTACATAATTGTTTTTAAAAATTTAATATTTTATTATATTATTTAATTTAGGTAGATATTTCATATACCAAAATATAACAAAAAACTCCTTACCTCCTCACTAATATTATTTTATTTATATTCTGTCACTTAAAAAGAAATACAACCTCCATTTCTCTATAAAGTGAATCCATTTTCATATTCATTTTCTTAATCATTTCATTTCACATAATATCTTTGCATTTATTTTTACTAATACACTTGATTAGTGGACTGGCCAGTCACTTACATTTTACATCATTAGGTACCTAAATCCTTTTTTTTTTTTTTAATAATTATTTTCATAATATGCATGCTTTTTCATAAATTATCATGGTAAAATACACTTTTATACACATTTTTATTATAATTTTATTTATAGTCGACTTTAAAGTATTTATTATTATGGTACTTTATTTTATTTATTTTTAATACTTCATGTGCGCACTTTATTTGGTACAATACTTTATTTATTTATACAACATTTAACGGGACCTATTTTAAGACTAACCAACACAATATAATAATATGTCTCCAACCATTTTTGTTAAGTGGAGGATTGTTCCCGCCGAGCATGCTCTAAGTACCATTTATTTTATTTTTTGTACCATTTTGTACCATATTTTAATACCAAGGCTTGTTTTAAGGCTTCTTGACCTCCAACTATTCTCACAGAGAAATCTCGTTTACACCATGATCGAATGAAGGATTACCTTGCGTATTTTATTAATGCTTTTAGCATTTTATTTTTTACTCATACATAGCATTTAAGCTAGTATTTAATTAATGCACTATGGAATTTTTCACCTTAACCTATCCAAATTCTTAACAAAATAACCTATTCCATAATTGTGATGTACTCAATATTTAAATTATCCATCAACTGTTGGGTGATCAAGCCAACAGCTACTAGACATTCCAAACATCGAAGCATCCCTGTCTACCTAGTAACAGTTCTATTCCAATCAAATACTTATAAAACTCAAACCCAAATCCTTATTTCAAAATAATCTTTTCTTTACATCCCTACATAGACTACAGCTATGTTACAAACTAAATAACACATTCCTAATTCTCTTCACAATAATATTACGTCATATCTCGTATGAACGTAAATATTTTTTAAGTAAATCCATTTAAGTCATATCCAGTATAAAATCTCAGAAAATGTAGCTAATCAACTGACACAAAGTAGTTAAAAAGAATTTAATACATTTCTAAGAAATAATTGTCTCGATTTGAGATTTTTACATATCCTTTCTTTTTACCGATTCCTCCTTTACTTTACTTTTCTAATATAATTTATATTATTTTATATATTTATAGTATTATTTTTATAACTTTAAAAGTAACCATGAAATAAAACTTTATTTTATTTAATAATTTCTATGTTCTAAGCTTAATTGAATTGGATTGGAATACAAAGCAACATAATATTTTATTTTTTTATTTTTTTATTTTACCTACACACTGTATATGAAGCAACTAATTACTTTTATTAAAAACTTTTTACTCTGCTTTTACCTTCCAAAAAGCTAAAGTTACTATTACAAAATAAATTAAATTAATATATTTGAAGTACGTAAGTAGTTAGCTTATAATTTACTAATTAATTATATTTTATTACGTTCCTATTTTTTTTTATTCCTAAGGCTGAAATAAAGTAAACGAAATATATGTCTCCTAGAGTTCATATAAATTTATAAAGATTAATAAGTTATGTTTTATTCAGTTACCGCATTACAAAACAAAAATAATGCACCTACCTATGTAGATATTGTAGTAAAAACAAATGTATAGGTTTACTTACTTTAAAAATTTCCTTCTTTTTTATTTGTATAATACAAAAAGTTTAATTAATTCTGTTACTAAATATTTGAAAGTTTTTCTTTTTATTGTTATTTAAAATTAAACGTCCTTAAGGAAAATTTATGTTGTTGCAAGTTGTAACACAGTCTTTTGCACGTGTAATTCATGAAATCTTTCCAACCTAAATATGGCATGCTTATTTGACATTTTTGGATGCATATTACTTATGCTTATGCATCGTATTGCTAATGTTTTGATTTGTACCACAAATGGTGCATGTAAAGTTGAGATGATCTGTTATTTGACACCAATCATTGATGATCTCATATCATGGACATGGGTGGTCCATCTAGGTACTATTAATATACAATTTAATTGTGTCACTAAAAGTACTTCGAACTTTCTCGATAAGAGGTCAATATCTACTCAATATCAAAATTTTAACAAAATTTAAGTACTTCAATATTCTGGACTTTTATCTATTTTAACTAAATGATGAAAAAATAAAATTACCTATAACAAAACATTTTAAAACACACTATTCGTTTTCAGTCTTATTCCAAATCAAAATAATTTAGTGAAATGAATTTAAATAATACATAACATGAATCTTAAATATATTGTTTGTTTTTTGTTTTTCAACTACTACCTTGCTAATACCCTAAAAATTAACCTTCAAAATAGACATTTTATGACGAATTTGTACGTATTGTAAATTAAAAATCTTTTAAAAAATATTCTTATTTTTGTACAACCCTAGCTTTGATTAACAAATAGTATCTACTTACATTTCGTTGCGCGAATGCTGTGCTGGCACCGCGGATATTTGACGCTTTCCCAGCAAAGGCGTTGTTTGCTGTGGGAACTTACCTACCTGCGTTAACCAACTGCGTAAAACATTTAGTTAGTAATGAGTTACTATGTATTCCCTTTTCCAAATATCTAAAATGCCCATGGTTATAATTAATAATAACTGACACAATTTATTTTAACTCATATTTTCTTTAAAGTTTTCTTTCTCTCACAACTAATATTACTATTTTTATTTGCTTAAAATATCTTTACGCATCGTCAACACCCATTTATTAATTTTATTACAAAGTTCACTTTCATATTAAGATTACATCCTTAAAATATTATAATAACCTAATGAATAATATAACTTCAGTCAATAATTTCTTTTAACATACTTTCACTTCTACTGGGTTTTAAATATAGGTACCTACGAGGGGCATAAGTTGCAAGATAATAACATTATAAATTAACTTCAACTTTTGAAAGTCACTTGAAACTAATGAAATTACAAAAGCTTTACCTAATATCATTAACAATTTGTAAACATACTAAAATTTTTAAATTGTGATCTTTAATTATTTATTTTATTCGATGTAATTTTAATTTATTTTAACATTGATTAATTTAAATTTAACTGTTTTAATTTAATTCTTTTTTAGCTTATATTTTCATAGCCGATAGTCTTTTTTTAATAGCAAAATGTATTAAATAGCCTGTAATTAAAAATGTAATAACCATTTTAATGTAATCCCAATCAACGTGCATGCATAATTGTAACTTTTGTTGGCTATTCACAACAATAAATCAATACATTTTTTATAGATCTAAAAACCTAAAAAAAAATATATTTATCAGAATACTTGATTCCAACAACTTTAAACGACAACACATTTTAATAAACATCAATATTACCTACTTGCATAATATGCTTTTGAGATTTTAATTTAACTTTATTTCACAAACCAATTAGGTATCTCTCCATTTAAAAATCAAAATATTTACGTTTTTTGAGTACATACTTATTACATTTTAAATTTAGTTTATTCCCAATAGTTCATTAAAATGCTATTCCTTTCTTCTACTGTTATTAATTTTGTAATTTTTTGTATAATATTATTCCATATTACTTCATTTTATTATAAATTAATTCATTTAAATTTTTAATATGTTAAGACACGTATTTTTTTTATTATAACCATTACATACTGATATAAGTACATAGATTCATTTTTAATTTGTAAAATAGTTCAATTAATTTTAAAATTATGAAAATGTTACGTCATAAGCCTAGAAAAAAAACCTGACGTCCAATTATTCTTATCTCTGTGCTCTGCTCACTGTTCTCCCGGCTGCATCCACTTCCGACTCGAACTTCTCCCGGCTGCCTGCTCTACATAATATCCACTCATCTGACACCAACAACTGCCGGCTGTCTGCTCATCATCTCTACTCATCTGACTCCGACAACTCCCGGCTACCTGCTCACCATCTCCACTTATCTGACTCCAACAACTCCCAGCTGCCTGCTGATCTTCACTCAAATGTCTTCAAAATTTTTATCTTCAATTGATGCCCAATATTTCGTAGAGTACAAATACTCTAACTTATATTTTTTTTTGTTTAGCCTTTTTTTATTCTTCTTAATCATGCCTATGATTATAATATTCTTCTTGCAACTTTTTAAATTTCATTTCTCAGCTCCCTTATTTTTGTCAACACTTTATTTATTTTCACTAAAAGTCATTAATATAGAATTTATTGCTCAAATTATTTTTATGATTATTATTACTGTAGAACTTGTTACTACAGATTTGTATTTATGTCTCTACACTATTTACTTAATAATATATTTAACCCTACATTATTTATTTCCTAACTAACGGCCGTTAAATATTATTATTTAATTAGTTCATTTTTTTACACTTAGGTCCACATTTTTCCACCGTATTTAAAGTTCACATAATATTTTCACATCACTTTCTATAGTCATACGTTCAATTAAATTGTTCCTGTTCCATCAGCTCAGCGCTGCCACGGGGCAGCACTGGCAGGGTCGCCATGCAATGTGCAGGCTTGGGGAGTCCAATAAAAAGGTGTTGTTCTGGCGAATAAAGTTTAATAACTACTCATTAAATGAACTTACATTACAATATATAGGTAGGGAGGTGATACACACACTACAATGTTAATGCGCTTTCAATATATGAATCTTCTTCCATTCTTTTCCTATCTTTTTACTAAAAGGTGGCCCGGCACGAGTTCTTCTCGCCGGGCGTTATGTAAGACAATTCTGTAAATGTGACTAGCTGTTTCCCGCGGCTCCGCCCGCGTAAATATACTATCGAGTATCCCGCGGGAATATTGTACTTTTCCGGGATAAAAAGTAGCCTATGTTTAAATCCAGAGCCTTAACTACTACCATAGCAAATTTCATCAAAATCCGTTAAGTAGTTTTTGCGTGAAAGGGGAACAAACATCCACCTCACAAACTTTCACATTTATAATATTAATAAGAAGTAAGAAGTAAGATCAGCGGCGTGCACACGGTTATGACACTGGGTATGCGGCGGAGTAGTCGGTCACAAAAACTTTTTCTTTTATAGATTTTTAGCAATTAGCCATAGATAATACAGATATATATTAGTATAGATGCGCAACTCTAAAATTGAAACTGAGTCTTACAAAAGTTTCGGAATGTCGTTTTTAGATGGCGTTGTACCGTTTTAGTTACTATCAAACCCGCTAGATGGAAGTAGTACCGCCTGATAATTTTTATTGAACTGAATTATGGACAGAAATTAAGTTTTATCGAATGTCGTAGACACAACAACGACCAAGTTCCTCTTTAATAGTGGGATATGGTTGCTGCATAGTAAAATGTTCGCGAGCCCTTATACTGTATACGCCTTGTGTTACCGATAGCGCGATGTAGAAGTCGCTTAGTGGCATCTGTTGTGACTATCCGAAAACTTTCAAACTGTTAGTACCGGATATTCATTTTTAGATGTCTCTGTTCTCTGTTAATTTGTGCATGTATGAGAGTTTCACCCCCCTGCAATTAGCATAGCCACAGCCAAGCGACGGATTTCTAAATCGGAAACCATGCCAACAAAACTAACAGAACTCCATAACTTTTAACATGAAACTTTTGAGTTACATTCCCTTTTTGCTGATTTAATTATTGTAACTCGGATACACACCTACCTTTAGTAGACACAATTTGAATCTTTTTACTGAATGACAATTGTGAGAACTTATTATCACTCAAATCAATTAAAAAGCAAATCACTACCTACAATTTTTATAGAACTTCAGTAATAAACTGTTAAATGTACACACTTTCAAATGTTAAAATGAAAAATCTTTTAAGAAAACTATAAATATTAAATATAATGGCAACCGAAAAATAACAATGCGTTTTCACATGAAAAAATGGCTTCCTTGAATCTGATATTTAAACAAATAAAACCTTACTAAAACAAAAACGCATCATGTGCGTAGTGAGTAATTAGATTTTACGTCAATTATAATTACTCGCATTATAGGCCACCGTGCCACGAATATACCCGATTACTTCCGTGTCCCGACAACTGCCGAACTTCGCCGAAGTCTATAAGCATGCCGTAGGAGTTGGACGACTCGCGCCTTGGGATATTCATAGGTGTGTGCGTTTGCGAACTGTGTACGGACACTAAAATTACTACACACATGCGAACAAATCTACTGCTACACGACAAGGCAGGAGTCGCATCACCAACATGTCGCTAAACGCCTGCCAAACATAATGTACTTGTAAATAGGTGCTATTATAAAATATTAGGCGTTTTTAAGTTATTATATTTTGTTTATTCATTTATTTACTATTAATTAAAGTCATATAAAACGTCCGAACGTTTTATTAAAATATCTGTGAATGGTAAGTAAGTAAAGCACTGCATTTCTGCCTTTATGGAGCGCACGCCACTGAGTAAGATAGTAAGATTGTATAACCAATATAGAAATGAAAAATTGTTGAATTTGAGTTTGTACTCAGTTTTACAAATATGCAAATGGAGGAGCATGGAATTTGGAAAAGTTAAAGTTATTTTGGAGGAGGCGCGATCCGTCCTAATATTTTTATACTCGTACCTACAACTAATTTGTAATTATGTTTAAAAAGTACATTAAATTATTAAAAATAACGTTACATATAGCAGGTACCTCACACTACCGATCACCATACGTACCTATAATATATATTTATGTCTTTCACATTCAATTCACTACATTTATATTTTTCGTTTAGTTTCTAAGATGCAAAGGAATTGTTATACATTTCAAAATTCAATTGTGGTCGAATTTCGACCACTCGCGGTGGGGAAATACAAGACCGGCCACGCTCTTGTATTTTCATAGTATACATTATGGTAACCGCTTACGACTAGCCTTTTACCCGTTTATCGATCTAAAAAAATCTATACGGATGGTTATCATCATTGTAATGATTAAAGGACCATGCAAAATTCGTCCCCACCCACCAACAGATTTCAAACCTATTTCGGTAATTAGCTCTTGCCACTCTATATTGTATATACTATATGCACTCTGTAGCTATTAACCGAGATAGGCTTCTGTTGGTGGGTGGGGACACTGCCTATACAGTTTTTTGCATGGTCCTTTATTAGATATTCAGTTGAATTCGATCAATCCATGCACTGTACTGAAAGTACCGTAGTGAATACAAGGTAAATGTATCCTATATAAGTAAAATAGGAGATCATGAATAGCACCCATCAGGTAATACGTTTGCTCGCGTGGAACCTTTTTATACGCATCCTGTTAAATGCTCTCAAACTGATTGGGAACACTGTACCAGATTTTGCGAGGTACCTTTAATGTAGCTAATGAAAAGTTTATGATCTGTGGAATGAGGAAATTGATTTGTTAACCCTTTCCTTTACATAACATTATGTATATATGGAAAAGTTAGTAGAAGAGGATGATAAGTATATTTTTTGTTATTTAATAGATTTTTTTAAACTCAAAGCGTCATACCGTCCAGCATGATCCAATGGCGCGGCTTTGAAGCGGACTAGTTGTAGGCTAGAATCTATATCTATACATATCTATACAGATAAACAAAATTGAAGTGTCTGTATGTAACTTCAAATTAACAGCTTTTCACATAATGAATTTGAAAGTATATTCAGTACTTACAATAAAATACCAATTTTTTAAATTTTTGTCTGTCCGTCTGTCTGTCTGTCTGTCGGTCTGTCTGTCTGTTTGTTCCGGATAATATCTGAAACGGCTGGACCGATTTTCACGGGACTTTCACTAGCAGATAGCTGATGTTATAAGGACCTACATAGGCTACCTTTATTTTAGGGTTTCGTTTAAAAAAAATGGTTCCGCTTTTGTTAGTTCTGCGCAAACGAAGTTGCGGGCATCAGCTAGTTATAAAATATGATTGACACTATTAACACCGATAGCCGTAAGTACTTACGCTGGATTTGTTGGCTGGACGGTCAGTGTTGCGCTTAAGGCATGATTAAGATAAACGTAAAACATTCTTAACCGTTAGATAGTTGGAATTATTATCTTAACTATTTTCGATATAATCTCAGTTCGGTCAAAGCCACGACTTATACGCGCCAAAGCGGGATACCTAGAAAATACAAATGAGGTATTTTTAACGATTTTACAAGTAAGCCCATGTTATAATATAAGGTCTTTTTCGTACATGTGTAACGCATTTCGCAACATTAAACAGTGAAACAAGCCGAGCCGTCGGATAAATGAGTCGAATTAAAAACGATTCCGAGTTAATGTTAACTCGAAATCGTTTTTAATTCGACTCATTTATTCGGCGGCTCGGCTCGCTCATTATACTGTCATCAATACAGAGTACCGCACTTAAAACTTATTTTAAACCGTCTTTCCGTTTTGTTTTCCAATTATTTAAAGTTTTCAAAGTTTTTAGGGTTCCGTATACGAAGGTTACAATCGGGACCCTGTAACTTGGACATCGCTGTCCGTCAGTACGTCCGTTTGTCCGGGCTGCATCTCGTGAACGTGATAGCTTGAATGAACTTGAAATCTTCACAGATGATGTATTTTAGATGCCCATACAGCAAACATACTAAAAACAATAATAATAACAATAATATTTAAGTTAATTCGATCAGTTATTTCTACCAGCAAGCCAAATTTTCGGAATAATAAAATAAGAACAGACAACTACACCGACATACGACCTTAGGCTACATATAAAATCCTAAGTTATAAGAAGAAATAATATTTTATGCTGTTATAAATAAATTTCAGGATTGAACATTGAACTCGGCACCCATTTAGATTTCACTTCTTTTGTCGTTGAAGTCAACAACCAAGGCATAAGTATATCATAATATTGAACTTGGCACACTTTTCACATTTATGTTTTCAATAGGATTATTTTGTTTTTTATATTTAATTTTGTTACACAGCGCCATGGGGTATTAAATATATAAATATAGGCGGTAATTGGAAAACCGTTTTTTTTTGTATACACCATAATATTATTATTAAATTTCGAAAACACAACACAGCAGAAAATTCTTTGCAAATACAATGACAACAATAAGGCTTCTTTCGCTTCTCGGCAAAATCGAGATTAGTCTGGACGAATTGGGACTCGATTCGGGGAATTGTTTTCATTAAAATATATTTGAGGCTCCTTTCTAAGCCAGATAATAACAGCGGCGGTATAATGAAGAGCCTTGGTATACGACTCCAAATCTAAAGGAAGGTTTATCCATAGGCCTGTAATTTGTTTTTTTACCCGACTGCGCTAGAAGGACGTTTTTCGAGTATGGTCAAGACGTGTCGTGTAGTCAAATCTGAGTGCTAATTTTTCTATCGCGACTCTCGTGGGAATGTCAATTGATGTCGGCCATGATTGTCGGCCATGAATATGCGCACTGCTATTATATTTTATCATTTTTGACTGTAATAGAAACGTAAAGTAAAAAAAAAACTTTCGGTGATGTTTATTACTACTTATTATGCACAATATACAATCAAGCTATAAATAGTATCGTAGGAGCACTCATATGTTGTTAAAAAAGTTAATTGAGTGAATTTTATAAATTATTTTTTACTAAAGGGTGCAGTTGTAACCTGTGTATAGCTTATAATACACCTAAAATGGTGAATACTACTTCAATAGCACTATTGTAACTCTTTGTTCCCACCTTTTTATCACTTTTATAAAACTATTACGTCACTTTAAGCTCTAAAATTGTGGGCCCAATCCAGGGTTATAAGATAGTTATAGCGTGCTATACCACTAGTTGTTAGACCTTTTATAGAACCTTAGGTTTTTAAGTTTCTCTTAAGTAGCTCATTTAGCGCTTATTCTTATTACCAAAATGTTACTTGGGAAGGCTTAGGCCTAGCCCACGGCGACTTTTTGTAGTTATGCTGTCGCGCGTTTTGCAAACGATCGACAGCATCGCTACTAGCGCGCGTTAGTCGCATTTGCATCGCGCTACAGAAATGATGCCGACGAGCTACTAATGCGCTACAGCTTTGTGACTGTGTCGATGCAAACGCGCGACCTCAACGGAGTCCATCTTGCAACTGTGACGATCGCAGAACTTTAGTGCGATTACCGCGACAGAAGCGCGGTAGTATCGCGCTTACATTGCGACTGTATCGTGATTATGTGGGCGAGGGGCGAGGGCACACAGCTAGTGACCGTATCGCGACTGTATCGTGATTATGTGGGCGAGGGGCGAGGGCACACAGCTAGTGACCATATCGCGACTGTATCGTGATTATGTGGGTGAGGGGCGAGGGCACACAGCTAGTGACCTTATCGCGACTGTATCGTGATTATGTGGGCGAGGGGCGAGGGCACACAGCTAGTGACCGTATCGCGACTGTATCGTGATTATGTGGGCGAGGGGCGAGGGCACACAGCTAGTGACCGTATCGTGACTGTATCGTGATTATGTGGGCGAGGGCCGAGGGCACACAGCTAGTGACCGTATCGCGACTGTATCGTGATTATGTGGGCGAGGGGCGAGGGCACACAGCTAGTGACCGTATCGCGACTGTATCGTGATTATGTGGGTGAGGGGCGAGGGCACACAGCTAGTGACCGTATCGCGACTGTATCGTGATTATGTGGGCGAGGGGCGAGGGCACACAGCTAGTGACCGTATCGCGACTGTATCGTGATTATGTGGGCGAGGGGCGAGGGCACACAGCTAGTGACCGTATCGCGACTGTATCGTGATTGTGGGCGAGGGGCGAGGGCACACAGCTAGTGACCGTATCGCGACTGTATCGTGATTATGTGGGCGAGGGGCGAGGGCACACAGCTAGTGACCGTATCGCGACTGTATCGTGATTATGTGGGCGAGGGGCGAGGGCACACAGCTAGTGACCGTATCGCGACTGTATCGTGATTATGTGGGCGAGGGGCGAGGGCACACAGCTAGTGACCGTATCGCGACTGTATCGTGATTATGTGGGCGAGGGGCGAGGGCACACAGCTAGTGACCGTATCGCGACTGTATCGTGATTATGTGGGCGAGGGGCGAGGGCACACAGCTAGTGACCGTATCGCGACTGCATCGATGCAAATGTGCTACTGCATCGGTACAAAAAGATGGCCCTGGGGAAAGCCGGATTCATAGTAGCGGAGACTTTGGTTAATAACAATAATATGAGTTAAGGGTTTAATTATACTCGTGTATTCAGTTTATATATTTTACGTTTATTAATAAAAAAAGTCAAGATGGCTACCGCTTATCACAGTTGCCGCGCGAGAGGGTTTTACAGCGACGTTCTGTGACGCGGGCGATTGTTTCCATGCTATTGAATGTATGACTGTACTACCTCCAGTGTGAAATATAGTATGAGAAATATATGATTTCATGTGAACATTTTATAGGTACAATGTTTATTAAAATTTTCGCACACCTCGTAATTAAATAAAATAAATAACGTTCTCCGTTTTTTTGACGGTTATAAATAAATCACTTATTAGAAAAAAATAATATATTATGTTAATTTTTGTCATATTGATAGGACATAATAAGGTAAGAGAGAAGAAATAATAATAACAGCAATTTACGCGGGACGAGCCGCGGGACACAGCCAGTTAGTAATTATATTCATTGGAATATTTTGTCGCTCTCCCTGATGTAATCGAAATCGAATTCAAAGATATCAATACTGATATTAATTCTTATTACAAATTCAAGAAGCTTACCAATTAGCATTCATAGTTATCCCGGGGCTTCCGTTTCATGAAACATCAAGGGATTCAAGGGCAATTGTATAGAAAACATTTCAATATCAGCCAAAAAGACTTGACCCAATTACTTTGAATTACAATTAATATTGGCTTACTTACCATTTTTATTTCATAAAAGTCTATGCGCAAAATTATTGGGACTGCAAAACCAATTTTTCAATCATTCTGAAATCAACTGTGGGAGAGCCGTGCTACGGTACGAATGGGTCGGCTCGACCGGATAAATACTGTTAGCGACTGAAGATGGGAATGAAAGCTAACATGAGAAAACTATGATAACTATGCACTACACTACAAATTAAAGAGTAAACCAAGATAGCAGCAACTGTATTCAGTTCGGAACGAAAACCAAAGCAATAATATCAAAAACAAATGTCATATAAAAATAAGTGTCAAAAAACATTGAAAAGTAAATTTGTATAAAAACTTATGGCTATCCAGCCAGTCGCCAACAAATACCGTTATTTATATTATATACTAGCTGTTGCCCGCGACTTCGTCCGCGTCAACTGATGGCGCAATAATGCATTAATTTCGACCAAATTTGATTACCATAAAATGGTTATAGCGAGTCAATCTTAAAAGATAGACATATACTGTCACAGATTATTTAAAGAGAAATGATTCTTTCATACATATTTTTTGGGTAACTTGAACCGTTTACGCAGCGCACGCAACGGAAGCTCTCAAATATGAATAATTTACCCCGTTTTTGCAACATTTTTCACTGATGCTTCGCTCCTATTGGTCGCAGCGTAATTTTATGTAGCTTAAAGCCTTCATTGACAAATGTACTATCGAATACAAAAATAATTTTTCAAATCAATTTAGTAATTCCTGAGATCAGCGCGTTTAAACAAATAACGGAAGCACTCAAAGATGAATAATTTTTCCGTTTTTTACACATTTTCCACTGATTCTTCGCTCCTATTGGTGCAGCGTGATGTTGTATAGCCTAAAGCCTTCCTCGATAAATGGACTATCCAACACAAAAATAATTATTCAATTCGAACCAGTAGTTTCTGAGATTAGCGCGTTCAAACAAACAAATAAACAAACTCTTCAGCTTTATAATATTAGTATAGATAACGGTATTTCACAAGCGTTATTTCACGCCGGTTTTCTGTGAGGTCGCTCACAGAAAACCAGCGTGAAATAACGCTTGCGTTGTGTTTCGCCAAGTGAGTGAGGTTACCGGAGGCCTGAGGGGGGGATTGGGGGTTCTTAGGACCAGGCTGCCGCCCGTGGACACTTGTAACTCCTCTGGTGTCAGAGGAGTTACAAGTATAACTCCTCCGGGCTCCGGTGTTGCGAGCCAAACGATATCCTACAATATTTTATAGAACTCACGTTCATATTTGCAGGTACCGACTTCAAAATTAAGAAGATTGAGTAGATAAATATTTAAAATTTTAGCCAAATTTAAAAGGGGAATTATTTAGAAAATAAGTTTTATTTCATACTTTTTTGTGAATTTTTACTTTGTAAGTCGGTTTAATTTCTTGTTTAAAAATAATCATTTCACCCTTTTTAGTGATATATTTTGTTCAGTTATTATTAATACATCATAAGAACGTCTAAAATAAATCGAGTTTATAATTATTGAATACACGCTAAACTTACATTAGGTATTGTTAATAAGATGATGATGATTACTGTAAGTTACAAAGTGACATAATATGCTTGCAGTTATTTAAACAATGCCGAAATTTCCAAACGCATATCTTTAAAGACTGAGGAGTTCTGTTCAGCGCTTTTGGATCCAGGTTATACCTTGGTACAACATCTTATTTTTTGGTAGCATATGCTTGTGTTACTCCAGTAAGAGTCAAAATCACTATATGTGTCGATTTAAATTTCGAGGAGTTCCCTCGATTCCTCATGGATCGAATCATCAGGTTTCCACTTTAGTGACTAAAGAACTAATTTAGAATTATATCCTTTACAACAACAAAATAATTTTGCAAATAAGTTTACAACAGAAAAATAATTTTGAAAATCGGTTCACAGACGGCGAAGCAATCGGCGAACATACAGAAAAAATAATACATACAGCCGAACGTATAACCGCCTCCTTTTTTGGAAGTCGGTTAAAAAAAGTAGAACCGTATAACCGAGTTTGGCTTGGAGTTCTGATTTAAAAAATTAAAAATAATCACAAAAATAATTATAGGTGGGTACAACAACAACTTAACTGCAACCTCCTAAACTATTCTCTACCTATGTATTATGATTTTATTCTTGCTCATAGCTTCTATACCCGGCGTTTTTGAGATTGCCCGACATGGTGACAAGTGAACCCACTGGCAACCATTTCATTGTCGATTCTGAGATTTTAAGATGTTGACTAAAATTGAATATTATTAACTACACAAATAGATACACTTTTCATTGCAAGCGCCGCGCCGCTCTGCGCGATGCAGCTGGGAATTCGAACTCTTGCAATGAAACGTGTATTAGGGTTCCGTAATACATAAGGAAACCTTATAGTTTAACTCCGTTCGTCTGTCTGTCTGTCCGCACTTCTAGCTTCTGTAATTGTGAATACAATTATTGGATTAAATTTGGTATATATAGTTATATTATAGATTGTGTATAGATTTCGGTTTTGGCATTATAAAATAATAATTTTAGTGGTGGCTCATACATTTGAAGTGGGGATACAGAATATTTTTTCATTCAACTTCATCGTGTTGGTGAAGAGGCCTTTTAAAATAAAGGCATGGTTTCATTTACAAAGTCGATCATTTACGAGTAATCGGCCTCCAAAGTAGTTTGTAAGATATGAACTAGTAAGTTTCCATGCTGATAGATTATATTAAAAACGTTAGGAAAATGATTTTGAACAAAATCGGACAAAAACTTTTGAAGTAATTCGAAGAAAACCTATTGCGCGTTAATAATCACGGAACCCTCCTTAGACTTGTCCTGACATGCTCTCGGTATAGTTATTGTATAATAAAGGTCAATTTTGAAGCGCTATCTTAAAATGGCGCGCCGCGTCTCGTCTCTCTTGAACTGACGCTAATATAGCGCAGAAATGACAGGGCGTAGTGCCGCTCGTGTTCAATGGCCGTAGTGTGGGTAAGTCATGGACACGTTCGTCTGTTGTACGTGGATTCGTTTATGTAAAGGGCAATAGGCAAGCGAACTGAATTTTTTATTGCATAAATGAATATAAGTAACTTCTTAGAAGATTATCAAAAGTCAATATTTTCAAAGGTTTTGCGAAATTTTGTATACAGCGATTTGTATACAAAATTTCGCAAGTCTCGTAAAAACGTTCCATACTAAAGTCGGGCTACGAGGGACGTCACTCTTGGGTTAAAGTGTATGAAGTAAGTATACGGCCGCAGGAATATATTTGTTAATATCTCCGATATTTGTGCGTTTAAGTTCATACTTACCATAATGGATGTTTTTGTATATGATGTAAATAAAATAATGGTTTTGTTTAGATACCAATTTTGCAAAAAAAAAAATTTTGGTACTTTTTAATTAGTAAACTACATATAAAATAATATATTTTTTTACATTTACCAAGTAGTAATGCCTCAATATTTCTTAATATATTCATGAAACTAAATATTTCAGATGTAGTCCGATCCCGTATTGTCGAACTTTAAATCTCAATACACAACGAAACGATCTCAAAGGCATTCAAATCAGCTGATGGCATCTTTAGGTAAGCTAAATAATTTTGTTAGCCTTTTGGTTGCTTAAAGTACTCAGGACTTTAAACGTCTGTCAGTCGACCAATGGTATCGACCTAAACTTAAGCTCTATAAGAGAGAGATAGAGAACTATGTCTAATGTCACCGAGCAAACACCAACGTGTTCATCACTAAAGTGCGGTCGCAGAGTTAAATAGAGTTTCGTACATTGACTCATCACTACTTGCTTGTCTTGTTTTTTTTGCTATCACGCTCCTATAGTGTACCCGTGTGAACGCGATAGCAATATATTCGTGCGCGAGTAAAAGAGACATGTAGCGAGTAGTCAACGTACGAAACTCTACGTGCTCCACGGCCGCACTTCATCACCGACAAAAAACTCTTCCCAGACGAGCAGTTTGCCTTCCGCAAAATGCACAGCTGTCCCGCTCAGGTACACCGCCTAACGGAGTACATTATCTCTAATAAGAATGACAGGAAGATGACATGCGCCGTCTTCTTTGATATTGCAAAAGCCTTTGATAAAATTTGGCACAACGGACTGTTGTACAAACTTTATCAAATGGGCATACCCGATAGTTTGGTACTGTTAATAAGTAATTATTTAAAAGACCGTAAGTTTCATTTCCGCGTGGAAGGCGCACTGTCATCGCCAAGATATATGGAGGCGGGAGTCCCGCAGGGCTCGGTCCTCTCGCCCTCCCTATACAACCTGTACACTTATGACATCCCAAAACACGCTAAGGTGCAACTAGCCATGTTCGCGGACGATACAGCCCTCTATTTCGCGCATAGGGTTCCCTCCTACGCTTCTAAAAAACTCCAGGAGTCAGTCACCGATCTCGGTGAGTGGTTCTCCAAATGGAGAATTGAAGTAAACCCCGACAAAAGTCACGCCATCCAATTTGACAGAAAGGTGTCCCAAACCATACATTATGGTGCCCGTAGAAATATGAGTCCTATTAGCCTGCACGGTAATATCATCCCAGAGACTAATAAAGTCAAATATTTAGGCGTAGTACTAAACAAGTCGATGACATTCACGAGTCACATCTCCAATACGTTACGGAAAGCGAAATTTGTACTTCACAAATTATATCCGCTACTAAATTCGCGAAGCAAAATGTCCCTAAGACATAAGCTTACTTTGTATAAAGTTTGCATTAGAACGATACTCACTTATGCGTGCGTCTCTTTCGCACAAATAAGTGATAACCAGATGGACCGATTGCAAAAAGTCCAAAACCGGTTTCTGCGCATGGCAACAGGTGCCCCCTGGTACATGCGAAACATCGACTTGCATAGAGACTGCGAATTAGTCACGATTAAAGCGTATATCAAAGAACTCGTAGAGAGATTCTTTGATAGAAGCAAAGTTCACCCAAATCCTCTCATTCGAAAGGCCCAGGACTACGAACATGACGCAATGACATTTAGATACCCCTTCAAACGGCCTAAGCATATCTTAGCCGATCCTATAGACCCGATCACAAAATACGTAACGTACTGTGTACAGTTACGTAAACACAAATCACACGCACCCGGTTTGTTAGTAAAGCACCGGGGTCGACGCCGGCGCCTACCCCGAGGACCCATATCAAACACTGACACACGTACCAACGTACAGACCGACCCAAACACGGGACCGAGCCCGAGCCCGAGCTCGAGTTCGCATCCCAGTAGCTTAGTGTCACTACAAAATAGTGTCCGCGACCGCGATATTGTTATAGAGAGCTCTACCAATACCGCGAACCTCATCGACATTAGAACTTACGCGCGCGAGTCATCCCGACCGTACGCGGAAGGGGAGAGGGACGGCCCTCTCAGTTCCGAAATCATTAACAACACGAGCTCCTCTATCGCGATAACTCCGCCGCTAGTTTTTGCTACCGTGCGCGAGCAACCTCACTCATCTGAGAGTGAGGAAGGGGTCGGACCCCTTAGCGGGGGGGACCCGAGTCCCTCCCGTCCTAATAATAGCTTACCCGTAGCTGTCCCCAAAAACCGATCTGAACTTCACCCGGGTGAAGTTAGGGAGGGCCAACCCTCCCATTTACTCTAATCAAACCAACTAGCCACCAGGCTAGTTATAGTCCGATTACGCTAGAGCGGTCTTAACCCGACCGCTAGCATAGACCCTTTCGAAAAAAAAAAAAAAAAAAACGGCCGCACTTTAGAAAAAATATTATAGTTTTAACTTTTAACTTGGATTATATTGTGAAATCCAAACCCAATTCTAATTATTTTTAGGGTTCCGTACTACTCAAGGAGCCCTTCCAGTTTTGCTCTCTCCACCCGTCCGTCCGTCTGTCTGTCTGTCTGCACTTCTGCTTCTGCTTCTGAAATCCTACTACTATTGTAAATTTGAATGTTCGGGAGGATGGACGTTTGTTCCTCTTTCGTTATACCATTGCCAAGCTGTTCAAAAAAAAAAACAGAGCATTATTATTAGCATTACAAGATGAAATCACGCCATCTTGGTTTTCACCACACTTCAAATGTCAGCCAATGTTTCCACCATGTTTTCACAATGTTTTCATCATACTTCAAATGTCAAAATGGCTCAAATGATCCTAAAGTGGGGCCATTTACTTGAGCCACTTTGTTGAACCTAAAAACAGGACATATTTGCAAATCCATGTTACAAATCATTGCTCAAATATTGTAATTGTACTTTATGTGTATTGCTCCGGACCTAATGTTTCGTGAGGTCCATTATTCGTAATACAAGTGAACAATAAATATTTTACTGGATTTTTGTATCGTTATTGGTCCTGTTCATTTAATATTGATCATACCCAGTCCTAGCTTTCATGTTGTTCGCTGGCTTTAGACGTTTGTCGTTCGCGAATGAATGACTCAAATTGTGCAAGCGTGAGACTGCTTGCTTAGCTGTTTACTTTAAATACGATAATTATGAAAATAAATATAATAACTATACCTACTCTGTACTAGGTAGTAGGTACCCGAGTCGCAAGTGATGCTTGAGTGTCGGAACATACCTCATGCGGATAGTCTCAAGCTGTCGAGTGTCGATAGATGGTTTTAGTCGTTTATAATTAGACAATTTCCCTACTTCCTAATCTTCTTTAATTCAAAAAATTATATTTTCTTTTTGCTCAAAATGTCCTCTGGGCCACATTTTCCTCGAACACATGAGGCTAATGCGGATTTATTACGCGTTAAGTTTTGCGGCTTCCATTATTCACTAATGTCGCATTACAGAGCGAGTGTTACTTATGTATGTAGATAATACAATATACCTACTGCCATCACATAAAGTAAGTCACTTAGTATTACATAGGCTTATGTATGTAGATAATACAATATACCTACTGCCATCACATATAGTAAGTCACTTTGCATTACATAGGCTTATGTATGTGGGTAATACAATATACTGCTATTATACTATGCACTTTGTATTTCAGTTAGCTGTTATCAGAACCTCAATTCTCGTATTTAAAGTAGACTTAATTTTACTTAAGAAAAAACTAAAAAAGTTGACACTGTCATGTCACTCTAAATTATCTGAAGAAAATATTGAAAATAAATCGATAATTAAACCAATTTACGTGACGCCGAAAGTAAATAAATATACATTTTTAAGTATTTGCAGTAGAACCCAATATAATTTATAGCGCCCCAAGTGGGTCAAACCGAGTAGATATCCCAAGTAATTCTCCCATATACAACTGACGAAAGAAGGAACGAGGCAACCCCGGGAAGCTGTATGCTGTTTTTTTTTCAAAAGTGAGCCCAGGAGCTGTCCAAAGCCATCAATGAAGTTTACCGATCTCCTATCCAATCCAACATTACTCAAGAAAATGAGCACATAGTTCACGGTCTTTTTTTATCTTAGATAAGCAGTTTATTTTCATATAATTTTTGTTTATAGTTTATTTTATTAACTATATTAAATATTAGTCATCGTTCACAGTTAAATTTTACCAACATATGACAAGAAGCCAGGATGCAGGGACCTCCACAGATATTACGACCGTGTCCTTGGGAAATCTGCAGCAATGCTCCCACTGTTCCCGATATTTTAAAAGCCAGCGAGGTTTGAACATTCATGTAGGCAAATGCCACAAACAGCTTCCCACCCTCATTCCACTAATAACCACTTCACTTCCGAACCCCATCTATCAAACCAGTTTCTGGCAAAAAATATCCAAATTTAAACGTTTTGTACCAGTACTAAAACGGATCCCTAGGGGTGCCAGGGTGACCGTAGCCCAGAAGCTTGCTGAGACAATACGCCACACAGTGCTGGAAAACTCGAGGCAAGCCTGGGAAAATCTACTCACCTTTCCCTACCGATTTCTGCATGTCACTAGGGATCCGCTCAACAATGCCTCCCTCACTTCAAGAATAAAAAAGAACTGTGTTTCGGACATTAACCTCAACCCAAATTTTTCTTTGCATTCCTCGGCCAAATTTAACCTCGTGAAATCTGTAGAAAATAAAATAAGTGAGGGAGACATTAAGGGTGCAGCGCGGCTCCTGTTTTCCAATGACACGGTCGCCCCCGACTGCCCAGAGACCATCATCGCCCTGCAAAACAAACATCCGTCACAATCCAACCCTTTCACAGCTTCCGATGAGGCCCTACCACCACTACAAACGTCGGCAGATAAAGTACGCGGAGCCATCATGTCCTTTCTTCCGGGTTCAGCTGGCGGCCTTGACGGTCTCACCCCTCAGCATCTGAAGGACCTCACCAGCGGTTGCTGCGGGGAGGCCGGCGAGAAGCTCCTGAATGAACTCACGAATCTGTGTAACCTGATGCTACGTGGAGGGGTCGCATCAGATATCGTGGACATTCTATATGGAGCTAACCTCTGCGCTTTGAAGAAGAGAGATGGTGGCATTCGTCCGATTGCTGTCGGCTCCACATACCGGCGCCTTACAGCCAAACTAGCCTGCAAATCGATCACTACCCTCGCGTCGTACTTCCAGCCGAAACAGCCTGCAAAGGGGGCTGTGAGGCCGCCGTTCACTCTTTCAGAACAGCTATTCACAATCAAGGCGATGATGTGTTTCTGAAGGTCGACGTCAAAAACGCCTTTAACTCAGTTAAGCGAGGCGCCATGTTGGCCCAAATAAAATCCAAAGCCCCTGCCATTCTACCATTCATACTCCAGTGTTACAACGACCCCACCAAACTCATTTACAAAGATCACCTCATCTCATCCGAAGTGGGCTGCCAACAGGGCGACCCTCTCGGTCCAGCAATTTTCAGCCTGGCCATACACCCGGTCATCGAGCTTCTAAATTCAAAATTTAATGTTTGGTATTTAGATGACGGGACCATTGGAAGCGATGCACCCACGGTACTATCCGACTTCCAGACTCTGATTCGCGAGTTCCAAAAAATAGGTCTGGAGCTAAACCTAGGAAAGTGCGAACTTTTTGTGCCAGACAGTTGTGAGGATAGAAACGCGATTATATCCAGCTTTAAAGAAATAGCTCCACAACTGTCTGTCATCGATAAGGATTCGCTCTTCCTTTTGGGCTCGCCTATTTTAGACGAATCTCTCCCAGAATTCATAAATAATAAACTACAAAATTTTAGTGAAACTTTAGACCGCCTCCTCCAAATTAACTGTCACATGGCCTTCACCCTAAGACTATGTCCAGAAACTGCGTAAGCCTGCGTAAACCTACGCACGTAGAGATTCTTATCTTATCACAACAAAATTTCTGCCGGTCTATCTGTGATGCCAACTTGGGACTTTTTCCCTAAATTTAGGGAGAAAAGTATCTGAAGGGGCTAAGAATCTTATGCTTGTGTTATTTAAATATGCAATTAAACTGCTTGTCGATAAGTAATATACAGCACACTATTTTTTTAACCGACTTCCAAAAAAGAGGCGGCTATACGTTCGGCAACATATATATATTTTTTTATTTTCGTTTGTTTCGTTTGTCCAGTACAGCTGGTCCCTGTGGAGGAAGTAGACCGCAACCCTCTATGCCATCGACTCTACATTTGCACTTACAATGCCAGATCTCTTTTATCTTATGAAAGATTAATGGATTTTAAACTAGCAATCTCAAAAATTAATTACGACATCATTGGCTTAGCAGAAATAAGGAGAAGTGAATATAATATCGAAGAGGACAACGAACATATATTCTGCTCCTATGGCGAAACCAAAGGACAATACGGAGTAGGATTTCTCATTAAGAAAAAATTTAAGTTAAACATACAAAGTTTCATTGCACTGTCTGAACGAATATGCATTCTAAACCTTAATTTTAACAGCAAAACATTATCATTAATACAGGCTCACGCGCCTACCATTGATTCTAGTGAACAAGAAATATTTAATTTCTACAACCAACTCCAAAATGCACGTCACCAGTGTTATCAACATCAAATAATAATGGGAGATTTCAACGCGCGCGTCGGACAACGTCTCGCTGGGGAAGAAAGAATCCTAGGTAACTACTGCTTTGGGCAAAGAGACAATAGAGGCGAAATTCTTCTATAATTTTGCTGGGAAAATAACCTATACATTTTAAATAGTCTTTTTAAAAAGAATAGTAAAAATATGTGGACGTGGTTGTCTCCTAAGAATACACGAAGCCAAATAGACTACATATTGACTAATCATAGAGAAAATATAACTAATATCGAAGTACTTTATAAATTACAATTTCCCAGTGATCATAGACTCATTAGAAGCACATTAGGTATGACAAAAATGAAGAAAAGTAGAGCAAATTACAAAAATTTAACAACTAAATTAATAACACCAGATAATCAAGAACATTTCCTGAAAAATTTTAAAGAAAAAATTGATACTGCTAATTTGTACGAATGCGAAGATGTAGAGTATTTTTATAATACACTGAAAAAATGTATACTAGAAAGCCTAAATTGCGTTAAAAATGTGACTCCCAAGAAACACACTTTTATAACAGATGATATAAAGAGACTTATTCATAGAAGACATGAACTGACAACAAAGAAAAAATTAAATAACAAAGAAAAGGAAGAGCGCAGTTATTTATATAAAAATATACATAGACTTATTAAAAAAGAGCATCAGAAATATAGAATCAAAATACTAGAAAACCACTTAAGTTCGACAGGAAGTATGAAGAAAGGCTATAAAGCGCTAACGAATACTAAGCAATGGATACCGTGTTTAAAAGAAAACGGAAGTAACAAGAAGACTTTCTCAAGATCAAAGATAATAGTTTTATCTTTGATCTTGAGAAAGTTTTATAAAAATCTTTACTCGTCAAAAACCGACAATCAACTAGAAATTGAGCCGCTCACATGTAATTCTACCACTCTTGACAGGTTTTCAGGCACTGAAATTATAAAGAAAATAGACAAGCTAAAAGAAGACAAAAGCAATGGACCAGATGGTGTTCCCAATCAAGCAATAAAAATAGGTAAGAGCGTGTTAGCTCCCCTACTAACTAACTTATTTAACACGATTTTAAATCATAGAAAAATTCCCTCCGATTGGGCAAAATCTGACATAATACTACTGTACAAGAAAGGCGACCCAGCAAATATAAATAACTACAGACCAATTAGCCTACAACCCAATATATACAAACTTTTTGCCTCTTGCCTTGTAGATCGTATAGAAAAATATACCGATAAACACCAACCACCAGAACAAGCAGGTTTCAGAAAAAGTTTTTCAACAACTGACCATATTCATACATTAGAGCAAATAATAGAGAAATATGAGGAACATCAGCGTCCGCTCTACTTGGCTTTTATTGATTATGCTAAAGCGTTCGATTCAATATCTCATAGTAGTATGTGGACGGCTCTATATGAATGCGATGTGCCGACAGAAACTATAGACCTCATAAAAGATATTTATAACAAAAGCATATCCCGTGTAAAAATGGAAACAAAAGGCTCAGAAATAAAAATTTGTAGAGGAGCTAGGCAAGGAGATCCACTCTCGCCTAGAATATTCATCACTGTTCTTGAAAGCATCATGAGAAAACTAAACTGGCAAAAAAGAGGTATAAACATAAAAGGTGATTTTCTGAGCAATCTTAGGTTCGCAGACGACATCATTATCTTCTCAGAAACAGCTGTCCAACTAGAAAAAATGGTTTGCGAACTACACACAGTGAGTCAAGAAATAGGTTTAGAGCTTAATACTATTAAAACAAAAATAATGACTAACTCTATCTTACTCCCGATTAAAGTCAACGGTACCCCTCTCGAATATGTACAATAATATATATATCTAGGAAAACAAATAGCTTTCATAAAATCAAGACAACAAGATGAAATAAATAGAAGAATCAACATTACATGGAATAAGTTTTGGAGTTACAAAGAAGTGCTAAAATCAAACCTTCCTATAAAACTTAAGAAAAAAGTGCTTGACTCCTGCTTACTTCCATGTCTTTCGTATGGTAGCCAAACCTGGATATACAACAACAAAACAAAAAACAAATTACAAGTTACCCAAAGAGCTATGGAACGTAGTATTTTGAATATAAAAAAGAGTGACAGAAAGCGAAACTCAGATATAAGAAAAATAACAAATGTAATAGATGCTTTGGAACATTGTCAAAAACTAAAATGGAAATGGGCCGGACATGTAGCGCGAATGAACAAACAGAAATGGACATACAAAGTAACTAACTGGAAAGGACCACAAAACAAACGAAAAAGAGGAAGACCAAGAGCAAGATGGACAGACGAAATAATTAAAATTGCTGGTAAAGATTGGATGATCAAAGCTAATGATAGAGTTGTATGGCAAAATATGGAGGAGGCCTTTACTCGTAGAGAGGTCCTTAATATAAATACAAACACTTAAATATAATAAACAAAATAAAAATGTAATAATATTAAATTAATAATAATAATAAATTACATACTTAATTATTAAGAATCTAAATTATCATACCAGAAAAATGTAAAATTTAATTTGATATTTTTATATTCATTAAATTTAATTTGTAAAAATAATTATAATAATTATAGAAAATGTTGCATGTAATACAAAAATAAAATTGAAATATTATAATTATGTAGAAAGATAAGTAAAATAAACAATAACTATAAATACCTACTTAGCACTGTTAAAAAGGATTGTGTACATAAAATTAAAATAATATTAATCTGATTATTATATTCGATTTGAAAATATTACTTATTACACAGAAAATCATGCATGAAATTATAATATGATAGATATAAATAATATGATACAGATAATAATAATTAATACAATAACAATGTAATTATTAATAAGTCGTTGCAATTTGTATGTATTTATTAAGGAATAAATGAGGCTATTTATTATATATTATTATTATTATATTTTTGTTTGTATGTTATACCATAATCCCGCCTTCTGTGGACCGATATTCATTTATTTTTTACTTTGATGATTTTATTTTAATAAAGGATATAATCCTAAATTAATCCCTGTGATGATTGATCAAAATGGTGACCTGATGATGGGATCCATAAGGAATCGAGGGAATTCCTCGAATTTTATATATTCAGACACCATGTCACACATACGCTGAGCCTGGCCACAGACGTTCTTCATTGACATTCTTAAAGTTCGAACTGTCATTTAAGAATCTGAAAGATTATGCACGTGTGTGGGCTATGCGTGTTTTGTATGGAAACTTTGCCTTCGACCTGAATTTGACGTTCTTAAAGAATGTCAAATTTAGAACGTCTGTGGCCAGACTTATGGGTCATACTGACCACACCTACAAGCACAAGGCCGCGGATTTGCAGGCAAAAATTATAAATGATTGATGATGATGATGATGAATGACACTATTGACAATAATGATACTGTTATACTATAAGCACCGTTGCTGGATTTGCTGCTTGGCCCGTGAGTATGGCGCTTTAGGGTAAATATTATTTTTGTTGGTTATTTTATAATTATAATCGAATTTAAATAATAACGTTAAATTATCTAAACATTTAATTTTAATAATACATATTCACAATTCGTTCTTAAAATCATACATTAACATTTTGTTTTTCATTGTTGGTGCAAGGCAACTTGCCAAAATTATATTGTTTTTGTTATTGTCCTACTCATTTTGCTCGAAAATGAGCAATCATCGTTTTTTTTTTCTTCGGAAATGACGGATGTTGGAAAGCATGTGTAGGACTTCCGAAAGATATTAGCAAAGTAGTTTTACTGTATAAAGATCTTTATAGGTATGTTTTTCTAAATAAGTAATACTTACATATTTGGTATGTAACTTTTTTGATTTTTAACGGTAAGTACCTATATATTTTATCGTATTATGTAACTTTATGAAGTTTCGATATGGCATAAGTACTTTAATAATTATATTTGAGAGTCTTCGCATGCTAGGTAAAATCCACGGGAACCGTACTATTTGTTTTAGGGAGAAATATTTTTTGAAACTTGGCAACTCGATCTTACTACGCTTTCATTGCACTCCAAAATACAGGGGATGACACTTTTGACTATTTCAAATCGATATCAATTGTGTGTTGAAGGTTTTAATATAAATGTCTTCAGAAATAATTGGTTTTGACAAAACATTGACAGCACAAAATTTCGGAACACTCTGTAAAGTAAAATGCCAACAGTGTCAACCGATCTGAATGCTGTGTAACGAATGAACTGAATACTTCTGTCTCACTTTGAATCATACAATCGGAGCGAGAAAAACATTTTTCTTTCACTTTGTGTCTCGCGCGTACTCGAGGTAGCTGCGTAATTGCTGCATCTATTGAGTCAGGGGCGGAGCACCTATACGTGTGGTATGGGCATACCCACAACCCCAACAGCCTTGTGAGTGCATACTTTCAAGGTCTATTAATTTATAATCAAAATAGGTTCAGTGGGTAGTAGTATTGGTATTGTTAGCCTTTTGAGTCTTACCTGGTGCTTTTTACCTGCTGGTCATACTTATATTATTGTTAAAATACATATTTATAGTAGTGGATTTAGTGTTAAGCGGACCTTTAGTCAGGTAGATTGAAGAAAACGCAAAATTTGTCACCTCTCCATAAATTTTCGGCCCTTTTTTATTTACTAACCAACAGATTTAAGAAAAAATAATACTTTGTTTGAACCGATAGGAATTACTCCTGCCGATGTTATATAATCTATAATTTGTGTATGTTTCTTTACTATATATGCATATATTTTTTATTTAATTAATTTATAATCTTAGTTGATGTTAATTTGTTTAAGGTACCTATATTGAAAGCTTATTTTTTTACCAAACATAAAATAATTTTTTTGCTAAATAAGCGAAAAACTTTCTCACTCACTCCGCGCGTTAGCTTTTAATTAACATAATATTATAAAGAAAATAATAAAATTCTTTTTTTATATTCTAATAACCATGTTATGAAGGAAATAATATAATCAAGATTTTCGGGCCACATCTTCGTTTGAGAGCTGGATCCGTGCCTGAATCAACCAAAGCGGTTTAATAGGTCAATTTTGTACGATACGCGCATAGCTAAAATAATACGCACGTAGCTCCTGGACGCAATGTATGGGGCCCTAGTACCTCGACTACGTGCGTAGACCTTACGTGCGTAAGAATACGCAGTTTCTGGACATAGTCTAATCCGTTATTGCGTTTTCGTACCAAAATTTACGTATGTCTTGCGGTGTTGTCAACTGTGGAAGTTCCCTCAACTTCTCAAACAGTTGGATGATACCATAAAACATACGCTCTCCACGATTTTGAACATTAGTTTTGATGACCGCTCATGGACTCAGGCAACGCTTCCAGTAAGGTTCGGTGGCCTGGGTGTTCGAAAACCTTCCGACATATCACTCCCGGCCTACTTGTCCTCAGTCCACGCCAACCATAGACTCATCTTCAAAATACTAGAGCACCAATCCTACTCCATTATAGTTCCCTTTCTGGACGAGGCCAAGGACGTCTGGAGCGCAACTAGTGCTTGTAGCGAATTGCCTGACAACGTTTTTTCCCAAAGGCTCTGGGACGAGCCACTCTGCAGACTGGTACGGAATAATCTCCTTAATACGTCTTCCAGTCCTGTGGAGCAGGCTCGCCTCTTAGCAGCGGAAAAGTGGGAGTCGGGCCTTTGGCTACAAGCGTTGCCATCACCCAATACGGGCACATTGCTGGATCGAACCGCTTTCCGAATAGCCACTTCCCTGCGTCTTGGCACCTCCCACGTCGTCCCCCACCGCTGCGTTTGTGGTGCAAACGTGGACAGCCTCGGACACCACGGTCTGTCCTGTCAGCGAAGCGCGGGCCGCATCTCCCGACATCACTGCCTGAACGACCTCATCCGTCGGGCTCTTGTCACCGCCGGAGTACCAGCTGTGCTGGAACCCTCTGGCTTGGCGCGCGACGATGGCAAGAGACCAGACGGTATGACCCTGGTCCCTTGGAGAGTGGGACGGGCTCTTGTATGGGACGCTACTTGCGTAGATACACTTGCTCCGTCCCATGTCCAGGGCACCTCGAGCAATGAGCACCCATGTGCAGGTGCGGCCGCCAATCAGGCGGAGAACTTCAAGCGGCGCAAATATGAGAACCTTAGTGGGGATCTCATATTTGAACCGTTTGGGGTTGAAACCCTAGGTTCATGGGGTCCGGGTGCGCACAAACTTTTCAGAGAGATTTCCAAAAAACTAATTGAGGCCACCCGAGACCCCAGAGCCGGCACCTATCTGACCCAAAGAGTGAGTATCGTAATCCAGCGGGGAAACTCTTTGAGCCTTCTAGGTACTCTGCCTGGTGGGGACGACCTGGGAGATTTCTTTTTATTGTAGCTTTTTAAGTTTTTCTAGTTTTAATATTTTTTAAGTAGTTAGCAGCTAGTAGATATAATACCATAATTGTTATTTTGTTGAATAAAATTATTTATTTTACTTTGTTTGGATTGAAAGTGTAGCGACATGTTACCATGAACGGGTTTTATGACGACCAATCACAGCGCGTTTCACGTTGGTTTAAAGTTCATAAAAACACCTTTTGAGAGTTTAAGCGTGCCGGGACTTGATTGTAATTGTATTGCAGGTTTTATTTAGCAGAATTGCCCCTCAGATCGCTGGCCAAATCATTATTCCATTTTTTGGTATCTCTGGTACCGCGTTTATAACTGAAATGCATTAGTTCTGCGTATACTAATACCGAATGTAAATTAAACATTAAACCAATTTGAATGTGGGACCACAGCCGGTCGTAAATAACGGCGCCACAAAACACAGATTAAACAAAATATCAACTCAATAATTGAGTAAAATTATACGAGCGGTTATCGGAAGTAAACAGGAGCGAATGAAATATAGTGCCAAATGGGTTTCGCTCGATGTATTCACCAAATGGCGAATTCGGACTCAGCTCTTTAAGGAAATAGAATAAGATAAATTAAATTAGAGTAAGGAATAAAGTGCTTACAGTAGGTAAAATTGATACAAGTGACAGAGCCACCATAGAAGTTGCTTCGTATGGTCCGTTTTTACTTTAGGTTTTACAACCTGTTTCTCACGTCTATGTAGTAATTATTATTGTTAGTGTGAGTATTAATCTAAGTTAACGTGTGTGTGTGTGTGTAAAATAAGTTTTGGTCTCACATATATTATAATAGTGCTCGCGACTTCGTGCTCTCATGGGAAATCTCGCGGGAACCGAGCATTTTGTCGCTATAAATGTAGCTTATATCCTTCCCCGTGGTCTACTATATATGTGTGCAAAAATTCGTCAAAGTCGGTCCAGCAGTTTCGGAGTCAATTAAATGCAAACGAACAAACAAATCTTCCCTCTTTATACATAATATTAAATAATATGATAATTTTAATTCATTCAGCAGTTTTTTGTACGAAACAATCACCCCACATCCCTACAAACTTTCGCATTTTTAATGTAAGTTACATGAGCAGGGTAAAATAGAAGAATATATAATTATGTACACTAAAATGTAATAAAGAGGAAAAGTTTGTTTTTCGTTTGAATTGAACCGGCTCCGAAACTACTGGACCGATTTTTAAAAAAATTGGCACAGATGTAGTAGGCCACGGGGAAGAACATAGGCTACTTCTTATCGCGGAAAAATATACGCTTCCCGCGATATTTCCTTTTGCACGCACGAAGTCGCAGGCAACATTTAGTACTCGTAATAGATAAGCAGGATAAAATAGTAGAATATATTTTACACCTCGGATTTACGATTTGATATATCTAGACTATATTTTATCATCGTATGCGACAGTATCCTCTGGGAGCGACATTCTTAAATTTTCATACAAAAGTAAGCGCCGGCGTAAAGTGAAAAGAAAATTGGAGACGGAATTTTACCCCGCACTTTATTCCAACATTTATGACGATGCTGTTGAAACATTTATACTTCATCTCCCGGAAGGTTTTTGTCGGCGCCGGAAGAGAGAGAATTTAACGAACGTCACTATCGGGCGCTATCGGTGTTTACGTGAATAACGTTAATTTACATCTGACATTTATTGCTGTGAATTGTTGAAAATGAAATTATTTATTCATTGAATTGACATAGCAATATTTTATATTCTATGGTTACAATTCACAGCAGTGTAATAATGAGAAGGAAATTAAGTTGAAACGAACATTGTCAGATACGTACAAATCCATATGTCGCGATATTATAGCGGAAAGGTGTAGCTACGGGAACAGTACATTTTGCCAAGTAAAAATTAACCTTTTAGTTATTCAAAGTCTTATCAACAAAGTTTGATACCAACTAGGTAAATATTATCAAAATCCGTTTAGTGATCTTACATAATAGACAAACAGTTACTTAATTTGCAACAAGATGTTGATCGCAACTTCGCACGTATAAAAAGGAATCCCGCGAGAACCGTACATTTTGCAGCGATAAAAAGTAGCCTATGTGTCTAAATTACACTCATACCAAATTTCATAAAATTCCGTTCAGTAGTTTTTGCGTGGAAGAGTGCCAAACATCCACACATCCAGCCTTAAAAATTTCGTGTTTATAATATTAACAGGGATATTAATTATTAGTAGTATTTTTTTCCATTCGTATAAAAAATAACATGCTTCAATTCGTATATTGTATTCGTATTATGAGATTAATAACTTGCTAAACTTACTCTCGAGTAAATTAGATTCTAAACATTAGACCAGCCACATAATGCGTGTGCCCGGTGCGGGTGATGTTGATTAGCCAGTGTATTAGCCAGGCAGTTATTGGCTACCGATTAGCTGGCTAACGAGAGCCACATTGCCGACCGACTAGCGGCTAGCCAGCGACAGCCGTGATTGGCTAATGCCGGGGCTATCAAGTAAGCGGAGTAACATACACGCTGTTAATCAAACAAGTAATTTTAGGATGATTTACAATTTACAATGGCTCCTAAAATCTTTAAGCTAATTTTCCTAAATCCTACCTACTTTAGTAGTATTATTTATCTTTGGAACAGTAAATGTGAGGATACTTACGATCCGGCCCTATTAAGAGGAAACCTAAAATAAATTTAACCTACATTTTACCCGACTACGAAGCTACTAAGTCAAAAGGAAGAGTAATGTTTTTGGCAGTGTATGTATTTTTAATGATGTAATTGATTGTACTGTCGGTTATTTTTAATGAGCCTAAGCTACTGATCAGATTTTAATAAATGAATAAGTTCGTTATAATAGCCCGGGTAACTTCAGCTATAGCTATAGTATTTATGTAGTCCCGAGTACATAAATAGTTTCTTAAGGATTTTTTTTTAATTAATTATTTTCATAAAGAAATATACATAATATAATGGTATAGTTAAGGACAGCGGCCTTGACTCAAATTAAAGTGAATTCAAAAACAATGAACGCTTATCAGTGCTCCAAAACGTTTCTAAAAACTGTGAGTAAATAGTACATAAACTCTTAAGAGTATAAATAGTGAATATAAGTGCTATATATTATAAGTGTTAAATTTCATAAAAGTGGTGTTAAATAATTGTTCACGAGTTTATTCTCGTTATAATTTCTTAATCATAGCTTGTTTTAATTGGAAAATTATTGTTGTACATAAGAAAAATTAGTGGCTAAAGTAAATAACGTAGATGTAACTTGTAAAGTAAATAGATTTAAGGAAATTGAGATTATAGTGATGAAATTATATGGCTTTAATAAACTTGCATTTTTTAAACTTATGTATTGCTTATAAAATGTATATTTAAATTATGTAATTATGTATTGGTTTATGGTAAATAAAGAATTTAACATTATGCGTTTTACTTATCCTGGCTCATGGTAAATGGGTAAAATTATGGAAAATAGCCGTATAGAGAGTTAAGAGAGAGATAGCAATATAAGAATGTGGGAAGAGTACATTTGGGTTCTCTATACGGCATTGCCAGGTAAGCTAACGACTTTTTGTGAAAAATGTTCTCCTCAAATCAGTGTTTTAATTATACGCCCCAACTCTGCCCGAATTGGTGTAACCTTGCTATCTTCGAGTCTGATCAGAGCCGGTGGTGAAAACCTAGTGGAAAAATACAGTCCCATACAGGTATTGTACACTCCATGAACAACTAAGGATTGTCCGGAGTGTAACACAATATTATGCAAAGTAGCATAAGCAATTGCAAATTTATTTATAAATTATTAAGTAATCTAACAAAATATATAAATTTGAACATAAAACAAATAAAATTAATAATAAAAAATGTTAATCTCATTTATCTGAGACCTTGTCTAAGTACCTACAAGTCATCATTGTTATTCTCCTAGTGGGTTACTGGTGATGCTGATGATAGGATAAATGGATTTTGGAACAGCAATCCCTCAAGTGAACCTGTGTGGATCGAGTTCGGCTCGAGCTCGTGACGTATGGCCTCTATTACAGGCCTAATCTGAGAGCGCTCGCCCATATTTCATGACACTACACGGGGTGTCCCCAACGTTCTACAGATCAACCTGGACCGACAGGCCGAAATGTATGAAACTTAGGAAGCGTAACGCGTAGGTAACTGTCAGCGCGTACGTAATGGCGCCTCTTCACATTCGCCGATTGTAAGCTCCACACGTTGGCTATCTAGATGGCCATAACGGTGTGTGCCATAACTGTACCATCGTGTGGATTAGGGGTTAGCACACTGTTGGAATTATGGGCCACAACTGTGACGCTACTTTGCCAAGATCCGTGCGGTGTCGGTTTTTCGACGAAAGATCAAAGGGTTGTGGCTAGATGGCCGTTGAAACGAAGAGCGTTTAAAAAAGCGTGCTTTTATAAATAAGTTGAAAAGTAAATAAACGTAAGCGTTTAACACTTATACTTATCGTTTATAGACATTATGCTATAAGTGTGGTATGAGCAAAGAAAAATAGTTCTTATGTCAGCGCAATAAGAATGAAAATTCTTTAATGTAGCTCATCACTCTTTTAAAGTTTTAATAAACGGCTTATTTTTTGTAATTTTAACTTAAATGCTTTTTCATGTTTATCCACTTTTTGTTAGTTGCGCTTGACGAAAACACGTTATATTACGTTACGCAATCATTCGTATTTTTACCCGACTGCCGGGAGGGTTATGTGTTTAGCGCGTATCATGTATGTATGTATATATGTAATATTCTTTATTACCTTGTATCTTCAGAACCGCTAAACGGATTTTCACATTTGAGGTATCGTTAGATTCGTCTTAATAGCCCAAGTGTTCTTAGATAGGTGACATTAAAAAAAAAAACAAAATGGCGGATGTTTGACGCCATGTTGTGAGGTAAAAAAAAATATCTACCAAGTATATCGAGTGGGGTATCAAAACGAAGGATTTTAAACACTGATTCTAAACATGTATATAACTTGCAGTTTTATATTAAATATAACGATAAATAATAATAATAAAAAACAAAAACCCGCCTGCATAGATAACTACAATTCAAAAGCAAATGAAAAGACTGAAATAAAATAAATAATTAAAAAAATAAAAAAACCCGACTGCGAAAAAGACATATATACCTAAGCAACGCACTAAAAAGACCGAAACAAGTTTGAGAAAACTGACTACATTATGAGCTGAAACCCTAAGTGAAATAATTGACGTTATGTTTGGTAGCAGGCGGGACCCATTCGCAAATTATAAATCGCACATAAATATATAGTCAGTCATAATGTAGTCAGTTTTCTCAAACTTGTTTCGGTCTTTTTAGTGCGTTGCTTAGGTATATATGTCTTTTTTGCAGTCGGGTTTTTTGTTTTTTAATTACTTATAATTGTAATAGTGGTATTTTGGTAATTTACCGTGAACTTTTAATGTAAATAATAAATATAATAATGGTTCATATGGACGTAATATAAACTTTTCGTTCAGTGTTTTAGTATTAAGTTTATTGAGTTTTTGTCGTAAGTACTGCTTAATATAAAAATTAATTATTCAGATTTCAGACAGACCTAAGCCTGCAAAGTACGAAGTAAAGTTCATTGAAATCAGCTTTAGCGATCGAAAAACGTAACATAAGCGCAAAAAACATTATAAGTGGCAATAAGTAGATAAGCAGATAAGCAGCTAAGCAGTTAACATTAGTTGCTTTTGAATATTCAATAACGGATAAGTTAACTTTTGATTTTAAGCCGTTTATCACATCTCTAGTTGTGGCCACAGTTATGGCTTTATAGTCCACACGTTGGCACATACTTAGTTCGTCACGAGCTCCGACAGTGAGCGCACGCATACTTTTTTTTGTTTTCATCGTCGAAACTTTTGTCATTTAATATAATTTAGTAATAAAAATGTTTAGTTTAATAACTACGTAGTAACTAATAATAATTAATCTATGTTAACAATGATGATGCACGGTGCGGGGTGCCACAACCGAACGATCGGCGATCGTGTGGGCACCTCGATTCTCGACGCATCGGGCCGCGATTTCTTTAATGCGTGCAAAAAACCGACAGTTCAAGGATAGATTTCTCAAAATTTTGATTTTGAATAAACTTAGCGAGCTAGAGAAATTGTTTTATGTAGGTACTTAGGTAGGTACTTTTTTGTAGAATAATTACCACAATATAATTAAAAATAATTATTTATCTACACTAATATTATAAAGAGGAAAACTTTGTTTGTATGTTTGTTTGTTTGTTTGTTTGTTTGTTTGTAATGAATAGGCTCAAAAAGTACTGGACCGATTTCAAAAATTCTTTCACCATTCGAAAGCTACATTATCCACGAGTAACATAGGCTAAATTTTATTTTGGAAAAAAATAGGGTTCCGTAAGATATTTGGGTTTTTCGGACACAAGGTGTAAAAAATCAACCAGAAAAGTTACTTATTTTGCGTACGCTGCCTAAACTATAAAAGATAGAACCATAAAATGTTCTAATTAATTGTAGATCTTATAAATATCTACAAAAAAGTCCGCGACACACTATACCTATCTATGTCGAGTGAGGCACAACAACCATTTTTTTATTTAGAAATCTTGAATTTTTTTTGGACTACATTTAAACGCGTTTATTTTACTCATGTTATTAATCCTTATCAAAATAAATTATTTCATCACTAAGTACAGTTTATGTAGATAATATTTGGTCTTTGAATGATTAAAATTGGACGTTTGGTTTTGAAGTTATGGCGAAATTAAAATATTACGACTTCTGTTGCACGGCCCGTTGCGAAGTGGGCGTCACCAAGGCGGGGTGCGCGTGCGGGTTAATGTTTAGTTTAGTTTAGTTTAGTTAAATAGTTTAGTTATTTTATAAACATCAAATTGATAATATCTTAAAATATAATACATTATAATATCTATACATTTATACAGTTAAATATAATTTAAGTGTCTGTTTGTAACTTCAAATTAACAGCTTTTTACATAATGAATCTGAAAGTATATTCGGTACTTACAATAAAATACATTTTTTTAAATTTTTGTCTGTCCGTCTGTCTGTCTGTAAGTCGGCCTGTCTGTCTGTTTGTTCCGACTAATCTCTGAAACGGCTGGACCGATTTTCACGGGACTTTCACTAGCAGATAGCTGATGTTATAGGGTACATAGGCTACTTTTATTTTAGGGTTCCGTTTAAAAAAATAGGATTCCGCTTTCGTTAGTCATAAATAAAGTCGCGGGTAAATTTCAGCGATATCCCAAAGTATTGTTCCACGCGGACGAAGTCGCGGGCAAAAGCTATTCCTTAATAAAATAACATTCAAAATAAAATTTACACTTACAGTTTTATTTAAAAATACATATGAATATTTGCTATAACACTTGATTGTTACATTATCACAAAATTTTAATTTAATTTTTAAATGACTGATGGATGTCCCAAAATCATAAATTGACAGCCAGATTTTCTCGATTTTCTAAGTGGTGGAAAGTTCCACTAAAATGATCTGTTCTTTTTTACAGTTTTTTTTTAAATAATAAATAATACCCTTCTAAAATGCCTGCCCTTCTAAAGTGCCTCAAACACCTTTTTTTAACCTTTTCCCTATTTACTTTTAAACTGACCAGGCTAGGCTAAAGTTCCAACTAAATTACATGGCTTTTCTTCCCCCCAACTCCTTATACATTATACTATCAGTCATATACATCAAAATTTAAACATACATAAATACATATAATCACGCCTTTTTCCCGTAAAGGGGTAGGCAGAGACCACTTTATGCACTTGCTACGATCCTTACATACTCGTTTCGCTTCGTTCACTTTCATTCTTATCATACATTCCTCCTCTTACATTCAACGTAGCGAAGCGACTCTCCATGGTCCGCTTTTCACCTCCGCGAGAAACGAGACGTGATGGGTGGTGAACCTCATCGCCGCCATTTTGGATAATTAAATTATTCTTATGATTATCCATTGCGTTTCTACGGATTGGTGGAGAGGGTAGGGATAGGGAAAGGGAAGGATAGGTGGTGTGGAAAGGAAGATTGGTAAGTTTGTGGGAAATAGGAAATGTAGGATATTACCGCCCAGGAGGGTAAGGGATAGGACAGTAATAGCTAGGGAAGCCGGGGTCGCATACCCGTATACTATACCACAACTACCGGACAGGTAAGTTGGGATGAGTATCCCATGACAATTTAAAAATGCCTCAAATATGTTTTTTGGGCATTAAAAAATGTATTTTTCAAAAATTTGTATTTTGGCTAAGTTCCGCTTCTGACCAGCCAGATCTGCATTCTCGTGTTGAGAATAGGAGAAGTACAGGACAAGGTTTCAACTCGCCTCAAATACCTACTCTAAATTTTTTAGTAGCTCTTGGGCTATTTTTGATTAAGATTATTGATTGATGATATGATTAGTTCATCATTCTTTACGTAGGATTGCGTCTTCTCGCGTGTTCACAATGCGATATCAAAGCGCTTTGTGATTGTGATAGGTACCTAAAAATTCTCCCCCGATGGTTGCACGCCTTGTCGTGGCGGTGGGGCTTAGTAACCGTGGATTGGACACCCACGGTAAAGCGAAGAGGCAACCAGGGCCGGCTTGTTTGCCGCCGGCTGGCCCGAGGAGGGTGCTCCCAGCGGGTTGGAGAGTCCGCTGCGGACGCGCTAGGAGGTGGGACCGCAGAAGAAGAGGAGTGCCGGTATTACGGTGCGCCGTACTCCCTATCTTCTGCGGCCGTGGAGGGATCGCAGGGGGAGAGGCGTGGTGGTGTTGTGCCACTCTCCCTACCCCCCTGCGAGCTGGCGAGGCCGTTCCGTACGGTTAACGGCATTGGTGGGGCCGCAGAGGAAGAGACAAGTTGGTATTACGGTGCGCCGCTTGCCCTATCCTCTGCGTCCGAGGTGTGGTCGGTGGCAGAACCATAGCTCAGATCTGCCACCGGGTACCGGTTATGGTGGCTGGTATCCGTGGCCTCCTAGTGGCAGACTCGGGGGGAGTCTGCTACAGTACTGGTGGAGGCCAAGGAGGGAGGCGCACCCTACCATCTGGTGCGCCTGGGGCCTTCGGGCCTAGGATGTAGCCGCTTGTTGGCTGCCGTCGGCGGGGTCGCGGTTGGGAAGGTGGGGGGTGGTTTTTAGTGGGTATACCATGGGTCTCATTAGTCTATACGGGAGTCCCACATCACCACTCAGGTGTCCCCTGCGCCTGGGTGGTATGCGTAATGCATTTTCCCCTCCGGAAAAAAAAAAAAAAAAGGTACCTAAAAATTCTGAAGTATTTGTCTCGATGACACTTTAAGTAACGTTTTCCTGCTTGGCCTACAAGTGTGTCGAGTAGACATAATGCCCCGTCCATACTGCTCCGCGAAGTTACCCGAAGTACGAAATGGCGAAGCGAAATGCGTGCCCACCAGTGTTACCAGAAAAAAAATATAAACTACCGTGTTTAGGAGTTACATACGGTGTTTCGGACTCAAATTACCGTAGTAGCATTCGAAAAATAACGTGTAAATTACCGTGTAAAATGCAACTGAAACAAACTTGAATTTTCAATATTTTAGGTCTACTTTACATAATAAGGGTGCCCGCCCACGAGCGATAATCGGTGACCGGTTTTGTAGGTGAAAAATAGAACATACTGATTGCAATAGTGCAACGCACACGTTATACAAAAAGTCGGTCACAAAATCGGTCATATTCTTGTGGTGGAAAAATCTGCAGAAAAATCGGTGGAAAATCGGCCTACAAAAAGTATGCGGATTGAACTGAAAATCTCGCGAGCGATTGATTCAACATTATTATACAACTAATTTTCATTTAGTTTAGACAAATAGACGGATTACTAGCAGGACTTTATGTACTTTTTAGATGTATGTAATTAGTAAACTACACATAAAATATTATATTTTTTCACATTTACTGAGTAGTAATGCCTCAATATATCTGAGTATATTACTGAAACTAAATATTTTATAGATGTCATCATCCATAGCGAAATCGACGTGGTCCAGGTAAGACTTTCCTCATATCGTATCAGATTCTATCTACTATTTCCATATTTCATAATAAACGCTTTTAAGTTCCAGCTGTAGACGCTCAACCTTATATCCCTGTTTAGTTTGAAAAGGGATAAACCCTTTTCATATAGTTCTAAAAATAATTGCCTATCCTTACCTCAACCGAAACATTTTTTATTGTACCATTATTTACGATATAACTTCTCACAAGTTATTTTTGAAAGATCGGCACCGGCCAGAGAGGTTGGTTTAATTTGTTTAGGCACAAAATAAATAATAATACAAGCTTGTTATTATTTGTTTCTAGTTAGAAACAACAACTTTATGCTAAGTTATATTACCCTAAATTATTATTGTTGCCCATTATAATATTAAGTAAAAATATTATATATTAATATTAGTATGTTTTAAATTCAATGAAAAATGGTTTAGAATTTACACCTTTCCGTCCGATGAACAGTATAATTATGGTGCAATCTATACTAATATTATAAATGCGAAAGTGTGTCTCTGTCTGTTTGTCTGTCTGACCTCTACACGCTTTAACTGCTGAACTGATTTTTATGAAATTTGGTATAAACATACTTTGGGTCCCGGGAACGGACATAGGATATTTTTATCCCGAAAAAGTAGTGTTCCCGCGGGATAATGTATTTACGCGTGCGTAGCCGCGCGCAGAAGCTAGTTAAATAAATAAATAAATAAATAAATAAATAAATCTTTATTCTGCCATTTTTAACATTACACCACCATAGTATACACATAGATAACAAAGGTACAATTAATATTAGCATGAAAATAAAACAAGCAAAGAAAATATACCTACTTACAACTAAAGTATTAATAAAAATAACAAAGCCGTTGACTTGTTTCAAACAACTTATGTATCTGTATGACCATTAATAACAAACATATAAAGATTAAAAATAACAAAATAATTACGGCGGTGCAACACCCAAAACGCGCAGAATCGGAGATCCACTCAGGTTATGACGACAAGGGAAAGTCGTCCCTGGTCTTCCGTGGACCCCTTGTTTCCGGGCAGGGGACGAGCAAACTACAGCAGTCTCTTAAACATATAATTTAATAATAATATAATAAATTACAATTTTTACGGCAACACACAATAATATTAAATACCTACTGAGAACCCAATTTATCGCTTTTTTTTTCAAATTGCAATCTATTCAATATTTACGTCGCAAAGTTGAGTGTTTAGTAAATACAGTTTATATTTATTTTTAAAATTACAAACAGTCTTCAGAGCACGAAACGGTGGAGGCAGATTATTCCAAATTTTGCTGGCGACATGTCTGAAACTACCCCTAAACGCAGCGGTATGATGTAGCTGTGAGATCATTAGGTAGCTCGACCCCCTCGTGGTCATATTTAGTTGTTTTTGACTTGCCCACTGCAGTTTACCGTAAAGATAAGATGGAATTTGAAAATTGACTACGCCAAACAAAAGAGTAGCAAAATGCAATTGCCTACGGTAATCCATTCGCAGCCAGCGTAAACTGTTGATGTATGGCGTTACATGTGCGCGAGGGGGAATGGAACAACAGAATCTGGCGCATGCATTTTGCACCCTCTGAATGAGTTTTTTTGACCTAGACAGCAAGCAGGGGCCTATAACTGCGTCCGCGTAATTTAATTTAGATAAGACTAGAGATTCACATAGTTTTACACGCAAATCCCTAGACAAGAAATTTATAATTTTATATAAGAGTTTTAACCTATAAAAACAATTCCTAACGGTCGCAATCACATGATTCTCAAATCTTAATCCTTCGTCCATTAATATTCCTAAATTTTTTGCTTCCCTGACCCTTTCAATTTTCTGTCCCTTAATAGCTATATATGGCTCAGCATTACAAATTTTTCGCACTTGATGTGTAGTGCCTAATACCATGTACTTGGTTTTTGAAGGGTTTAATACTAAGGCATTGTCATCAGACCACTGTGATATTCGCGCTAGGTCTTCGTTAAGTTTATTTAATGCTTCATTTAAATATGGGAGTTTAAACGAAATATACAGCTGAATGTCGTCTGCATAGATGTGATGTTTACAATGTTTTATATGTTGTGTAACATCTGCACCGTACAAACCGAACATTGATGGTCCAATGACTGAACCCTGAGGCACGCCCCTATCTACGTGGCACGGGTCAGATCGCGATAGGATGCCCTCATTGTTTTCTACTTCAACAATTTGAGTACGGTTGTTCATGTAACTCGAGAACCAGGCAATTGCGTTTTCGTCAAAACCATAATATTTTAATTTGGAAAGTAGTAGGGGTATATTTATGGAGTCAAACGCACGAGAGTAATCGAGGAAGACTAATACAGATCCCTCACCGGTATCTTGTGCACATAAAATGTTATCGATAACATCAATAAGAGCGGTTGTCGTACCATGTCGCTTACGGAAACCTGACTGGACTGTAGGTAAAATGTTGTTTATTTCTAAGTAGGAAGATATTTGCATGCACACCACCTTTTCCAGAATCTTTGACATGCAAGGCAAGATACTAATAGGTCTTAAGTCCCTCAGCTCAGTCACAGTGTCTTTTTTAGCTAGGGGCTTAACAATAGCACGCTGCCATAATTTAGGAAAAGAATGAGAAGTTAAAGATTTATTAATTAAAAAAGTAATTATACAGAGACAAGAAGGAACACGGCAGGCCATGAGTAGCATATCCAAGGAAATACCGTCAATTCCTAGCGCGTTAGAATGAAGTGATTTTAAAATTTTTAACACATCTTCATCAGTAATAGTCGTAAAGCTAAATGACGATGAGCTAAATTTATGAGACTCAAAGAAAGAAAGTGTGGATTGTGGCACGACGTTAGGACCAGGAATATTTAGAAAATGAGCATTAATTATTGATGGTTGACATAGATGTTGTGGAAGTACTAGATCAGATTTGGGTTTCTTTATAACAATTTGTTTTTTAAGATTCTGCCACATCGATTTAGGATTTTTTATACTAGAGTTTATAAACGTATTAAAATAAGCTACCTTCTCCCTATTAATAGCACTTGATACCTCATGTTTTAATTCCTTATAGAAATTAAAATGCGCGATGTTTTTAGATTTTCGTGCTCTCCTGTGTGCCGCATTCCTTTGTTTCATCAAGAGTTTGATATTATACGTAATCCATGGGTACTGGTATTCCTTTACGACTAATGTTTTGACAGGAGCTAGTTGATCAAAAACCCATAGTATGTTTGAATTGAGATCTCGCACTAGATCGTTAATGTCTGTAGCGTGTGTTAAGTTGTTCCAGTCAATCATATTCATAACATAATCGAAATCACTAGTCTCAATATCTTTTATGGACCTATAAGAAATCGTTTTAGCTATAGGTTTAACTTTAGGTATGTTGATATAAAAGTATATGAAAGCGTGGTGGCTAAGATCAGGAATGTAATCGACCCAGACTCGATCCATATATGCGTTAGCACAGACAAGGTCGAGAAGAGTTTCAGTGTCGGTGCTGAAGTGAGTGGCTTCGGTGGTAAATTGACGCAGATGATGTATAGATAAGAAGTCATCAAGCATTTTGTATTGGTTACAGTTAGTGTTTAGAAAGTCTATGTTGAAGTCACCTGTTAAATACATGAAATCGTAATAGGGTAAACTAGTAATTGTGTCAGTGAGGGCTTCAAGAAATACATTTGCAGATAACCAGGGTGGCCGATAAGCAGTACCCACATAAATAATTTTGCCGTTTACCTTAAAAGAAAGCCACATTTGTTCCACGGAAGAAGACGGTATGTGGTGAGTATGCATTTGAACGCCTAAGCCTCGTTTTATATAGAAGCCTACTCCACCCCCACGAGATCTTACATGGTCAGGTCTAGGTATGTGTACAAGCCTATAGCCAGGAATACGTGGAGCACGGCCCTCCTCACCCTGTCTCAACCACGTTTCATTGATACCAACCAGGTCACAGTCATGTCTATCCATCGCCATCAAAAACTCATCGTGCCTAGACCCTAGTGAACCGGGATTTAAAAAACCAATTTTAATTTTTTTTAGTTTAACCATTGAATAAGTTGTATTTATATGTTAATTGTATATTTTGTAATATATTCCCGGTGTAAATTAGTTTATAGTAAATATCGAAATTGCAATGTAATAGACATAGTTCATAAATAACAACAATAATTACCCTATAATTTAATGTACATAATATTAAGAAAATAATGCTCTTATAATAATATATTCTTGTGAATAAAGACTGCATTGATTTAGGTATTACACAGCCGTTTATCATTATTATTATTGTAAAATAAGACTGACTTATAAATGTATCATAGTTATATAAAAAACTTGAAACTAGGTAATATACCAATTTATATCGCGATATTTTACAGCATAAATTACATTTAACTATAAGTAATGATACAATGGTAGACCAAATTAAGCAATACAAAAAATTCGTGCAATGTCGCTTTCTGATCTGATACGCTGTACAGGAGAACCGGGATCACGACGGGCGAAGATATGCCCTCCGCGCGTCCATACATAGCGCCAGTTATTACGACGACCCTCCTCACGGGCCTTGTAAAACAGTGTACGATTGAGCCTGGTGAGATGCTCATTAATGTAGATGCGAGCCGGCTGGCCATCCGTGATACCTGTGGTGTCGACGCCACGGCGAACTCGAGCCGCCTTAAGTATATTGTCTCGCACTATCCTGCGGGATAGGCGAGTAATGATAGGCCGCGGGTTTTGGCGCTCGTCTCCCTCGACTCCAGACCTCCTGGAACCCCTCCGCTCAGCACTAATAATATCTCGCTCGTCTAGCTCGATACCAATTTTTTTTGCTAGTAGGTTAACAAGATGCAGTACATTTTCGCCGTTGCATTCGTGTACGCCTGTAACTTGTATGTCATTGCGCAGATAATCTTGTTCACGTTGATTAAATTCATATTTCAGCTCGTCTATTGCACTAGTTACCGCCGGGTCCTGGCCGGGAGTGCGCGCGTGCGCATCGATGCGCTGCTCTGCTGCGGTCACTCGCTTCTCGAGCCCGTCTAAACGGTTATTAATTTCTGCCATAGTCGAGTTAAGTTTAGATATCTCCTGACTAAAGGTTTTCATTTCATTCCGCACAGACATAATCACCTCCCTTAGGAGTCTCATCTCCTCCGCCAGGGGGTTAGGCGAAAAACTCGCGTCGGCGAAGGTGTCCATGGGGGAAGCTAGACTTTCAGAAGCAGGTGTTATTGTAGGAGAGGCTCTGCAACAACGGCAAGACCATTTGGTCGCGTTTTTTGGGTCAAATGCCATTCCTCTGGCGCATGCCGGGTGGAACACTCCCGTGCACTTATTGCATTTGATCCCATCAGCTACACTGACGAATTTGCCACACAATGAGCACTTAAAATTAGGCATCCTGAGGTATGTTATTTTTTTAATTTCCACACAAAATTTTGAAGATTAGCTTGTCTTTATTCGCACCGTAGGATTAACACTTCTTAACACCAGTAACACATTAACACAGACGGCGAAGATCTAAAGGCTTAGAAGTAATAAATTATTTTATATAGGATTTTACCATTAGTATTGTACTTAATTATATACTTTTAACTTTCAAATATTACTTAAAACCATTAATTTGTTTAAAATAATTAGCAGAGACTTGTGTTTACTTTTATTATACCTACCCGAAAAAAAAAAAAAAAAAAAAAAAGTTCGTTCTACATAAGGCGCGTTTCGCATCAAGCATTAAGGGTCATTTCACACCGCGACAATACGCGAAACCCGACATTGCGCTGCATTTTTAAGATAGCTATTCGAAATTGAACTTTAAACACTATACAAAAAGATAAATGTTTCATATGCCATACACTACACATGCGATGTGTAGTGTAGTGCAACCTGACATTCGAACTCTTCGAACTTACTGTAAGCAATAAAGTTCAATTTTGAATAGCTATTTTAAAATTGCAGCGCAATGTCTGGTGTCATTTCGGTTTGGTGTGGAGTGATCCTTCGGGCCTACTACAATCTTCAAATAAGTGTCGATTAGCTTATTCGGATGTTTTGTCGCTGTTCACTTCATATCGAGCGACAGAGACAAGACAAGCAAGTAAGCTATCTTCAGTGGATCGTGAAACTCAATGTAAAGAAATATCTAAATATATAAAAAGCAAACCTGACTGACCCATCTATCAACGCACAGCCGAAACTACTGAATGGATTTCGCTGAAATTTGACATACAGATAGTTGTAACGACGAAAGCATCCGCTAAGAAAGAATTTTTGAACATTAGCCCCCTGAGATGGTGAAAAAGGGGTTAAAATTTTGTATGAAAACCGAACTACACGCGGACGAAGTCGCGGGAAGAAGCTAGTACCAAATAAAACTGCTCCTGCTCAAACATCACTCATATTATATTCCGCCAACCAAACGACGCAATTTCACCCGAAATCACTCACAAATATTCTGCGGCGAGACATATTTTTTCCTTAACCCGTTAGATATGAATTTTCAATGTAACGCTCATATTTTCATATGGGAACCTCGTCTCTGGGCCGATCAGCCGCTGATATATCGCGCGGGGTGCGCCTCACCCCCCCACTCCCCACCCCGCGCCGGTAACACGGCCGAACGGGTTACTTTGTGCTAAATTGCGGGCGCCTGTGCTCATTTTTTGTGAATCTTATTTTATTGACGAAATAAAAATAGAAGCTATTCTTCAAAAAGGGTATACTCATGTGTTGAGTTTGTTATAAATCTAAATAAGTCTAATGATACAAAATATTATTTACGTATCGGCCATGAATTACTCCGTCACGTCACTATGCCTGCAGTGGGGCTAGCACGAACAATTGACAAGTACGTGTATATGTAACGTTATCTAAAGAAAATTAGAAAAAAAATGATAGCGCCCGTACAATTGACTTTCGATAAAGTTACGAATAGTGAGTTGTCAATTGCTCCTGCTTGGGCCGCTCAGGCTACTGACCTGCAGAATATGTTACCTGCCCTGTCGTATTTTAAGCATATTCACCCTTATTAATAAAAATATTTACACCATGGATAAGCAAATCCAAATCGCTCTCTTTGTCTATCAAGTGACTGTTCCAAAGTATCTGACAGAGACAGCCATGTTGGATTAGCTAATCCGTGGTTTAAATAATTTTATTAATAATAAGACTGCTACCTCCTTATTAATAAAAATATTTACACCATGGATTAGCAAATCCAAATCGCTCTCTTTGTCTATCAAGTGACTGTTCCAAACTATCTGACAGAGACAGCCATGTTGGATTAGCTAATCCATGGTGTAAATAATTTTATTAATAAGGGAGCTAATGTTTAAGCGTCACATTAGTAGTTAAAAACCTGCGTAACGAGCTATAAAAGAGGGCCACTCGGTCAATTTATACGGTGTATAGAGTTCCGTACCCGAAGTATATAAACGGGGCTCTATTACTAAGACTCCGCTGTCTGTCCGTCTGTCTGTCTGTTACCAGGCTGTAATCTCATGAACTGTGACAGTTAGCTGAATTTCCACCAAAGATATAACTGTTGCTATTATGACTACGAACGCTGAAAACAGAATAAAACATATTTAAGTTGGGCTTCCATGTTCAATATAAGTAGGTAGGTGATTTTTCCGGTTCATACGGCACCCTTCACGCGAGTACAACCAGCAAATGGCTGGCTTTTAGAATATCTTCTCTTATGCATTTGAACTTTCAAATGCTTGAAATATATTTTTCACACAAGATAAATTTAATATAAGTAGCAGCAAAAATATACAGTGCTCGAATGTGGTAGATTATAACTTAATATCACTTCATTAAAGCGGCTTTTCGTGCAGAAAAATTCATTATACAATTTTTAATAAAGCATTATTTTCTCGCAGAAAACTTGGACGGTGATTAAAGTTGGAGCGAGCGCTTTGTAATATAAAATTATAATCAGTTCCACTTTTATAATCTCTTTAACAGCTTTTATATGAATACGAAACCCCTTTCTTCGAACATTAAATCCCGCGCTTGAATGGAAAAAAGTTTATTTAGTCAAACGAAACATAAAACATAATACATCCATTGAGCACTGAAAATTTGTATTTTTAATAGAGTTAGTTAACACACTTATCACACATGAACTTTGTATGTAGCTAGAGGTCGGCTATGTGGTTGAAATTCGACCATTATAGTTCATATTCAAATTTTTTAGTTTCACCTTTTTAGGGTTCTTTTGCCTATGAAAAATATGCAAATAAAACGTGAAACAAAGATTAACAATAATTATATTATGTCATAGCAAGCCAACCACCCACTGTTATTATACAAACGTATAGTAGTATAAGATAAGACTTTTTGTATATCTAAGCATAATCAAAAAGTATTACCTTTCTGCACACCTTCCTCCACAAAAACTGTAACTATGCCAAATTTCACTCTTCCGTTGGCAGAATTCTCCTAAAACTGTACTTAAGGTTTTTGCTTTACGTATTAATTTATATTATAATACTATGATACAACAAAATCAGTTAGAATGTAGAGACTCGGGATCTATACTATAATATTATAAAGCTGAAGAGTTTGTTTGTGTGTTTGAACGCGCTAATCTCAGGAACTACTGGTTCGAATTGAAAAATGATTTTTGTGTTGGATAGTTCATTTATCGAGGAAGGAAGAAAAGCTATAATAATATCATGCTAAGCTCAATACGAGCGGAGCGCCAATCAAGAATGTTTCAAAATCTTTTTTTTTTTCCTTTAAGAGCTTTCGCTGTGTACGCTGCGGAAACGGTTAAAATTTCGTTAAAATTATGTATGACAGAACTGTTTCCCTTTAGAAATCCTAAAAAAACTGTATGTCTATCTTTTAAGGTTGGCTCACAATAACCTTTTTATGCTAACCATTTTTTTTCTAAAATTAAGCATTATTTGTGAGGGCGTTTTCATAAAGCTCCGTGGCCTAGTGGGTAGACCGTTTTGTTCGCACTCGAGAGAGTGCAGGTTCGAATCCCAGGTTGTGGTGTGTACCAATGTGACTTTTTCAGATCTTAAGTACATTATACGGGCGCTCTAATGGTGAAGGAAAACATCGTGAGGAAATCCGCACATAGTTGGCCCCAGACGTATTGACCAGTTCATTCCTCTGGACTAGGCTGACTATGTTGTGAGAATGCCGTATGTGCTTGAGCAACCATACGATATTTAAAAACCAACTGTCCCAGGCACTACAGTATTTCAAGAGTGGTTACTTCGCTCGGAGAATACTGTATAGAATATAGATTATCCATTAATAATGTAAAGGCCTAAGTTTTTTTAAGCTTTTTTTCATAAATATGATATTAATCCTTATCCAAGTAAATACGTTAAATTCATTACAAACATTTAATTTAGAAGAAATTTGCCGTTTACATCATTTGGTTTCAATGAGTATTTTAGAAGATATCGCACTACTAAAATAATCAGCACGCAATAATAATGTACGGCGCGCTGCGGGCAGTCGTGAGGGGGAAGCGCTTCTCCTTCTACGTAAATGAAAACGCGGGTTAATTTTAGCGATATCCCAAATTAACTGATCCACGCGGGCAAAAGCTAGTAACAGAATAAGGGTCAGCCACACTGAAACACGACCCGACGCGACGCGGCGCTGCATTTTTTAAGATAGCTATTCAAAATTGAACCTTATTCACTACACAAAAAGATATCTACACGTTTCATATGACACACATGCGCTGTGCAGTGCGGTGCAATCTGATATTCAAACTCTTAGGGCGGTGTTCTTGGTCGGTTCTTATTTCTAAGTTCGCCTTATAGATATGCTTAAGGTGACATTTCGATTCACAGTCGTAACTTAAGCATTATCTTATGTATTATTTCATACAAGTAAGGCGGAATTATTCGAAAATTCTTAAGTATTTTCTTAAGCAACGACCAAGAATTCGGCCTTACAATGAAGCGTGTCTCTTCGTGTGTAATGAATACAGTTTGTAGAATAGAGTAGAGTGTGTTTTGAATAACTATCTTTAAAATGCAGCGCTGCATCGCGTATCGTTTCGTTTCAGTGTGAATGGACCCTCAGTCGCAGTGCGGCGCGGATCTTATATTCATAATATTATTGCACCAGGGGCGCACCGCGCAGGGGCTCGCTGCAATCGAAACCTTTCTGCCTGCTCTGTACCGCACCTGTGTCCGAGGAAAAATCTTTTCACCTGTTTTCTTGTGACTTTCAAGTCCGTATTATTTCTAAGGCGAATTATTAGATTTACGGAGATTTATGAGACCGGTTTTAAAATGTGTATTCAGACATTTCTAAAAAGTAAACGGAATTTTTTATACGTCTACTGCTTATTCATTCCATAGAAATTTAAGGAACGGTGAAAAAATAATTCAACGCACACTGAGGGAAGTTTTCTCAAAAATCGTCAAAAAATCATCAGTCTGTCAATCAATCAATGTTTTATTTGCTAGAATATGCTACGAAAATCTATAAAGTTATTTAGACTCCAGTAGATTGAATTATGTATTTGATTTCTTTAACTCAGACTCAATCCATTATGCCTTTTAAAATTCAATCTACAGCACTCAACACTCTGAAAGTTTTTTAACTACGACGTCGCTCAGAATATTTATTCAGTTCTAAATAAAATCGAAATCAAACTTAAGTCCGCTCATTGTCTCGTGGAATATTTGTGACTTCAGAAGCGTAACAGTTTAAGTGTCTTATTATGCGGAATTTTCAATATTATCTAATGTCTTTACTGCTGGAACAAGTCTCTGTAATATCGAGCGCCTAGCTATCAAATGCCTAGATTCTTTAACAGTAATTACTTTTAAGCCCCACATAAAATTAGGGAGGTATGTACTTTACAACTTTTTACGCATACATATACAGTTCATAGCTGTCAGATATAGGTGTATTATACTGATATAATATGTATAATACCTAAACAAAAAAAAAACTGCATAAATTGTTGCATACATGATACCTAAATGCCCTTAAACAGCAACTGTCAAAATGTCAGTTGTATGGCACGCTGGATTTTCATATAATTCTCTTTCGATAAATTTGAAGGGAGCGTCCTAAAAGGCCGGCCGGCCGTCCTAAACGCACTTGCTTGCAACTTCTTTGATGTTGCGGCTGTCCATGGACGACGGTAATCGCTTTCCATCAGGTAATCCGTTTGCTCGATGGCCCCCTAGTTTTACATACAAAAAAAAATTACGAATACTTACAGTTTGTGAATTGAAAGTATTCGTAATTCCACTGAAAGCTTTTTATTTCGATTTAGTTACTTAATAAGCAAAAAGAAAGGGTCAATGGCTAGCCGCACACGTGCAATATTATTGACAGAATAAATTTGTCAATAGGTACTAGTCAACACATACAACAAAAAAAACGGCAATATGTATATTACACAAGGAATATTATTGTCAATATGAGCATTATTGCCAATAATATGGTGTGTGTGCGGCTAGCAGCTTCTGTGGCTCACTGGTTAGCGTGTCGGCGCTCAAGCCGGAGGTCGTAGGTTCCAACCCCGACAAAGGAACAAAACGTTTACAATTTTCCTGGGCCGTGGATGTGTATTATAGGTATGCTTAAAATTTATTAAAAATCTTAAATATTATAATATGTATAGTATAAAATTATTAAATATACTTCCCGTTGTCTGGTCCCTGTCACACAAGTTCTTCGGATACTTACCACGGGGCCAGATTACGAGGCGTGAAGCGATCATAGATACGAGTAGTATTATATTATTATTTATTAAATTACTATCAAGGTTGTATGACGCTACTGTAGGTAATAAATGAAACATCACTCACAAAGCTATCGGCTTTAAGTAAAGTGATGAAACACTCACAAATCCTTTTTATTTGTAAAGAGATAAATTACGCCCTCCTTTTCATATTTCAGAGTCATTTTATATCTGAATGAGGACCGCTGAGCTATTCATACCGTTACTCGCAAAGCTAATAGTCCGCTGGGTTTGTAAACCTTTTTTATTCCATCTGCAATTCTACTCAATTTCCTGAGTAGTTTCCTATACTAACGAACCAATAAAATAAGTTTTTTGGCACGATCTGTCTACCGACGAGCTCTTCTTTTGTTTGTGATTTATGTAATTACTTCCGATGCCCGCAGTCGAGTCCGCATTGAATATACTCGAAGTGCTCCACTTTGCCGGAACTGCTACTGATTGCTAATTATATTGTTACTACTACTAATGTAAAAAAACTTACTAAAATTGTAATTGTAGATAGTAAGTAATTGGGTTTTGGGTTAAACAACCTCCGTGGTCTTTTCGTTAGAGCTTGACTCTCGACTCGGATGTCGTGGTTCAAATCCCCCATTGGAACAGCAGTAATGTTGTTTCCAAGTTTGGTTAGGACAATGCAGGCTGATCACCTGATTGTCTGGCAGGAAAGATGATCCAAGCGTCGTCGGTCGTCGGATGTGCATGAAAAAGTCGGACCTGCGCCTGATCTCTCGCCAGTCGTGTCGGTCATCCGTCCAGTGGGGACTATGAGAGTAAAGGAAGAGACAGTGCTCTTGTGTACTGCGCATACACATAAAAAACTTAGGCCTTTGCATCCGTTAATGGATGATTTATACAGTATTCTCCGAGCGAAATAACCACTCTTGAAATTCTGTAGTGCCTGGGACAGTCGGTTTTTAAATGTCGTATGGTTGCCCAAGCACATACGGCATTCTCACAACACAGTCAGCCTAGTCCAGAGGAATGAACTAGTCAATACGTCTGGGGCCAACTGTGTGCGGGTTTCCTCACGATGTTTTCCTTCGCCGTTAGAGCGTCCGTATAATGTACTTGAGATCTGAAAAAGTGTTATTGGTACACGCCACAACCTGGGATTCGAACTTGGGTATAAGCCGGCTTCGAACTTGGGTATAAAAATATTGGGTGTAAGCCGGCGCCAGGATATCCAAGACCATTGTAAATGGAGCAACTTTCGATCTAGCACCTTATATGAACCATACCTGGTGTTGGCATCATATTATATATCATGAAACACGCCGTATATTGTATTAGTCAAACTATAATCCTACTACTTATATAAATGCGAAAGTTTGTGAGATTTTTTTACACACCACGTCAATCTGATCCCGTGGTAAGTTCTCGAAGAACTTGCGTTACGGGTACCAGTCAACAGAAATATATTTTATACTTTTATACTATACACATATTTAAGATTTTCATTATATTATACACATATTTAATACACATCCATGACCCAGGAACACAGAATTTTTTTTTATTCCTTCGGCGGGATTTGAACCCGCGACTCTCGGCTTGAGCATCAACACTAGGGTTGCCAACATTTCTCCGGCGAAATATAGTATTTTTCAAAATAAACTATAAAAAAATTCTAAAAAATATAGTATTTTATGGAAAAATAAAAAAAAATTCAATGAAATATTATTTATTTATTTACTTTTATAAAAACTATATTTTTTTGAACTTCTTGCATTTTTTAACAATAATTTATCTGAAATAAAAGTGTCATATGCTTTATTACATTCAATTTTAAGATTAATATAAATTAAAAGCTCATTTTTTATTAATGAGATACTACTTCTGTTTCTCTCTTGCCGTTATTTCAAATTCATAACCGAAAATACCCTTTCTGTGAATGCCGAAGTGGCAAGTCATATGTCGAAGCGCGTTTATAAATTTAAAAAATAAGAATTACCTATTTGTTTCAAGTTAGATTTCAGTGTTGAAAATATAGTATTTTGCGTACTATATAATAGTTCAACAATATATATACGCAGGCTCGAAATATAGTACAATACTATATATTATAGTACAGTTGGCAACCCTAATCAACACGCTCAACTAACTGAGCCACAGAGGTCGTTAGAATGGATATATTTTATTATATCGATTGATGGATCTTTGTTACTCTTTTACGCAAAAACTACTTAATGGATTTCGATGAAATTAGCTATGGTAGTAGTTTAGGCTCTTGACTAAAACAGGTTACCTTTTATCTCGAAAAAGTACAAGCCCGCGGGCAAAAACTAGTATTATTAATTAAATGCGAAAATATGTATACCAAATTTCATCAAAATCTATTTTATTATTGGGACAAAGACAATCTACTTTTTACACCGATGCTGTTCGGTTTTCGCGGGATAGGCAGAATTCGTTTAGTGCGATCGAAGTCGCGGCCAACGTCTAGTGTATCACAGTATATTCACTGATAAATAATTGAGATAAAAAATATCTAGCGGAATAAAATATGTGCCAATGCATAAAAATTAGATAACTCATGTAAAAAAGAGCCCTTTCGACATTATCAACCTTACACAAGTGTCAGAAACGTATTATTTTCCTCGAAAACGAAACTATTTCAGTAGCAGCACTCCAAAGGGCTCTCAGGGCGCGGGACGCGATATCTTGCTGCAAATTTATGGCTATTGTATAATACTCCCTGAGAATACTCCCCACACCGATTTCGGTGACGGTGGCCGGTCTCATTGAAATCAAGCCAAACTACACAGGAGTAATTTAAAGTGTGTGCGCAGTACACAAGAGCACTCTCTCTTCCTTTACTCTCGTAACCCAGTGGGACGGATAACCGACACGACTGGCGAGAGATCAGGCGCAGGTCCGACTTTTCACATGACCATTCGACACATGGATCATCTGTCTTGTCAGACAATCTGGTGATCAGCCAGCATTGTCCTAACCAAACTTGGAAACATTTTTTGTTGTTCCAATGCGGGAATCGAACCCACGACCTCAAAGTCGAGAGCCAATGTTCGCACCACTAGACCACGGAGGCTGTTGATTTGATGTTATGGCTCCAACAGAAATACACCATCTGTGAAAATTTTAATAGTCTATCTATCAGTGGCGTGGGGTTCCTATAACTCCATTAACAATATTTACTAGAGTATCCTACAATATTTTATAGCACTCATGTTCAAATTTGCTGGTACCGACTTCAAAATTAAGAAGATTGAGTAGAGAAGTCGTTAAAAATTTAGCCGAATTTAAAACGGGATTTATTTAGAAAATAAATTTTATTTCATACTTTTTTGTGTACGTATTTTTACTTTGGAAGTCGGTTAAATTTTTTGTTTATAATTTAGAACAGTATTCGATCAGCAATTACTTGGTAAAGCATTGTACATATTGTAAATTGAATGTTGCTTGGGAGTTAACAGAAAATAAAATTAACAAACAAAATAAAAGCGATTAGAAATAAACATACGAATTACTTTTCATCTCGAAACAAACGAAGTACAAAGTGCAGCTGTGTTGTAAAACTGAACATTATATAAATGGGCTGTTTGTGAAGTGTAGTTGTACTTGCGCTAGCGAAGACTTTTAATTTAATTCTTTTAAAACAATACCTGCTAGAAAACTTCGGACCTTCGAATAATGGGTGTAAGAAGCTGAAAAAAGCTCATTAATTTCACTGAGAGTGGCGTTTGGTTTTCTAACTTTTAAGACTAAAAGAAAAACGAGTTAAAAGTCTTTGAAAGAATCTTTTGAATTTATTTAAACAACGTTTTTCATTAAAAAGGAGTTTGCTTACATAAAGATGTATATGAGTATAGCACTTACGTTTCCATTTTACCTTAGAAGAGTCCATCACTGCCTTAGCTTGCGGATGACATGAACAGAACAATACTCAACTTCTAAAGAATACCTTGCATGTGTTTTGAAGGTGTGATTGATAAACAAATAATAATAATAACTTCCCACACCGATTTCGGTGACGGTGGCCTAACACAGTGGGACGAACAACCGACACGACTGGCGAGAGATCAGGCGCAGGACCAACTTTTTACATGCCCATCCGTAGCATGGATCATCTTTCTTGTCAGACAATCAGGTGATCAGCCTGCATTGTCCTAACCAAACTAGGAAACAAATTTCTTTGTTGTTGCAATGCAATTTAACTACTTTTTTAAATTCATTAATAGACACATTTTGAATATTTTCCGGGACTCTATTGTAAAGACGTATACATTTGAGATACTGAAGAAAGTTTAAGTTTTAAGAACGTCTTCGCATTACGCAGCTCGGCGCACTTCGGAATTCGAACTGCAATTAAACATGCATCTTATTGGATAATGAATACAGTTCAATTTTGAATTACTAACTTAAAAATGCATCGTCGTGTGGGGTACACACCTTACAGATCAATGTTATTACCAAGTCAGTAGCAGTAGAGCAACACCCGTCTGACAAAGGAGAAGCATCTCACAAACTAGTGTCATAACAAATATTGATTATGAAAGTTATTATTAGATGAAGGTGGACAAAACTTCCATCCTTTGTTGTCAGGAGATTAGTTTTGGGCTCCGTAATGATTAAGGAGTATTATTGAACAGTGCGAATTTTATGATGATCAGTTTCTGACGGAACAAATAAACGAAGTACATTCATTGTTATAGTCTATTCGCGTTAACGTCAGTTCACATAGAGACGTGACGGGACACGGCGCTGCACTTTTTAAAGCGACTCAAAATTCAACTCTATTCACCACACACAGCCCCGGATGTTCAAATTTTTTCGGCGCATTTTGTTCTGGAAGGCTCGAAACTTTGAAGTGAACTAAAATGGAGTTATGTAACATGTTAACTCAATTTTAGATGCTATCCGTGTCTAAGAGTTTTCACACGTTGAAAATGATTAGTTGAAATTATTCTTTGAATTGAAATCATATGCTGAGTGGAGCGGGCTAAATACTTTTAAAAATAATATAATATCGGTTCACAGTTTTTTCGTATTTTTTAGTTCTAGAAACCTCGAAATTTGCCCTGGGCGGCATAAATTCGTGCGCGAGTGAGAGAGACAAGTAGCGATGAGACAACGTACGAAATTCTACGCGCTCCACGACTGTACTTTTCAACGAAATACGTACCTACCTACCTGCACAGTACGCGTAGTGACCTTAGAAATGGTTTCTTTTTACGGAAGATTAAGCAAGATGCAGGTTGATAAGGGAAATCTGTAGTTTTATCCATACCGTCTGCCAGTGTATCTATTTTTGTGTAAACAAAACGCATTTCTATGTTGGTCATGCTTCGCGCATGATATAAATTTTTGCATCGAGATTTTTTACCGTTTCGATTTTGAACCAACAAAAACAGTCGCACGGAACAGGCTGCAGCAATTCGTGCGTAATGTCCGTCTGTCACGGAAAAACAATTCAAATGCTGGATTTGTCCCGTCTATATAAAGGAATGGCGTTGAAAAAGCCATGCATGACTTGTTTGCTATATTTTTCATCCATTGTAAGAGTGCGGGCGTTGACGGTTTTAGCAGTTTTAGTTTTTGTTGTGTCTCAGTGTGAACACTGTTCAGTGCTGACAATCCGGCTACAAAGGATTAGCAGTGGTGGGAACGTCTGGTGAACTTAGGCAGGATACAAATGTAAAAAATATAATATTATATTCTAGTTACACATATATCTTATATGAACGTATGCCATGTTAAAACGCAAGTTGACGATAAAAGTAATATGCCGTAATTCAAACAAATTGCGGTTTACGAAGGGACATGGGTTTTGCAAAATTTAACTAAAATACTTCTTCTCAATCGAAAAACCCTTTCCTTTTTGAGAAGAATCCTTGCAAATCAATCAGTTCACTAGGAATTGAAAGGTAATCCTGATTACATTGAATTAGATGCCTTAAAAGAACAAAAAATATACAAGCACGAAAACAATAGCCATAATTAGAAGCACCGTTTATGAGTAGGTAACATCCTAATGCTGGGAGTCCCTTACGTAGATTGGATCTGACGTGAATATCTCTGATCGAATTAGCCGCCCCATCGAAGTGATCGACGCCGCTGACGCCACAGTTGGGACATGAGCCGGCAACTCGCAAGATGGCGGTAATTAAACTGGATAATACACGGGTCCCGTAGAGTCTGGCAAACAAAAGCTGGGTATTTTGCAAACTTTTAATTTGGTAACTCTATTCGACCTTCAAAGCATATTTGACAAAACGAAAATAGTCAAAAAATTCTGTGGTTTTTGCGTAAAAGCATAGAGAAAGAGTAAAAAAACATTTATTTCACATTTTATTTATCAGTTACTGTCCTGACACACATTGTTCTGTCTTAAATAAGTACAATGCAATCTACACCTTTTCCACTATTTCTGTTTAAGCCTTCTCTGAACTAATCCACAATTATTTCAAGGCCAAAATTAATCAAATCAGTCCAGCCGTTCTCGAGTCTAAGCGAGCCTTTTATATACATAATAATAATTATGTACTACGTTTTATGTCACGTGACGTCCCTTAGGAATAGGATAAAAAATATCCTATGTCCGTATTCTCCTGGTTCTAAGCTACCTCCCCACTTATTTTCAGCTAAATTGGCTAAGTCGTTCTTGAGTTATAAATAGTGTAACTAACACGACTTTCTTTTATATACTACTAGCGGTTTCCCGCGGCTCCGCCCGCTAAATATACTATCGGGTATCCCGCGGGAATATTGTACTTTTCCGGAATAAAAAATATCCAATGTCCTTTCTCGGGACTCAAAGTATGTCTCTACCGAATTTCAGAAAAATCGGTTCAGCTGTTAAAGCGTGAAGAGGTAACAGACAGACAGACATACACACTTTCTCATTTATAGTATTAGTATAGATGCTAGTACTAATTTTTTAATCATCAAGTAACTCATTAGGATAGTTGAATTTTTTCATAGAATGCTGCCACCCTTAAATATTTTGGTGAATTGATCCTTCTGGACGGAGCTGGGACAGATCTCAGCTCCGTCCAGAAATACTATTTTTTTTAGTTAAGTAAGTCCCGTCACCCGTGCCACTAGTGCTGCAGTGTACACTCCTTTGAGATCTCATATGTAGCGAGACAATAGTGATCTATAATTATACCAATTTAAAAATAACTTATCTTCGGTACAGTAAAGAAAATAAACATTAATTTTGCCTTCGTTGTATATTATACAGCGTGTCCCGACATCTATATCGGAGCCTTTAGTGGTAAAAAATATGGAATTTTTTATCGACAAATAAAATACAAACCCCTTTACTCTCAGTGCAATAGTTTAGAAGTTATAACAATTTGTTGGTATCATCTCAGGCAGGGGGCCAGCCAGTCGTCTTTTTCAAATTGTTATAACTTCTAAACTATTGCACTGAGAGTAAAGGGGTTTGTATTTTATTTTAGCAAACGTCCTCTTCTATCGTTTTGGAACAAAAAACAAGCAGGTCAATGGCCTAGATTTTTCACAAAAAGCAAATAATTTAAAAAATTCACCGAAAAAAAATTATATATTTTTTTAAATTACCTTTTTTGTTTTTTTCTTCAAAGAAAATTAAAACATTTTAACTGTGAATTATTGTCCACATGTTAAGTTATCAAATGAGTCCTTTTTTATGTTCCTAGGACATTTACATGAGTAGTGGTGGTCGAATTAGTACGAGAGCCCGAATCTTGGTAACCAAAAAATAAAATGGCTGCCATTTTACAAACGTGAGAGAAAAATAAAATTTGAGGGGCAATTTGTCGATAAAAAATTCCATATTTTTTTACCACTAAAGGGTACGATATAGGTGTCGGGACACGCTGTATAAGTAAAATAAGTCATAACCAATTGGTATTCTGTTATTTTATACTGTACAAAGTGCATTCTATAGGAATAGTTATTCTATTTCTTTCTAAGATTTCTTTTTTTACGTCCGTTTAAGTCAGACCCCAGTCGGGACTGGGTAGTTGACACACTTGTGTGACCCACATGAGGGAGATCATTGTTTTATACACGTTCTGTAGCTTCGCTGCATTCGTATTCTGTAGAACAGTCAATAAGTAAATGCAGATGCAGCAGCGAAGCAGTCTTTTTGTTAATATTTTACTTAACTGGCACAATAAGTAATAAAATAAAATTTACCGCATCTGTCCATTTTGCCACGGTAAACACTATTCTACTATGTCTTTTTCCGGGCCTCAAAGTATTTCCATACAAAAATTAATTTAAATCACTCCAGCGGTTAAACCGAGAAGAGGTAACGACACACTTTTGCATTAATAACACTATACATACTAGCTTTTGCCTGCAGCTCTGTTCTGGCAAATACAGTATCCCACTATTCTTGTTCGGGATAAAAACCTTTGTTATAAATCAGATCTTAAACTAATAACATACAAATTTCATCAAAATCCGTTCTGTGGTTTTTACGTGCGTCAAAAAATTCCATTCATCCATACATCCTCATCATTTTCATCACATTTATAATAGTATGATATAGTTCTACGTTAAACGTAGAACTATTATGATGAATGTCAGAAGATGTATGTCAGAAAGAGTTAACAGTAAAAGATACTGACAAAATAACATTAATTTATTTACATTACCTTCATGAAATTAATTATTCATTCATTCAGGCTTAACCCTTTAAAATCTGAGCACGTCAGTCTCGGGAGTTTTCGTCACGTCACTCGTGTGGGAGTAACGTAACGTAACGTAATTTGTCGCCGTGACAATCTCATTCGTCAGTAGTCAGTACCTATTACCTGTTACTTGGCGAGTTGGCGCAACTAGATGAAGCCCCTGACTCTGCTTAGTCAACGTTAAGGCCGTAAGTACACGGCGTAATTTTAATTCCCGACGTCCGTCCCGTTTGTACGTGGCGTCGTAGCTCCCAAACGGACAAACCTATTTTGATCTAGTTTCTTTTGTTTGAAAGCTGATATGATCGATAGTGTTTTTAGATATAATTAATCATCATCAAATCGCTTGCTGCTTGACAATTTAGGGGTTAATTTTTTTAACTCGAACGGGCTGCTTCGCGCGATACTTGTAAACACGTGATTTAAAGTTAATAAATACTTTTCGTTTGCCAGATTCTAGGAACGTACGCTTTTGGCTCCGTAGATGCTGATTATTGCATTCGAATCTCGTTTTCTGCCGGTCCGTAGCACTCGTTTCGTTCGAGTGATGTTTGCGCGAACTTTTTCGACTGTGAAATTCTAAGAATGCACAAACTGTATAACGGTCTAAAAAACACAATCATCGATTTTTTATGTGAACTTTTTATCTGTTGCGTATGAATGAGTGAATGTTGAACTCTGTATCCGGTCTCGGAACATTAGGGCTGTATTGCTACTGCAGTAGTAGAACTCTCGAGGAACTAACACGTACAAAAGAATAACGAATTCACCATCCATCCATATGGTAAATAATCTTAATATAAGGTTGCTTAAAATCAATTACGATTCACGGATATTTTGGGCAAATAATTAAATGCTTAACATGTTAAAACGTTTGGGCAGAAAAACATATATTATACTGATTTTTTTTACATTGCACTCTCTCCGGCCAACGCCTTAATAGGTCATTAGCCTCACAGAAACAGACGATTTAAGTCTTTCCTTTCCCTCTAAAAGAGATTGGGGAAGCAAAGACTTTGCCTAAACAACATCATTACAATCAGATGTGTCCATAACAACGCGCTTAAGAGCAAACTGTAGTAATAATTTATTTAGTATAGTATATTTTTCGAAATTTTCAATTATTTTCTACCTAAACGTCTTAACATACGCAGTAGATTAAATGCCCAAAATATCCGTAATTGATTTTGAAAAGCCATAAATATGTAATTTAGTTAGACACGTCACACGTCTCACGAGTAAATCGACCTCGCAAAAGTTGCGTGACCTCTCTACCAAACTTTCTACCTTTTCATTGCCCAAATCAGATATCCTCCCTAAGGTAAATAAAAAGTTATAAATCAGATAGTGGCACTCGAACTAGCCAGTCATCCAACTGAACAAGGGAAAACTCTCTGACGCAAATTAAAAGAACATTAATCAAAAACGAAACGGGCACAATACCTCCGAGTCCGGTCCGCCTCATTATTATAGGGGAAAACCAGGATATTTGCTTCACATTTTGAAATCCCTTCATATTTCTTATAAAATAAACTAATATGCTTTATTTTTTAACGAGTCGGTACTTCGGATTTTCATTGACCAATTTATAATAAGTAAAAAACATTTCCTTAAATATATTCTGAGTGTTAGAAATTTTAGCAGACCTATTAATTTTGTGGCATCTACCCCACGTATGGGATGGTAACCTGATTCTTATTAATCCCGTATAGGATAGATCTCTCTATCTCTCTATTTGTCTCTCGAAACGAGGCAAGTATCCCTGAAATAATTTGATCGCATTTTGCCTTCTCATGCAATTACATAGAGACTTACGATAGAGTCAATTTAGGGGTAGCTGAAAAGTCTATCAATCAATAATTGAAACAGTAAGAAATTTATTCGCAAAACTAGAGTTTTTAAAATCGGGGCAACTATGCCCCTGGGGCAACTATCCTTGTTTTACCTTATATTATATATTATCTCTTAGCCGATTTCGACTTCAGCGACTGCTGGACGGGCTCAGCAGCTGGGTACTCACTGCTCCGCGCGATCGTGTGCTCGCATATGGCTGCTATAGCCAATCTTGGCCTTGAAGGTCCTTGAGCACTTCGGGCAGGTGAGTACGCCGCCGCAATAATTGTACAATAAAGCCGTTGGTGGTCTGGCCTTTAACTCGTCTCTCTTAGCGTCGAGTTCGTCTTTGCGTAAATTTTCAAAGGCATCGGTCTTTTGCCTTACAAGACGTCTCCACTCCGAGCGCTTTGAAGCTAATGACTCCCACTTCAAAGGGTCAATACTGCAATTCCTCATATGTCTCTTAAGCACATCCTTGTACCGCAAGAGCTGTCCGCCATGCTTGCGCTTGCCTTCTTGAAGCTCGCTGAAAAAGATGCGCTTTGCCAGCCGTTCATCTGGCATGCGGAACACATGACCACACCAGCGCAGTTGGCGTCGCATCAGATAAGCTTCTATGCCGCAGATATTAGCACGTCGAAGAACTTCAGTGTTTCTGATGCAGTCTGTCCAGTGAATGTTCATAATGTCCCGCAGACATCGGAGATGGAATTGATCCAGTATTTTGATGTGTTTGCGGTAAAGGCACCAAGTCTCAGAGGAGTACAACAGACTCGGTAGGACAACAGCTCTGTAAACAGCTATTTTTGTTGCCAATTTGAGATCATGCGAGCGAAATACCTTGGATCGGAGTTTGCCAAATGAAGCTGAGGCAGCGCCAATTCTGCTATTTATTTCGGCTTCAAGGTCACACTGCGATGTAATCGTGCTTCCCAGATACTTGAACTTCTCTACACGTTTCAGGACATCTTGACGGAGACAGATTTCCAGAGGTTCGTCTGTTGGCATGCCTGTGCTTAATACTTCTGTTTTACTGACATTTATCTTAAGACCGAACTTTGTGCATGCCTCGTCAAGACCAGTCATCAATTGTTGCAGAGAAGTAGGGGACTCGGCTAAAAAGCACAAGTCATCCGCGTACATGATCTCGGTGACTATTTCGTGAGATACCTTGGTACGAGCCTTTAACCTAGCTAGGTTGAAGAGTGATCCATCAGTTCGGAAGCGAATGTGAATGCCCGCAGAGACTTTCTGTAGAGTTTCATTGACTACAGCTGCAAAATAGATAGCGAACAGCGTAGGAGCAAGAACACATCCTTGCTTAACCCCACAACTGACAGGGAAGAAGACCGTTTGTTCCCCATTTGCAGTCACACAGCATGTCATGCCATCATGTAGTAGTCGCAGTAAACGTACAAATTTTGCTGGGCAACCCACCTTCTCCAGGACAATCCATAGGGCTTCACGAGGAACGCTGTCGAATGCCTTTTCTAGGTCGACAAAACACAGAAACAATGGTCGACCTTGTTCACGGCTCTTCTCCTGCAACTGTCGCACACAGAAGATTGCTTCACAGGTTCCTCTCTCTGGACGGAAGCCAAACTGGGTTTCCGGTAGTATTTCTTCCGAAACTGAGATCAAGCGGTTGAGCAGAACCCTGGCAAAGACTTTTCCAGGTGTAGAGAGGAGCGATATGCCACGATATGAATTACAATTGGTCACCTTTGTTCTTATATAGTGAACAGATACGCGAGATCGTAAATTCAGATGGAACTTGCTCATCGCACCACATCTGGGTAAAAAGCTTCCATATCACGACATGTAGCCCCACCCCTCCGTACTTCAAAAGTTCACCAGGGATACCATCGACGCCAACCGCCTTCTTGTTTTGTTGACTCCTGATGGCTACTATCACTTCCCGCAACGTGGGGGGCTCATCAAGTTCCGGCCTTTGTGGGAGAGATGTGATTGCTCTTATCTGCTGAATGTCTACCGATCGGTCAACATTGAGCAGCTCCGCAAAGTGCTCAGCCCAACGGTTCAATACATCCTCCTTGGAGGTCAAGAGCGTCATACCGTCACGTGACCTTAAAGGTACACTACTCCGCTGAGTTATTCCAGTAAGTATTCTTAATTCTCCAAAGAATGCACCAAGTTGGTTTGTATCTGAGAGCCACTGCAGGTACTCCGATTTCTGTAGCCACCATTTATCTTTTAACTCCCTTGTCAACTTTCTGAGGTCAGCACTACTTTTTCTTACTTTATTTGACAGATCTTTCTGACAGTTTTCCTGTTGACGCAGAAGGTTGCGGTGATCTTTAAGCGCTTTACATAATACCTCATCACTCTCATCAAACCAGTCTTCATGGACACGCTTTTTCAGGCCTAAGGCTTGCGTTCCAGCTTCAACAATCTGAGATGTGAGGGCACTCCAGTTGGTAGTAAGATCACTGTCATCAATGTTAGGTGTTAATTTTAGAGAAAGAATGTGTTCGTACTCCGTCCTCACTTCTTTGTCTGCGAGCTTCTCAATATTAATGCCGGAGGGTTTTGCTCTGCAAGATCTGCGTGGTGGGTGAAGACGAAGCCTAAGTTTTGTAAGTATAAGTCTATGGTCTGACCAACAGTTAGCACCACGCATAACGCGTGTGACATGGACTTGGGAGATATGTCTTTGGCGAACTATTGCGTAGTCAATAAGATGCCAATGTTTCGACCTCGGATGCATCCAGGTGGTTTTATGCTTTGCAGGTAGTCGGAAGCGTGTATTGGTAATGGTAAGGCCAAATTGAGTGCATAGACTTAGCAATAATTGACCATTACTGTTCATATTGCCAATTCCATGCCTACCTAAGACCCCCGGCCACGCTTCATAATCACAGCCTACTCGAGCGTTAAAGTCGCCTAACAGAAGTATCTGCTCTCTCGGGCGAATCCTAGCGAGCAAGCGTGTAAGGTCTTCGTAGAATTTACCTTTAGTCTCATCATCCTTGTCCATTGTTGGGGCATATACGCTGATCACGTTCAGGTAGTTGTTATTTTCTAGATGTAGACGCAATGCTATAAGGCGGTCGGAAATATACTGAGGACAGTCCTCCAGTTTGCTAGCAATCTGGGTTTTTATGGCGAATCCAACACCAGAGCGTCTCGGTTCTGAAACTGGGGTTCCTTTCCAGAAGAATTTGTACCCGCCGCCGTGTTCTATTAGCTCTCCTTCATCAGACAAGTGGGTTTCGCTGAGAGCGGCTATGTCCACATTGTAACGTAAGAGTTCTCTAGCTACGACAGCAGTTTTTCGTTCTGGACAGAGGTTGTTGTCACGATCGAGGAGAGTGCGGACATTCCACGCACCGAATGTCATGGTGGTTGTTTTTATGTTTTGCTTGTGTCTTCGACCACGAGGGATGGGATGCTTGAGCAGCCGTGGTTGCTACTCCCCAATACTTGTAGGACAAGCTTTGTTTAGGACACCTTTTCTAGTCCCTTCCCCGTATGGGGGAAGCAGTGCTTCCCTAAATAGGGCTGCTTCGTCACTCAGGCTGCTGCCCAATCCACGCTGTTGTCCTAAAAGCAACGCAGAAACGACCATCAATACCTGAGCCGCCAATGTGCAGGCATCAGACAAAGCCGGATGCACATCACGATCCGACCTCTCTACTTTTGCCCATCGCCACAGGACTTTAATCTCGAAAGCCATTTTTATTTCATGCCGCAGTCAACTACGCAGGATATATTTTAGTGCACAAGTGGGTGCGCAAACACAGATGCACTCTCTCGTCCTTACCCTTCTGCACCCGATGGAACGGAGAACCGCTACGACCGGAGAAGGGTTAGGATGCAGCTTCTGGCCGTACAACACTTTTGACCTCTGTTGTCGCCCTTGGCCTTCTGCAATGCCTTGCCATTCCGCTAAATCCGCCAAATCCATTTGTTTATCAACCTTGGGTTGCCTTCAAAACCGGAATAGACTTTATGCACTATGCGGGAGGCGTCCGCTGAGAGACCTATCTTTAAAGCATTAGGTCCCCCCCTCACCGGGTTTAGCCCACGAGCCGACGTGGTTTACCAGGGTGTGGCCGCTGCGTGCATTACAGCTGCTTGGAGCCACCGATGAGAGTTTGTGAGCCGCCCGTATAGGGAATCATCCTCCATTTGGAGGGTCGGCTGACTACCCTATACTTAGACGCCCCACTACACCCCAGTTACCTTATGTAATACGTGAAGCAAAACTTTAATTACAGTTTTACGAGAATTGTGCAACCAGAGTATAAAATTTGGCCGGTAAATTAAAGCTTATATTTATTTAACAATTAGAAAGATGTAAAAATAATAAAAATAACACAAAAGCGGTTGATGAATATAATTCTACGGATACAATTTTCTTAGACGTCGGCGTTACACACACTACCTCAGATTATTAACTCTACTGCCACGCGTTTGATAGATATAGTTACACAAATTTAATCAAAATCGGTCCTGAGCCTCTAGTAAAGATGCATTCGATAATTTCGATGGCGAAGTTCGAAAACAAAATGTATGGGATTTGACATAAGGCATCGCAAGCGACATGTCACTTAACGATAATGTATGTCAAATCCCATACATTTTTGTTTTGGAACTTCACTGTCGAAATTATCGAATGTATCTTGACTAGAGGCCCAGTAGTTTTGGAGTTTGGACCCTTTTCAATGCAAACAAACAATACAGTATTTCCTTTTTATAATATTAGTTTAGACATTTTTTTATAAGCCGGTCAATTCGGATGAGCCAAATTATAACATTATGTAAATAACATTTAAATATGTAGACTTAAGTTCTCAACTTAAGTTCCAACATTTTTAATTTTTTTAATAGCCAAAGTTTTCCGGAGGGCGTCGTAAGAACGACATTAGCGAAATGTGTAAGGACTATATGGGACACACTTAATAGGCACCACGGGAGGTTATGAGCCGTGCTAATGATAAGTACAGTCGAGGTCACAATATATATGCGCCGAGCTTCCATTCCCATGTAAACGACACACATGCTGTTGATGTACTCTTACATCAAAACTGTACAACTACCCTCACCGGCAAAATTAACCTCCCATCTACATTTTCCACCATCCTGAGGGCACAGAGTAGAATATATTATAAATCTGGTGAGAGCACCAATTATCAGCACTTTAAAAAATGGTCCAAATATAACCTCGATTATAACAGAGGAAAATACTTTATAGTTTAAAGTATGTTAATCACCGGCAGATTCCAGAAACATTAAAGTTATGTTTTTATTAAGTCCAAAAATAATTAGTGAGAAGATAATTCATTCAAAAATTCAAAAACAAAAATAATTCTAGTATTTGTTCGGGTCGCGATAATGTTGACGTCGCCTTCAAGAGCCTATAATTGTTCCACACAACCGTGGATAGGTACAATGTAACAATCAAATCCAAAGTCAACTATGTAGCTGTTTATCTATTCCTCTTCTTTAATCTGTGCTGGGGATGCACGCTAACTTGGACATACCGAGTTATTTATTGTTTTGTTGTTGCGTCTGGTTTTGATATCAAATTAACAGCTTAATTGCACTAATTAACATAATATTATATTATGATAGTATAGTGGTGTATACTAGTAGAAGGTACCCACACCAAAAATAATTTTTAAATTTTTGTTTTTCTGTTTGCTTCGTCTTATCTTTGAAACGGCTAGACGACTTTGACTAGAGTTTCGCTGGTAGATAGCTGATGTTATAAGGAGTAGCTTTAGTTACATTTATCTTAGGGTTCCCTTTAAAAATGAGATTTCGTTTCCATTAATAGTTCATTAGTCATTGGTAGCTTTTTCGCATTTGCGTTACCTTTGCTTAAATTTTGTGTAGTTCGGTGATGTAGTTTTGTCCACTCTATAATAATACTAGATGTTGCCCGCGACTTCGTGCGCGCAAAAGTTAATTTCACAGAAACAGTACTTTTTTCCGCGATAAAAAGTAGCCTATGTCCTTCCCCTTGGTCTACTCTATATCTGTGCCAAATTTCATCAAAATCGGTTTAGTAGTTTCGGAGCGTATTCAATGCAAACAAACACACAAACAAACAAACTTTTCCTCTTTATTATATGAGTATAGATTACTTAGTGTAGATAATATGGGGTAAAGTGAAAATGTTTCAGTCACCTGCCATTTGCCAATTACTTCCACTTACTTAGCGAGGAGTACCTACAGTGCACAGTATAACCACCAGATTTATAGTAGACATCGTCGGTCAGAATCCATCAATTATTCACCGCGACAACAAGAGTGAAGCCGGCGTGTATACTGTGAGGAGCTTAAACAGTGATGTGTGCTAAAATATACCTTAAGTGTAATAGGATTTAGGTTAGATTTTAATAATAAGCTATAGATTACTTGTTACCTGCAAACTTTCTGTTTTATTTTCGGCTTTCCATTCCAAGAATTAGATAAAGACATGGACTTCATTAGGACATGCTTTTGCATACATTTTGCCTAAAAATTTGTTCATGCAAAGAAAAAGTGAGGAAATCTGTTGACAATCCATCGGAATACGATGTGAGCGATCGAACTAAGGCTTGTTACGGCTTCTGTAACCTGTGGTAACATGCTTTAATTTTGAAATTATTATGAAGTAGCTATGTAGGTACTTTAATTAAGAATAATTTAATTGGTTTACCTATAATGTTATATCTCGTCTATCTTTTTTACTCGTTTGTCGTATTATAATTCCGCAGACTTTCACAGGGCAACACATACCTCTACATATATTGTCAAATGTAAATCGTGAGTACCAATGGTGCACTCAAAGTAACGACATTTTTAACATCGTTACTTCTCGTCTCTATTATTTAAGTCTATCACATCGCCGGTGTAAGTGTGATCCCACCAAAAACATTCTGTAAAAAACTAGCCAAGTCTCGATAGAGCTGCTTGTTTATCTCTAAAAAGTAGTGAAATCTAGACAAAGTCGTGCCAAGTCTATGGTTCCTTACTGCGATTTCTTTATTATTATAGTTAATGTTGTGTGACTTGGCCGTTGAAGGGTACACAATGGTACAAAAGGGGCTCCATGACACCATTGCTCCAATACATGTGTTCTACAATCAACAACAGCCTAAAATGAGACACTACTCACTAGCGTCCAATTACCAATACCAGTATGGGCTATTATCTCGCTTAACAAACATAGGTAGTTACAACAGATATACATTACGTGTAAACAAAATTGACTTGTACCCACTTGTAACGTATAAAGAATGTTCAACGGCCAAGTCACACAACATTAACTATAATAATAAAGAAATCGCAGTAAGGAACCTTAGACTTGGCACGACTTTGTCTAGATTTCACTACTTTTTAGAGATAAACAAGCAGCTCTATCGAGACTTGGCTAGTTTTTTACAAAATGTTTTTAGTGGGATTTCACTTCTTTTTGTAGAAACGTGGGCATATTGATTTATTTTACTAGATTTCAGTGTAATTTGTTTATTTAATTTGTGTAATGATCGAGTACAATAAAGTTAATCGTTCGACTATTTCTTCTTGTAAACTTGTAAATATAAGTATAAAAGCCAGTCTAGTCTTATCCAGAGTTTTCCTTTAATTTTATTTATATGCGTATCAAAAGCAGAAAGGGAGGCATTCGCCCAGCAGTGGAATGCTACGGACTAGATTAAATTAGAAGATGTGTCCCACTTCGCTAGGTTTTTGAAATGACAGTCGATTTTTTTATGTACCAATAGTAGAAGGGGGGCATTACCATATCTCTAATCAGCTGAAACCAGCTGAGGATTCTTCATCAGATACTTCAGACCTTCGATTTTTGACATCAAATGAAGCGGCCCACCACCATGTTGAATATTTTTTGTAAAGGCGGTATGTCGATCTCTAATAGTTTGGTTGGGCTCTTGTGTTTTCTAATCAGGGTCACCAGGTACTCCAGATGTTCGATTATCCTAGATTTTATAGTTTTCCCTTTATGTGGCCATTAAACCCTAACTCTGTATCAAATTTCAGCTCTCTGAGTTCATGAGAAGTACTAGTTCTATTCTGATGATCATGAGTGAGTGACTGAGTGAGTGAGTATCATAAATTCAAAACTTTGCTTTCGCTTAACTTCGGAACTAAATGACCCACAGACTTAAATTTTTGGATTTTAAGTATGTGATTATAGCTTACTAGATGACGAAAATTTCTGCGTTCTGGTCTTATCCAGAGCTCCTCAAATAGGGGCCTGAAAATGCGGCGAAATGGTTCCAGTAAAGAATGGTACGACAGTGTTTGCTTCGCGCTCGACTTGACGGGGGCACTGCCGTGCCCCCAGATCGACGTTCTGGTCTTATCCAGAGGTTCTCAAATAGGGGCCTGAAATGCGGCGAAATGGTTCCAGTAAATAATGGTACGGCAGTGTTTGCTTCGCGCTCGACTTGGCGGGGGCACTGCTGTGCCCCCAGATCAACGTTCTGGTCTTATCCAGAGGTTCTCAAATAGGGGCCTGAAAATGCGGCGAAATGGTTCCAGTAAAGAATGGTACGACAGTGTTTGCTTCGCGCTTGACTTGGTGGGGGCACTGCCGTGCCCCCAGATCGACGTTCTGGTCTTATCCAGAGGTTCTCAAATAGGGGCCTGAAAATGCGGCGAAATGGTTCCAGTAAATAATGGTACGGCAGTGTTTGCTTCGCGCTCGACTTGGCGGGGGCACTGCAGTGCCCCCAGATCGACGTTGTGGTCTTATCCAGAGGTTCTCAAATAGGGGCCTGAAAATGCGGCGAAATGGTTCCAGTAAAGAATGGTACGACAGTGTTTGCTTCGCGCTCGACTTGGCGGGGGCACTGCCGTGCCCCCAGATCGACGTTCTGGTCTTATCCAGAGGTTCTCAAATAGGGGCCTGAAAATGCGGCGAAATGGTTCCAGTAAAGGATGGTACGGCAGTGTTTGCTTCGCGCTCGACTTGGCGGGGGCACTGCCGTGCCCCCAGATATAGGTACCATCAATGTTTTAGATATACATAATTACTCTTTATTGCAGCTGACCCGACAGATGTTGTTCTGTTTTACCTATGAATTGGAAACCAACAGCTACACCTACTACCTTATACTTACACCTACACCTGCAACCCGCGCCAGCTACTACCTACATCTACAAACTACACATACTATCCACACCTACTTAAATTACCTCTATTTCGTCACGTCTACTATTCTCTATCGCCAAATGAGAAAAGACAACATGTTTATACATACACGATTACGAAAGGCGTTTATTGTCTTCTTCAAAAGGCTTCTTCTTAAAAATAGTCCACATACTATTGGTCCAATTATTTTGTGACTTAAAAATACCTAACACATTCAGTCCCGCTAAGCAATAGTCAACAGCTGTTTAAGCGTGGGGCAAAATCGGGAAAGTTCTCACGTTTTATTTTTTAGCCCAGAGTTTTATTCTTTGAAGTATAGAAAAAGAAATCGCCATACTCCGCCGTGCCGGCTGGAAATACTGTGACTAGGTGCGGCAATATCTTAGTGCTTACGGGTATAGGTTAGTGAGAAAAATAAAATTACACAACGACTATTACATTTATTTAAAAAATCTCAGAATTTTTTCATTGGATCTTATCCATATAATATAAATTATGTAGGCTTTATTTATGTATAATTTATTTTCAAAATGTATCTTATTATAATAAGATATTACCTTAGAAATATAATATACAGTGATCATTTGCTAACAATAATAATATTATGTAAATAATTTTAAACCAATTTCTTTAATTTTGGATTTTTATAAAAAGTTAAGAACGTCTTTAAAATAAACTATAAAACTTAATATAATTATTTAATGCAGCTTTGGTACATAATGTTCGAAGTTCTCTTTGGCATTTCTTATTGAGTAAGTACTTCTTACTTTTCGTATCTTAATGACTAGGCAAGAAACGTAATTTATAATGGTAATCAAATTTAAAATAAATACAATTTAAATATTACTTACGTTTGAGATTGTTTGATGTGTAACAACTTTCCTCTCGCTTTCTTGCAATTTGTGGGAGTGATTTCTTAAAATGGGACGGAAGTGTGAAACTGGAAGTCACGGAAGGCCGTTAGATTCGAATAAAATGTTCAGTATTAAGCATTTTTAAATTTTGAGGTTAATTTCCGTCACTGCTTAATGGAAAAGTTTCCGTTTTTTTTTTAAATTATATTAAGCATTGTGTTTTTACTAAGGTGAGATGTCAAATATTACATAATATCTTATACGATTACTGTAAGGCTCGCTCGTTTTTTAATTTAGGTGCTATTTCAGACACAAATTCCAGACATAATAAAGTTTTTTAAAATTTTAATGTAAGTGTTAATTTAACACTTGCATTAAAATTAACACTAAAACTTTAAAAGTTTGTAATATCTCGTAGGTACATATTATTATTTTCAATGAAATCAATTCTAACAAACAATTGAGGAAAATGTATTCCAATTTCCAGTATAATATTTATATTATTACAACAACAAAATAAATTCATAACCTAAAATCACTAAAATAATATTTGACTTATCGATAATTAGCTAAAAGACACCTAGAAAACACCAAGAACCCAATGAAATTTTATACCAATTAAATATTACAAAAATTTCGTGATCATTCTTAGCGTTTTTAGCAGTTTTTGAAATTTTACGTTACGCGTGGAACAAGCGTGAAAACAGTTACGATTCGTAACTATATTTACCAAACATGTTCCAAACAAAATTTTCGGAACTTACGAATAATCACAGTGTCGCTAAAGGAGCAGGAAAGACGAAAATTTCGTTTGGAACACCGTCTTGATTAAATTTACATTATATCGATAAAATTATACATAAACGAATTTAGATACCCTGTCTCAGAAGGGTCCTTCCCTTAATATTAATAATAATTACAGACTTGTACTCGGTACGTATAATCGGTATTTAAACGTATATCGACATCCCATTATTAGTACATATTTATTCAATGATATACCTATTTTAAAGAGGACAAATATTAATTGATTTAGTTATGGATGATGTATTGAAATAAGGTTGAAAATTACTTATTAAAAATATGTATTTGAAAACTAAATTCTTTCCACAAGGATACTTTAACTAATAAATAATAGAAGTTTGAAAATAACATTTAGTCCCAGATTTCGACTAGTTTTATTGATATTTATAATATCAGAATTAATTATACTATCCATGTGCATATATTTACAAAGTTTTTCAATAAAACATTATGTTTATTATACAAGTAATTATTTTTTTTGCGGTGAACACATTTACTGTACAAAATTTTGATCATAGTCACACTTATAGTCAATTCCAAATGAGTCCAAATACTGACTAAGTATAGACGGTTGATAGTAGTTTAACATAACGAACAACTTATGTATTTGCATAGACGGAGTTTTTTATTTTATTTTATTTATTTTAAAGAGGCTAAAAACCTTTGACCGCTAATGGTAGAAACGAAATTTGGAAATTTTAATTGACTCGCACTAATTAGGAAGGGCTTTTGAAAATATCCACCTTCAAAGGGATGAAAAAGGGGTTGAAAATTTGTATGGGAAATCTGCACCGACTTCGATAAAAATTGAAACTCATGCTTTATAATACATTTCATTATATTATATAAGTTTTTCAGCGTTTGTTTGAATTCACCCTCTGAGGGTGTAAAATAAAGGTTGAAAGTTTGTATGACAAAAAAACAAAATAATCTGATCCATCTGTCTCCATGAAATTTAATATCTGTGGAAGTAAATATAAATTACAGAGTGTTTATTTTATATTTTTTGAAATTTGTGTTAATTTATTATAAATTAAAATAAAGAGGTGAAATTGGATGAAAAAAAGTCCAAAGTTTGTGTATTGAAATATCAACATCTGGTCAGATTACGTTGAATTTTGTTTGTTTTAGCTTAAAATAAACATAAGCATTTTTGCGTAAACAATAGAAAGTGCATTGAACAGTTTAGCTGTAGGTATATACAATGTATTGCATTTATTTAATTCCATTTCAGGGGTTTGAAGTGTTACTTAATTGTCTGTCTTATCTGTAACAAAAGATTTTATCGTTAATTAAAACGAACAAAATAAGTTTGTTTGTAGTACCTAACTTTTTTATATTCAAATTTGTAGCAAAATCAATAGTAACTTACAATAAACTTAATTTATGGTAAAAATAGTTGAGCTAGCCCACAGTAGCGCCCACTTCAGAACATGTAGCATCGTGCCTGTAACAAATTAGGTGATAAAATTAACAAACATTTAACATACTTTATAACACCTCGTTTAGATATGCAATTACAGTAACGAAGTTAAGGTAGAAAAGAAATTAAAATCTAAATAATATATTATGTTATATTTATATTTTTCATCTAGTATTTCGGAGGGACTCAGGTTTGATTGCATTTATTCATCTTCTGGTTTTGCGGAAGGTCACTCGTTTATTTTGATTAAAACTCTAGTTATTTTAATAACATTTATTCATAGGATAACTGAAATTATCAAAATCCATCTTGCAACATTTAGAATAACTTTTACACTTAAAACACGAAACTCTACTTAACTTTTAAACTTGAACAATAATAATTATAACAAAAGAAATATAATGATTCTGACGAGCTAATTAATAACAATTTTAATAAAAAGATGTTGCTTGGACCAACGTCCCGGTAATAATAATCTTCCTGGTGAACACGCAGCAGTCCCCACTTCATAGAAAGGGTGAATGGTGGGGTATCCCCACTTTACGGATTCATGAGTTGTCAGAGTGGTTCTATGAGTAATATTGCACGTGCGCGTAGCCAACAGCATGTTCAACAACACCTGCGCCGACAAGTATGAAACCAATCTACGATACTGGAAGGTCATTGACCCCACACTGTCCCAAAGCTGATTTCAAAGAGTAAGTTTCTAAAAAACATAATAATATTATGTTACGACTAAAACAACTAAAGCGGTAAAAACCTAAGTTTCTTTAATAGTGCGGAACTTTATACAGCAATATTTTGTGGCTAAGGAAATAACAGAGAAAGGTTAAATCGGAATTGAAGTCGGGCTTTAAAAAAAACTGTAGATTATAAAATAAAAAAAAACAACTTAAAAATAATACTTTTTAAATTACAATTCAGGGAAAAGCTTAACAATTACCAAATTCTCGGTGAGAGGGTCGGTGTGATTAAAATTTCATTTAAAAATATTAAGATTGTTTTCGTCCGTCCTCAGTTCAACTTTTGGGATCATTTTACAAATTCCAAGAAATGTTTCTTTTTGTTTTTTTTAACATAAAGTAAGAGTTATTCTTGTGCAGCATAATATATTATTATTGCTCTTGTTGTGGACTTATGTTCGACTTTATGTTGGGAAACATACCCACGCTAGGTCTCCAGGTGGGGGAGTGAGTTTAGGTTTTTGTCAGGTGTTTAACATCTAGGAAAACCTTGTGTGACGGCCATTAGTAGGTACTACGTGGAAAGGAGGAGGGGAGGTTTCGGCATATACTACGGATAGTGACCGCGGGGGGGATGGGGAGTTAAAAAAATGGGCATAAAGTGGTCACGTAATATGGGTACGTTTCCTTAAAGATATAAGATAAAAATAATAATATTATGCTTGTGGTAGATACCTGTCGAGCCGACCGCGGCCGCGAGCTGCATGTCGGCCGCCGTCGGTATCTCTGGAGTCGTGCTGATGGGACCTGCAGAACAGTTTATCGTCGTCATCGTGATCGCCACTAACGAATCTGCTGGGGCTCGTGTCTCTTCTCAATATGAGTAAGGATTTATTTCATCTATCGCGCTGCAAGTTGGCGGACTTTACGATATGTTTTTCAAGATTGTTTTCGGAGAATTTCTTGGGATGTTTTTGAACGTCGAACATCGTAATATATCATTATTACATATATAGGGAGCCGAGCCTGGTAAAAGAGATTAATAATAGTCGGATTTAATAGCATTTTTTAAATATTCTCGGTGATATAATAAAGGGAAACTAAACAACAAAGCAATAATGACGTGAATTGGGTTTCTGAGACCATGGGGGTCTCAGAAACCCAATTCACGTCATTATTGCTATTTTATTAGCAATATCGTTCCAGTGAAAGCTTATGCTGTCGCACTCGCGCACTCAGAAAATCGAGTGTGCGCGAGAGCGATAGCATGCTCTGACATTGGAACTCAACTGCGAATTCAACAAAAATATTATGATTATATTTTACGTGAGTTACCCCCATCATAATTATTGTCTTTAAAACACAATGTCGGCAGTTTGCCTTTATCTCAGTCTTCCCGGCGTTTGTAATAAAAAAATACGAGCACTTTTCTCCTCCGACCGTAGTGCGAGTTTAATTAAAACAAACCTTCATTACACCGTTTCTTTTAATAGTGATTGTATAGACCATAGGTTTTTTTTAGAATTTATATATATATTTCATTGTAGATTTTTCGATCGTCACAAACTGCATTCAAGTTTCAGAAATGTACTCCACATTTCAAATTTAGGTAATGCCAGCCATAATCGAGAATTTTTGAAACATATTTTTCATCTATCTATACATATAATAAATCTGTAGAGGGGTCATGTCTGTACATTAAAGTTATCTAAGTGAAAATCAAAATGGGGGGTCTATAAAGGCCACAGAACCTAAAAATAACGTTTTTGAAAAAAATGTCTGTCTGTCTTTCTGTCTGTCTGTCTGTCTGTCTGTGTGTTTGTTATCACATCACGCCGAAACCACTGGATGGAATAAAATGAAATTTGGCAGGTAGGTAGCTTAGGACCTGAAGGGTAAAATAGGATACTCTTTATCCCGCAAAATTAAAGGGTTCCCGTGGGATCTTCAAAAAACTGTACCTACCTGTTTGACGTTATTTCAGGCAATCTACTCGACGTATTTAAATAAAACTTGGCACAAAGGTAGATTGGAACATGAGATAACTAACAGTATTTTTTTTTTCTTGGAAACCAAAACGGTTCCCACGGGATCATGAAAAAACTGTATTTTTGAACTTGCTTCACAAACCGAAATAAATCATCATTTTTCGCATGTTTTCTCTTGAAATAAAACTATTAAATTAATATTATAAAAATAAATCTATTTTTTATTTTACTCAACACAAATAATAAATAGCGAAGGAGTAAACCAATAGTACAAGATCTACTTAAACTAAGAATTTGCTTTGAGCGAGAGGTCAACTTATTTGGTGGGATTTAGTTACCTACTATTTTTTTAGCCGGTAAAAATGTACCTACCTTAATATTATTTCGTTCAGGCTCTTGAAATATTTGCGTTCGAAATTCAAAATTAAACCGCATACATAGGCTGTGTTCCGCGGAAAATAAAACGTAGGCAAAATGGCAACCGCTGGTATAAAATAAGCAAAATGGCGGATTATGTTAGCAGTATTGAAGTTAGCAAAATATGTGCCCTGGCGGATAATCTGTTTTTTTTTAGCGCTAGCAAGCGCTAACAAGCTCTATTTTCGGCGGAACACAGCCATAGTCTTTTTACCGTATTGATATTGACTGAGCAGAATAGAAGAATAACTGTTTTATAATTTCAAATACTATTCTATTCTGTGAAAAAATATTTTCAACTTTTATAACATTCGTCTTCTTTAATTTTAGTGAAATAAACTTTAAATTGATGTTATATCTTTGAGTATCCTACCATATTATAGGTACTAAGTAATTGTATATTAGGTTGAACTTGAAGCTTGGTAGGTATCTTATTACGAATAATGGTGTCTACAGACACACGAATTTGGTACGGAGCGTACAGCGGATCTGGTACGCGGTACGCCCCGGTCGCCGCAGTCCGGCGAACATAAGAAGAAGGCGAAGAGTTCGCAGCTATCCGCATCGGATTTGGTCCGCTCCGTACCAAATCCGTGCGTGTGTAGAGCAGTCCGGTGGTTAGGCCGTACAACGGTGTCAGTGTTGCCAACTTAGGGATTTACCACCCGAAATTAGGGAAAATATCTACGGGGGCTTACTAAGGGCCAGGATGTTTAGAGTTTACTCCTTATGAATCAATTTGTATGTAATAATAAAAATTATTTAAATGTGTGTATATAGTCAGGGATATGAAAATATAATATTGGGAGTGAAATCAGATTAAGACAAGTTAGTTTTATGTTATTCACGCGCAAGTCTTTATGTTAAACACATAACCTTTCTTTCTAGCTTATTATCTCTTAGACCTGTCAATGGTATAATTATCAGGGTTAAAGTCTGGGGAGAAATATTTTTGAGAGTTGATATCACTGCCTGTTATCTATGAATTTCGGTAATCATCGCGTCGTCGAAAAACAGCACTGTAAATAGAACTCTGTGCTAATGCAATAGAACTGAAAATCGAACACACGAGTGTCGAGCTTCACGGTCCACTGCACCGTACCAAATCCGTGCGTGTGTAGCGACACCGGATTCGGTCTTCGAATATGGTCCGCTGTACGCTCCGTACCAAATGCATGCAATGCATGCCTACTCTGCAGCAAACCGCAAAAGTTTTTACAATACCTATACTAATATTATAAATGCGAAAGTGTGTCTGTCTATCTGTCTGTTACCTCTTCACGCTTTAACCGCTGAACTGATTTTGATGAAATTTGGTATAGACATACTTTGAGTCCTGGGAAAGGACACCGTAATTTTTCAGAATAAAAAGTATCCTATTACTTTTTATGCCGAAAAAGTACGGTGTTTCTGAGGGATAATGTATTATTATTCTGTGTATATTTGACTGTCTTTCACTGCTAAAAGGTTGATCCGATTTGAATGAAAGTTGTTATGGTAGTGGTTTATGCTTTGGACAAAAGCGCAGTTCACTTTTTTCCCAAAAAGATACAGTGTTGCCGAGGGATAATGTATTATTATTCTGTGTATATTTGACTGTATTCACTGCTAAAAGGTTGATCCGATTTGAATGAAAGTTGTTATGGTAGTGGTTTATGCTTTGGACAAACGCGCAGTCCACTTTTTTCCCAAAAAGATACAGTGTTCCCGAGGGATAATATATTATTTTGTGGATATTTTACTGTTTTTCACTGCTAAAAGGTTGAACCGATTTGAATGAAAGTTGGTATGGTAGTGGTTAATTCTTTAGACAAACGCGTAGTCTACTTTTTATTCCAAATCTATACTTCTATACTAATATACTACTATTAATATACTAATATATTATACTTCTATACTTTAATATTATAAATGCGAAAGTGTGTCCGTCTGTCTGTCTGTCTGTCTGTTACCTCTTCACGCTTTAACCGCTGAACCGATTTTTATGAAATTTGGTATAGACATACTTTGGGTAGGGATGCTCGATGATCATCGATTTTCGATGATCATCGATGTTAGACGATAAAACATCGATGTTTTAACATCGATATTGCAATATTCAAAACATCGTAACATCGATATCACGGACACACATAATCGGAAACCCAGTTGAAAAAACTTGCGGTCAAATATTTAACCACTATTTTGATATCAACGCCATCGGAGACAGTAACCCACGAGAACCTTATATGTCCCGCGATAAAAAGTAGCTTATGTCTTTCTCTTTCCCCATGTTCTACTTTATATCTGTGCCAAATTTCATGATAATCGGTTTAGTAATTTTTACATGAAACCGTACCGTTCCCATGGGATGGGATACTTTATCCCATCCCATGGGAACCGTACATTTCCCCGCTATAAAAAGTAAGTACCTACATTATTTCCTTTCCCGTGGTCCACTTTATATCTGTGCCAAATTTCATGATAATCGGCTTAGTAGTTTTTACGTCATACTTTACGTATCCCACAGGAACCGTACATTTCCCTGGGATAAAAAGTAGCCTATGTCCTTTGTACCTCATTTAAATCGGTTCAGTAGTTTTGGCGTGAAAGACGGACAAACACACAATTTTCCATTTATAATATTAGTAGTATAGATGTATTGATGACGGACGGTCGTAAAAGACGTTTGCAAAAAAACATCGATGTTGGCTGACATCGATGTTTAGAGCTCGATAAACATCGAACATCGATGATAAGCTATCGATGTCATTATCGACGCCAACATCGATGTTTTTTCAACATCGAGCATCCCTAACTTTGGGTCCCGGGAAAGGACATAGGATTTTTTTTATCCCGAAAAAGTAGTGTTCCCGCGGAATAATATATTTACGCGGGCGGAGCCGCGGGCAAAAGCTAGTTTCTAAATAAATTAGCAATTTATTTATGTGAAAAATATATCCTGTATCGTTTTTCGTTTCAGTATTTATAACTGGGCAACATCTTAGTCTAATGTATAGGCCGTTAGATAAGAGTTGGTGCCTACAACATGTATGCATGATACATTGTGTGCTGTCTGTGAATAAGCATTAGGTGAAATGGCACGTCATATTTATTCGTACACAGCACACAACGTAACGTATTGTAAAAGTAATAAGTAATAAGTATTGACCATCTTGGCATGGGGGCACTACCGTGCCCCCAGATACAATACTAGCTGTTGCTCGCGGCTCCGCCCGCGTAAATATAGTATCCCTCGGGAGCACTGTATTTTTTTTCGAGATAAAAAGTAGTCAATATTTTAATCTAGAGCCTAAACTACAACCATATCAAATTTCATCAAAATCCGTTCAGTAGTTTTTGCGTGAAGGAGTAACAAACATCCATCCATACATCCATCCATACATCCTCACAGACTTTCACATTTATAATAGTGTATTAGTAGGATGTTGAAAGCGCCAACTCTAATCTAACGGTCTATACTCGCTCTGATTGCTTTATCTATAACTGTAACATCGGAGGAGGCGGTAATCACTTACGATCAGGCAATTTGTCTTCGAATGTGCAAAAGAAAATCCTTCGGGAATCGTACATTTTGCCGCGTTAAAAATGAACTCTATATCTGTGCCTTTCAACATAATCGGACATGTAGTTTGGGAGTCTATTCAATGCCAACAAACAAACAATCAAGGTGTAGGTGTAACGTCATAACCTGTTGTGCTAAATTTCAACAAAACCGACCCTGTAGTTTCGGAGTCAATTTAATGTCAACTAACAAACAATCAAGATTAACCTGGGTAGTAGATGGCCTCCTTTCTCACGACGTAGTTGGCTACCGGTATCCTCAGCGTGCAGACGAACTCCGCAGGCGACGGCAGGTCCTCGTCTCGGAGCGTCACCATGGCAACGGCGGAGTAGCGGTCACCGACCAGCGCCGCGCTGTGTGCGACGTCCTCCAGCCGCCTGCGGTGGTCAAACAGGTCAAATGTGGACACAGCTATGTACATTCGCCTACAAACCCACTGGACCACTTTTGAACCTTATCACTATAGTGATAAGATCAAAATGCGGTACATCGGTTTTGTCGGCGACCATACATGGGAGACAGTACATACAATTTTCTTTCATCTAAATAAATAGTAGGTACATCTAAATACATTATCTTTTTATTGCGTCAAGTGCGGTTCCCAAATGACCTTATGTTTTTTCAGGCTAGACCAATAATTTCAAAATGCGCCACAATACAAAAAAAAAGTAACGCCATCTTGATTTCAGAAGGCTTTGTCAATTATAATGCGACTAACTATGTGGAAAGCAAATATCAAAATCGCCCCAAAACAAGCCCAAAAGTGGGGCACTTTAAAATATGTGAACACATTTTGCCTCGACAGTCCTTGCCTTTTAAATAACATACAGGTCTACGAGCTGGGCACAAAACTTAACGTTAACCTACGTATTTGTTAACTTTACTGTCAGCAAAATATTAATTATAATATTTGTTAACTTTACTGTCAGCAAAATATTAATTATAATATTTTGCTGACAGTAAAGTTAACAAATACGTAGGTTAACGTTAAGTTTTGTGCCCAGCCCGTAGACCTGTATTTATATGCATAGTTCGTGCAAGATTTAAGAATATTTGCAAAAACATTAATATGTTTTTGCAAATATTCTTAAATCTTGCACGAACTTACAAAAATAGTTTAATCATTTAATGTGCCGGAATACATTAAAATCCACCGCAAGTATTACGTGAGTGTTTTATAATTCACCGGCGTTAGTTTGGCAACGAAAAAGAAATGTGTTTATGGATTTTAGAGGAAATTCTCCTGTCGCCACAGACATCCCAGCTATTCAATAAACTATGAGTATGTCACTATTTTTAGGGATTAGTTATAGATATATAAGATATATTAAATAGAGGGTTTTCTTATTAGCAGGCATATATATATAATATTAAAAAGAGGAGGAATGTTATGGTGCTCCTTAATCGAAACCGAAACCGTTGGATAACCGAAATAAAAATCTATCCGAATCTAATGTTAGTTTAAAATAAATTCCGAATAATGGTTGAGTTTCACGATCTACTGATAAGTATCAGATAACTTAGTAGCAAGTTATGTCTCTGTCGCTACTAGCTCGATATAATATAGTGAGCAGCGACAAAACTTCCAAATAAGCTATCCGACAATTACTACAACTTTGTGAAACATGCCCTGAATAGTGTTTTTGATTTTTGCTCTTTCAAAATCGAATTTCCTTATCCGAAACTAGCGAGTAATCCGAAATAATTATATATCTTATACCCGTAACCCTGGTTAAAACGTGGTCGGAATATGTTAATTATAATTAGTCCATAATTTTGAAATTTTAAATATAGGAAATTGTATTTAATCCTTATTTAATCTCATTAATTAATATAAGCACCAATTTCATTTTAAAAGGCCATTCGTTTTATGATTTTCTGCCTGAGCGAGTGCGGCAGGGATAATATACAGCTGGGTAATGTCACTCCCCTGTCCTTAAATTGTAACAGCCAGGTGTTAAAGAGCTAGAGGCTAGAGCTTCACAAACTTCTCTATACGGGTAGAATATAGTTGATTATAAAAAATATCACTAACACAAATAAAAATTCCCTCTCAGACTCTGCAGCGCTAAAACTATCAATTTGATACAGAAATGCTTAAAAAATAAATTGTAGAAAATTGCAACTATTTAATATTTGTAGAACATATTTTTATCGTAAAGTATGTCTGTAAAGAGATATAGCCCAAATATTGAAAGACATCGCCATTTTTTCAAGATGGCGGATCGAGTGGTTGCAATATGATGTAGCAAATTTTAAATTCGGAAAGAATACATACAAATCTATTAATCTATTAAAATCATGCTTCATTAGTGCAAATTACTCAATATTTACCTATTTAGTAAGCATCACAGGTCACACAATTTATCCCGGTCTGGCTGAGTTTTCGCCAGGTTTGAGCATGTCAGACCTACGGTTTTCGAAAGAGGATTAGAAGACGAACAGATTGACGTATAACTTGACCTTGAGCTATTTTTACTGAAAATGTTTATATCAAACTTTAGCCCAATAGTGATATGGCCCAATCAGGGGCGGATCGTGAATTTGTGGGGCCCTGGGCTGAAAATACTTAGGGGCCTATCTAAGTACTCAACTAATAGCCATGTCAAAAAACTGTTTCTATAATGATATTATTACATATTCTTTATTGCTCAAAAAACATAAATATAATTTAAATCTACGCAAGTAATAGTCATACAAAAGGCGACCTTATTGCTGCAGTAGCAATCTCTTCCAGGCAACCTTTGGGTGAGAGAGAAACCGAAATAGTGATAACTGATATATAAGAATGTAAAAAAACAAAATAATGTATATATTTATTATCAATTAGTTAAAGAATTGACAGATTATGTGTGTGACAGTTATGTTATATAACTATTAAAATATAATCGGAATGAAAATACAATACAAAGATGATTTCAGCAAAACCTAAACGTATACAAAATATTTAAGGTCAGGTATTTTTCTATAAATATAAAAATATTGGGTATTTTAGGGCCATCAAGCAAACAATGCTTGCGTGCGAAACAAGGGCTTGAAGGTATTTGCTAAACTCAATGACTCATGTTGTCATTTTTGGCAAAACGCAGCCGCAACTTGCAAGACATTATTGTCACCACAAAATCGGAGATTCTCGATGAAGTCGAAATGGGGACAGTACACCTAAAATACGAGCCCACCCCAAATCCATCTTGCAGATGATTCACGAGCCAGACTTATGCGCCACCTTAAAGATTAGATTCCTGATATTGACGTGGGTGAGATTAGAATAGCTCTCAGGCAGCTTCATAATAATAAAGCACCAAGAGATGACGAAATAACCACAGAGCTTGCTCAAGGCAGGAGGAACACCTGGAGGAACACCTGTCTTGACTGAGCTCCTTAATTCCGTCATTCACACTGGCACTACCCCGGAAGAATGGAGCAGGAACATTGTGGTTTCAAAAAATAGGCGATAACACGCGACTTGAAACTACCGTCCCATTCCGCTCCTGAGCCACGTTTATTAGCTATTATCGAAGGTTATCTCGAATCATCTTTTCCAGAAGTTCAACGACTTTTAGCCAGTGGAGCAGACCGGTAACCACATACATACATCGAGAAGTATAATCCACATACGCTAAGCCTCTCTGCTTAGCGTACATGGACTATGAGAAAGCCTTCGATACCGTCAAGACCTGAGGGGCAATTCTGCTAAATAAAACAATCAAGTTTCAATACGCTCAAACGGTGTTTTTATAAACGTTAAACCAACGTGAAACGCGCTCTGATTGGTCGAAACGTCATAAAGTAAAATTAAATTCTACTTTAAATACGAGAATTGTGATTCTGGTCTGTGCTGGAATTCATGCAGAAATGTCTCAGTGACTGCCGATAATATTTCGAGTAGTTGAGGTGTCTGTTCAAGGCCGCAACGATTACCATCCAAGTAAAAGAACAGACCATAAAACCAATCCAACTTCGTCAAGGTGTGAGACAGGTAGATGTTATCTCTCCGAAACTGTTTACTATCGCGTCATAAGACGTTTTCAAGTCGCTTGATTGGAGCGGTCTGAGACTGAACATAAACGGCCAATACATCTCACATTTGCAGTTTGCGGATGAAATAATTATTATGTCAGAATATCTGCAGGACCTGGAAGAGATGCTGAACAGCCTAAGCGATTGTTCAAGACGGGTAGGTCTTGGGATGAACCTTGACAAAACTAAAATTATGTATACTAAACATATTCGCCAGGGACCTGTCGTCGTAAATGGTACTAATCTTGCAAAAAGCAAGAATACGTATATCTTGGGCAAACTCTCATTCAACAACTAACTTTGAGAACGAGGCAAATAGAAGAATAAGCTTAGGCTGGGTTGCATTCAGGTAGCTCCGAGACAACTACTACGAATTAAAGTCACTGACATTCCTCATAGAATTAGCACGCTGAGCTGGAAGTGAGCTGGCCATGTTTGCAGACGGACAGACGGTTGATGGTGCAGACAAGCGTTAGAGTGGAGACCACGCTTAGGCAAAAGTAGTGTAGGACCAAAAATAAATTTTACATTAGAAATAAATAGCCTATTTTAAAAATAGTTACGTTTTTTTAGTGCTTTAGTAAAAAATAGACACAAAGCTAAATAACCCAATTAAATTTTAATTTTTTTTGAAAAAAGTGACACCTTTTTATAATGATTAATTAACAAAGGCTCTAATAAATTAAATTCATATTTTTAATAAGAAATCACTAAAACAACTATTCACGTTAGGCAAATAACAAAAACTGTAACTACATAAGGTTTACACTTACTATCATAGTCAAAAAACCAAAAAATGGCCTTACTCCAATAGTTTCAATAAAAGATATTCATTTTTTACACCTTAAAAAAATTTATGAAAATCAGCATGAAAACATCCTTTCACACGTATTTTCCGCCTTAACTCAATTCATAGAAGTATGCAATTTTTTTACAATGTCTTCATAAGACAATATTACGTAAAAATATCGCCCGTAAACCGACTTTACAGACAACCATTCTTTAAATTCAAAATTATCGCCTATTGTTTTTAGTGGGGGTCTGGGGGCCCCTTGTAACCTCGGGGCCCTGGGCTGCAGCCCAAGTAGCCCTTAGGTAGATCCGGCCCTGGGCCCAATGGTTGTTCGCGATGAGCTCCTTTTTCGACGGCGAGCTCTAGCTCTATTACTGTATTCAGTCCTTTTCGGTATAAATTGCGCCGATTATTCAAACCAAATTTTACTATTTACAATTACCACTTTTAAATACTGCTATTACAATAAAATTGTATAATATAATTTTCTGCAAAAAAATACATTTCTTTTGTACATCTACACGTCATACGTAGAAGAAATCGGACAAACACACGACAAAACTACTTTCCCATTTGAGAGTAAGGACATCTATCACGCTTTAGAAGTTATAATATTATGTTATGAGACGACGACTAGCGGCCCGTATCAATAACCTGTCTACCGATAACTATTTGTTAAAAACGTCACATTTGATATTATCACAGACAAAGATGTCTCTATCTAAATTAGTTTATTGAAACGCAAACAACCGACAAATGATACCAAATGGAATAATTATATTAATATGTATTGTGTAAATGAAATTGCTTTCCTACGCGATCGGATTGGATTATGTCTGTAATGATAGTTGTATGTATGTTAAATCTATATATATAAAATCCTTTGTCCCGAATGACTGACGGATCAACTCACAGCCTCGCTGATCGTAGAGACCTGAAACTTGCAGGGCTTGCTCTTTGTAATGCGTAGGCATTCGATAAGAAGGGATTTTTCGAAATTCGACTCCTAAGGGGAAAAGGAGGGAAAACGTTTGTATGGGGCAAGGTGATTCCTTGGTCCAATCTAGTTCATATTTTGCACAAACATTATGTAACAGAATTGATGGAATAAGTGTATCATAGTTTATTTAAATTGTATCATAGTTTGTTAAAAAAGGGAAAGAAAGTTGTTTGGGCTCGATTTGCTTTAAAGTTGATATTAATACTCCTTAGTGCTTTTGATTTAAAGCTCCCACTCACAAGCGATCGATCGATTTAGTCTTTACAATTTAAACATTTACTGAATTTGTAGTTGCAAGTAAATCGGTTTAGATAAAAATTGAATATAGGCTTGAGATCCTAGGCCCGCCTTACTACACATTTTATATGAAACTCGTATATATACGTGTAAATTTTGTCCCACTTTTGGCGCTCACCGTAAAAACTAGCTGGTAGGTCTTACGCTAATCATTTTGTGTAATAGTTTATCGTTAGTAATTTAGTTTCAAATACGAATTAATTTCCAATTTGATCGAAGCAATCGATAGCCCGTGAGTGGGAGCCTTTATTTTTATTTTGACATAATAATATATTGTCATCATGTTGAAAAATAAATCTGACAAGAATTCGAAAGTTAAATTTGATGAAAATCATACTCTTTGAAAAAGTAGTTATACATCGAGCTTGATTCCTCGAAATTAGAATAATAATTGTAGTTTCGCGTAGCTACTTGCTAATCATATACTATAGTTAAAGTAAAATAAAATAAAAATACCTATAAAAATAGGTAAAAAAGAATTATCCTAATGGCAATATCGAACGCCCAACGATTACAGTGTTCGCCATTACAGTCTCATTCGCGTTTTAGTGCTTCGCTAGTCATCACATTCCCCTTGATTCCTTTTTGCATTTTCTTTAAACATGCCAAAAAGGAGTAATGACGAAGACAGTGACGAGTATATTAGGCGTAAGATGAGAAAAATTTAAAAAAGATTACGCAAGAGGAAAAATAAGCGTCAACGTCGACTAAGTTCGGGTAGCGACATCTCGGACCCTGGTCGGACTTCGCCCGTGCTATCATTACCTGAAGGTAAATCTATCATTATATCTCGACATAAAATTACAATCCTTGCAGTTTTGTGAAAGTTAGAAACGATTTTACTCGTTCCATTTTTATTTTTAATTTTCTTCCTACCCTCAATATGTATTATTTTTATCTTTTTTTTATATCACATCATTAAATTGATAATAATGAATTCCATGCTACTTTTAATGTGTTATGTTAGTTATAGCCTCATGAAGGTTTGATTTTAATGAATTATTTTAATTAGCGATTAGGTTTAATCATTCTCATGTACAAATACTGGTGTGCGATTTGTCACATTGTGACCGTTTTTTTTCGCACCATGTAAATAATTTTATACGAATGATTAACTATGAATATACTGCAAAGATTATAATACGATATAAACAAATACTTAGCGTGGACCGCTTTGTAAATAATTTTGTTTCTCGTATTTACATATCCAATTATTAATATTGGTTATATTTCACCGAAGTGCAAGATAGTAAAATAGCCATATTTTATGCACTTTCAGATGGCCAAGATCCAAATGCCATGAACAGTGTCGTTATAGTCGGCGATGGCCTACCCTCATCTGACGGATGTTTGGATCCTATACCAGCCACTCCGGCTCAGTCTGCCCCAGAGGAATGTATCCTGGACAGCGATATTCTCGAATTATTAGGCGAATCGCCATCGGAGTCTAACAAGACATGTGATAATATTCAGAAAGACCTTGTACTTCGATGGGAGCATAGCGCAACATCTGGCTTAACGAAAGAAGTGAGAAAAGGTCTTCTAGATAAACACCTCGTACCTGGTAATTGCCTAAAGGTAGCTGCTTCTTTATTGAATGCAGAAATAAAAGCTGCTCTGTCAGATACAATGACAGGAAAGGACAAGGTCGCTCAGTATAAGCAATCACAGGTAACTTCAATTATTGCCTGCATCGGAGAAGCTCTCACTAAGATTCTTAACTCCGATAATAGAGACACACTGGTTATAAAACCACAAATTAAGGGTGCTCAACTTTTATGTGACATAACATAGTGAGTCTATGAAAAGAAGAAGCCTTATCTGTGCATCGATTAAAAAGGAGATTAAGAATCAGCTATATGAAACCAAGATTGATACTTACCTTATTGGTGAAAATTTCGCCGACTCTTTGAAGGCGGCCAAGGCCATTAATAAATCAGGATCTGAGATAAAAGTGTCTAGACCTAAGGTTGCGGCTACTCGGACCCAGTCTTTAAACTTCAAACCCCGGCCGGGAACCAGCAGGCAACCAGCCAGGAGGACACAGGAGCCTGCTGCTTATCAACAGACTGTATTTCCGACAGCTTCGTCTACTCAGACACCACGCCGGCAGTACCCAGGCTATCCACCGCCGCCTCCTCTGGCCTTACCTCCACAGCTGCCCCCGCCGCCGCCACAGCCGCCTGCGCAGCAGCAGCGTGCCAAGCAACGACCATATCAACGCCGTTAGACCCGGTACGTCCAGCGGGGAGACTCGCTCTATTTTTTAATCAATGGTCCAAGGTCACTACTGACTCCACCATACTATCATGGGTAAAAGGTTATAGTATCCCTTTTTGCAAAACGGTTGTACAAAAGCGAATTCATCGTTCTCCTAAATTATCACACACTGAGATAAAACATTACAGAGAAGCTATAATTGATCTTTTGAATACTGGGTCTATATCTGAATGCGAGCCAGTTGAGGACCAATTTTTATCTAGTTACTTCCTTATAAAGAAGAAAAATGGTCGTTCACGGTTCATTTTAAATTTAAAGTCGCTTAATAGATTGATTAAAACTAAACATTTTATATTAGAGGACCTTAGAACTACTATAAAATTAGTATCAAATAATTGTTTCATGGCTTCACTGGACCTTAATAATGCTTACTTCTTAATTTCTGTTGATAAATTATATCGAAAATATTTAAGATTTAAATGGAATAATAAAACTTTTGAATTCAACGTTCTTCCCTTCGGTCTAAACACCGCCCCATACGTGTTCACGAAATTACTTAAACCAGTTATGTCAGTGTTAAGATCCTCAGGTTTATTATCTACTATATATCTAGATGACGTATGTTGTATAGCGCAAACATACGAGCAATGTATTGTAAATATAACTCAAACGAGAAGCTTGTTTGAATCACTTGGTTTCTTAATTAACGAGGAAAAAAGTTGTTTACTTCCGACTAATAAATGCCTATATCTGGGATTCATAATTGACTCCCAAAATTTTCATATATGTTTACCTGATGCAAAAAAGGATAATATACTCTATGAATTAACAAAACTAAGTAAGTTACAACGGTGTTCGATCAGACATTTTTCCCGCGTCGTTGGCCTCCTCACTGCCGCCTGCCCAGGTGTACAGTACCCTCCTCCAGTCAGATTATGATTATGACAAATACATGAATATACCTACATATTTGCAAGATGATTTTAGATAGTGGATACGATCAATAAAAAATGCTGTTAATCCAATAAGGGAAGATATTTACACCTTGGAAATATACTCAGATGCCAGTGGAACTGGGTGGGGGGTAGTATGTGATGGGAAGACTGCAAATGGTCGGTGGAGTGTGACCGAGTCCGAACAACATATTAATTACCTGGAATTGTTAGCAGCGTATTTCGGACTTGAAATTTTACGCTTTTCCTCCCGTTGCAGTAATCGCAAAAGTTTTAAGAAAAATTATTACAGATAAAGCCCAGGGTATTGTTGTAGTTCCTTATTGGCCTACACAAGCTTGGTTTCCTTTATTTAACAATTTACTTATTTCAAATCCTATTGTGATCGAATCGGCTCATATATTATCAAATTCTGTCTCCAACAGTGCCACGGAGTTACCGCAGCTCAAGCTTATGGTCGGAATGTTATCAGGGAGGCCTTCTCAAGACGGAGCGTACCATCGAGCTCCTTAGATATTATATGCTAGTCCCTTTCTAGTAACTCTATATTACAGTATACCGTAGCGTTTAAACGTTGGTTTAGTTTCTGTTTTACCAACAATATAGACCCTTACGAAGCCTCAATTCCAAATATTATCTTTTTTTTTACATACATATTTAATTCTGGCGTTCAGTATGGAACACTTAATAGCTATCGTTCTGCATTAGCTTTAATAATAGGTTCTATTATTTAAATTAATATATTATTTCTAGGGTGAGCTCTGATGATCGAATCAACAGATTATTTAAAGGATTTTTTCGAATCAGACCACCTTTACCCAAGTACAATATTACTTGGGACACTTCTGTGGTCCTTGACTATGTGTCGAATCTATATCCCAATGAGCAATTACCTTTAGACCAGATAGCTAAGAAGACGCTGACATTGTTAGCTCTCGTAACAGCCCACAGGATGCAGACGTTCTCATTAAACCAAATTAAAAACATCCAACGTTTTCCAGATAAGATTTATATAAAGATACCGGACAGTATCAAAACGTCCAGATTAGGTGCTTATCAACCAAATCTCAACATTCTTTTTTATAATGCAAAACCTCAGATCTGTCCAGCTAGAGCTTTGTTAAGTTATTTAGAAATTACCGCCTCACTTAAAGGCAATATAGAAAATTTGTTTATAAGTATAAGAAAACCATACAGACTGGTTACTAGTCAAACGCTTAGTAAGTGGGTTAAATGTATTTTGTATGAAAGTGGAATTGACACTTCGATATTTTCAGCCCACTCCACTCGCCATGCCAGCACATCTGCAGCCAGTAGGCTCGGTGTGAATATTGATTTAATTAGAAGCACTGCCGGGTGGAGCGGGACCTCTAAGGTATTTGGAAAATTCTATAAAAGAGATTTAACCAATATACCAGATGATTTTGGTTTCTCCATATTAGAAAATAATAGTTTGTAAGTTAGAAAACTATTAATTACCTAAAGAGAATCAATTTCTTTTTTCAATCACACATCAATGATGTTTTGTTGTTACCTATATATATATATATATATATATATATATATATATTCTTTTTTGTTGTGGGAATAAAATAATATTTCCTGTCTTTCAAGGTCTACAATTATTATTCTAATTTCGAGGAATGAAGCTCGATGTATAATTAATGATTAAACGAACTTTCCTTAGTGACGTTATATCATAATTATACGAGGGCTTCATCCGAAGAAATTAGAACCCACCCACCCCTTATGGCCCGTATTATTGAAATATTATTTTATTATATAATACTGACGACTGCTTTGAACTAAATGAGACTGTAATGGCGAACACTGTAATCGTTGGGCGTTCGATGTTGCCATTAGGATAATTCTTTTTTACCTATTTTTATAGGTATTTTTATTTTATTTTACTTTAACTATAGTGTATGATTAGCAAGTAGCTACGCGAAACTACAATTATTATTCTAATTTCTTCGGATGAAGCCCTCGTATAATTATGATAGAACGTCACTAAGGTAAGTTCGTTTAATCATTAAATATTACATTCATAATACATCCATACTAATATTATAAATGGGAAATTGTGTGTGTCTGTTTGTCCGTCTTTCACGGCAAAACTACTGAACCGATTAAAATGAAATTTGGTACACAGATACAGCACATGAGAAAAAACATAGGCTACTTTTTATCGCAGGATAATGTACGGTTCCCTTGGGATACTTTATTTACAGTTTTACATAAAAACTATCAAACCGATTATCATGAAATTTGGCACAGATATAAAGTAGACCACGAGTGCCACGAGGAGGAACATAGGCTACTTTTTATCGTGGGGAAACGGTTCCCGTGGGAAACTTCATTTACACTTTCACTACTAAAACCATCATGAAATTCGGCAAATATATAAAGTAGACCACGAGGAAGGACATAGGCTACTTTTTATCGCGGGGCATATACTGTTCCCGTGGGTTACTGTACTTACATGGGCGGAGCCGTGGGCATCGGGTAGTAACTAAATAAATAAAGGTGACGTTTTTAACAATTAGTTATTGGCAGATAGGATCTTGGAACGAGCCGTTAAGTACTTTAATTATTTTAGTAAACAATAGACACTAGAACACTATAGTGCTGCCAATTTAGATGTTACATAACATTTGTTGCGCACGGTGCAATACACAAATACAAGACACAATTGGTTTGTGTTAAAACACAACCAACCTGTAGTCCACGAACAATTTGCGAGGAAGTATCTATAGTCACCGAAAGTAATGTTACTTTTGTGAAAATCATAGTCATGACAACGCTTATAGGTTTAAATAAAATTCGATAACATTACGAATACTTTGGCACAAATTGTCCGTGCTTGGACTATTGACCTGTGTGTAGTTTACGTATCGATCGTCATTAAATTAACATCATCATTAGCGCGCGTCCGTCTACATCAACAACACATCACGCATGCAAATCGACATGTCTCAGTAGATCTTGCGGCGCATTGCGGCGCGACACGTCACACGTCACACGTCACACGTCACGCGTCACACGTCACGCGTCACACGTCACTCGTCACGCGCGACTCTCGTGAGATAATTATACACTAATTAGTATTTATATTGAGCTTACCTTGTCTACTATTATAATAGATTAGCTGTCCCGACATGTGAATATTATAAATGTGAAAGTTTGTAAAGATTAATAGATGGATGGATGTTTGGTACTCTTTCACGCAAAAACTACTGAACGGATTTCGATGAAATTTGGTATGGTTGTAGTTTAGGCTCTGAATTGAAACGTTTTGAGATGCCCGAGGCTATATTCACGCGGGCGGAGATTCGGGAACAAGCTAGTAAATAAACTAAATAACTTTTGATGACCTCTGTGGCTCAGTGGCTAGCGCGTAAGCATGAGATTGCGGGTTCGAATCCCGCCGAAGGAAAAAATTGGGATGTGCATTAAATACATTGTATATATTGTATAGTATAAAAGTATTAAATACCGTTGCCTGGTACCAGTTCTTAGGATACTTAGTATAGAACCAGATTGACGAGGTGTGGAAGTGTCCGTAGATATTATTATAACTACACCTAAAGGCTACAAGGGTACACTAACGATCTACACCTACAACTACTTACCTACTGGGCCTGGCTATGTCTTTGAAACAAACCAAAATAAAAAGTAAACTGAACGCACCCATAAATAGTTGACAATCAAGTCACAAATTGAACAGTAATTATTTAACTCAGTATGTGGAAATTCAATGACGTTTTTAGTATTTTCCCCGAATATATAAGGTTCGGTAAAATCAAAAATTATTGTTATACTCGACAAAAATCTTTCTTTATATGGGCGAGTTTGTGTTGAGTGGATATTCATCCATTAAGAGATGATTTTTTTACTTTGAGTATGACAATATTTGTTTTGCCCAAACGTCTTTATATGTGCTCATGTAAACTATGTATGTCATAAACTCAAAATATCTGTGTACCAAACCTTATACATATAAAAAAGTAATTATTAACATTGGTATAACAGACACGATACAAAACTCTGTTGTACGGCAGTGCAAGGGTGTCCATGCGTTGCGAGATTTGTCAGGAAATGTTTACCATGCTATATAGTATATAGTATATATTTCCGTAAATTATCAAATATTGTGGCCTTTTTTATATAACACACGTTGTTCTATCTTAAATATGGACTGGAATGAATAAATAACTACACCTACCCCTACAACCTACACCTTCTTCAATTATATTTCTCATTGTTTAAACCTTCCCTGAACTTCTACAATTATTTAAATACCAAAATTAGCCGTTGTCGAGTTTAGAGTCCCTCGGGAACGGCATAAAAAGTATCCTATGTCCGTATCCGGGTTCTAAGCTACCTCCCCACCAATTTTCAGCCAAATCGGTTCAACTGTTCTTGAGTTATAAATAGTGTAATTAACACGACTTTCTAACTTACTTTCTGACGAAAAACAACCCTGTATAGACAAGCAGAGAACTTAAAGATATATTATTATTTTGTCATTGCATATATTTTATTTATATATGTATAAAAAACAAGTTTAATGTAATACGCATCTAAATTTATTTAAGCTATCTAATATAAATCCACAAATTAACTTGTTGGTAATATTAATGATAATAATAGTCACTGTTACTATTCGCTATATGTTCGTTCAGACGGCAAAAACATATTAAAATCCATTTCCTAAATTAATAATGCACAGAGAGTTCTCTGCAGTCTGCTTAATTCTATTCACAATGATTTTCACAACTAATTATTCCCAGTGTGTTTGTGATTTATGTTACTTCTATTATCATATTTGGTGGTACTAAAGGGAATTACTATATTAATACGTAAAGCAAAATGTCCCAGTACAGTTAAACGATTATTTTGTAGATATTTCGTGATAATTATTTAAGTGATTTTATTACTTTAATGTTATGCTAACAACGTTTAACGGTCGGTGCATGGACGGTAATTATCACCAATTGCTCATTTGCCATAGAAATTGTAGTGTTCCGCGAAAATGCTTCAAATTGAAGATGAAATCAATAATAAAAACTACGTCATGTTCATAGATTGGGAGTTGTATCCAACATTCTCTATGGAATCGTTGAATAATGTTACTGTGATGAAGAGCCTCGAGACGCCAAAGTGCCTGTAGCTACTTATCATTACAAACAAGCACATTTTCCTTTCTCGGCAAGTAATAACATACATCTCGGCCATCTGGCAGCGAAATTGCAATGTGGCCGTTTGCTGTGCAGTAAAATAGGTATTTCACTATGAGAGTATTTCTTATCTTTCGGTGGCCAAACTAACAAAGAATTTTTAAATGTGCGAAAAATTCTTTCACGGGCGATAAAACCAGTTTTAAGGGGCCAAATTGCTGATTTTCGATGTGCAGAAAATATCGTGAACGTGGCAAAAGGCATGGAACTTTTATAACGTAGTAGTGAACTCGATAAATTTTTAAAAGTTTCGCAACAAGAGGACAAAGATTGAACAATAAACATATAAAATATAAGAATTATATCGAATGCCCATGTGATGCCCATCCCAGTGACCATTTCTAACTGTTGAATTGGGAGCTGCGACCTTAACTTAATTACGACCCGTAAAAACGATGGCTGTCGTATAAAGGGTCTTGATTGGGGATTGAGAACAAGTCCCTTTCATCATTTCCACATTGTTAAACAAGTTACCTGTCGGGAATGGCGAGGGTGAGAATGAGCATAAGGAATGCAGGCTGCTTGGGACTGGGTCTTACAGGAGAACAGCAGAGGGTGCTGGAGATGTCCGACCGGTAACTTGTTCTCAAGTATAGTCATACTTGAGAACAAGTTACCGGTCGGACATGGCAGGCGTGAGGATGGGTGTGAGCAATGCAGGCTGCTTGTGAATATGTCTTAGAGGAGAACAGCAGAGGGTTCTGGAGGACTATACTGAAGAACAAGTTACCTGTCGGGCGTGGCGAGAGTGAGGATAGGCGCGGGGAAGGCTCCGTCCGCCGCGCAGATGACGTTAACGGTGTCGTCATCCGACTTGTTCTGTATCAAGCGAAAGCTCGTCTCCGGCGCTGTAACATCACATAGTTGAGTTTCATATATTATCATAAGAGAAGTTTAATATGGTCTACCAGTGGCGAAGACTTGTTCTCCTACATAGGGAAGTCCTAGCCTGAATAATAGGTAGGAATTTGGATGAGGGTCTTCAAAAGGTAAGTGGTAAGTGAAGCCAATAAGTATTCGTTTCTAGATTTTTTAAGTGAAAACTTTTACTGGCGCACCGCATTCACATTTTGTAATATAGACGTGAGACTGATATGTCACGCTCTGAGGTGAAAGGCTTGATCGGGTGAACTCGGGACCGCCAAGTGTATCCGAGCGATAAAGCACTGCACACACATTTCTTCGTAGGCTGTAAGTGAGGCTGATCCGTCACACTCTAAGGTCTATTTAATTATACAGCTTTAAAACCTATTGTTGAATGAGAATATTTGAAAATATGCAGGGAGGTTTTTCATTTTCTGGTATCATTAGACGCACACACATGTATGGGTACCGACAGTACTTATCAATTGTCTTACACACACGAGCTTATTATGGTGGCTTCACATTGTCGTTTCTTGACCTCCTGTTATTTTATAAGTAGTTTAGTAGTTACAGTGGAACAAACAATTATTCACACAAACATAGACTGCTAAAACGATAAAATTATTAGAATTTTAATTGTTTTAAATTCTAATAATCTTGACGTTCATAAGTGTAACTGTACACGGTACCCTAAAAATAAAAATATATCAACTAAAAATAAATCACACTTTTATCTAATTTATGAGGGTAAGTTTTTGGCGTTTTGTATTTTGATTTTGAGTGGAAAAGAAATAAACTAACACATCTGCAGATCGTAAAGTTAAACGTTCTTAGAAACTCTAACAACAATAGAAAAAAAACATCTAAAAAAGGAGCTTGGAGGCGGAGCTAAGGGATGACGAAGCGGACGGACGCTTGGTAGTAGGGGCATTCGGTTTGAGACCAGAAAACGGGACGGGAGGGTTTTGTGAGAGCTCGGGTAAAGTTTGACGCGTCGCGAGAGTTTAGGGGTAAGGGAATAAGATCGCGTGGATTGACGAAGCAGAGATCGCAGGAGGTTGCCGCGTCGGAGCAGTTTTGTTGGTAAATAAATCTGAAGAGATACAAGTAAGTCCTATTATTAATTAGCATTCTAATTTGTTATATTTTAATTCTTTTGTGGCTAGGCTCAGTAGTGGACGAAGAATACTTATTTCTTATTTATTTTTCTCCTCTTTTGGTCCCAGATTCCTCCCTTATAAATTGACTGAATATATGGAATAACTTATTGAATAACTTGAAGATACAGTTAAAGGAATCCTCTCGTCCTTCGATATTCCCGTACAAATTACAGACAGAGTAATGTTCTACCAGGGAAAGATGACCTTGTACTCATCCACACTCATACGCTCACCTTTTACTACTATAATTAATTACTTATTTTACTTATATTTTTACTGGAATCGACGTCGAGGAGTAACATGAGTTGTGACATTGTGGGAGGTCCGTGGGGACCTTTTATCTGAAATGAGTTCTGACCATGTAGAACATGCGCTCGTGGTCAGCTTCGGGGGGGCTACGTGCTTCAAGGCCATTATTTGACCTATCCCACTATGGGTGCACGGGCATCGACCTTTGGTCGGACTTACTGACATTGACAACCTCACTTTTCCCCTCAATATGGTCAGCATCAGCGCTGGCTATATTGACAGGCAGGAGGGATTAATAGGCGTTCGACGGATGAAATCCCACTAGATCACGCGGACTGATGGCTCTGGGTTTAACCTGGACCTAGGAGGGGCGTGACCTTCCTGTAGAAATAAATAATATTTTTACGGGAGCCGAAATCTCAAAATTTGTATTATTTTAATAAAATTATTCCGTTTGTTGAATTAAATACTATTAAATTACTTACTCTCTAAATTCAACAGTGGATAGATTGAAATGATTATTCAATATTTTAATTTTATAATATGTATTTTTCTATTATTTTTAATTTTCTGTTATTTCCAAAATTTAGTACTTGATTTAACATTTAATTTACCATTATTCGATTTTTATTAGCCTGGGTATGAGTTGGGACACTCACATTTGGTGTCGTGACCAGGATCTCCGTCATAAAATGCATTTTAAAATTAAAATGCAACGGAGATAATTTCTAAATACTTGGCATAACAAGGGTCAAAAATTATAACTAGACGATCAGAACCATTCATGGCCAAATACCAGGTATACTCAACGCCAGATGGCATAGCAATGCGGAACACTAAACACCTTTTCTTAGCCCCGTATTTATAAACAAATAATTACTTGTTGCTAAGTAATAATAATACTCCTCACACTGATATCGGTGACAATGCCCGGTTGCATTGGAACCAAACCAGTTACTCAGTAATTTTATAGTGCCCAAGTGTGTGCGCAGTGCACAAGAGCCATCTCTCTTTCTTTGCTCTCATATTCCAGTGGGACGCATGGTCGATGCGACTGACGAGAGATCAGGCGCGGGTCCGAACTTTTACATGCCCATCCGACGCTTGGATCGTCTTTCTTTCAGACAATCGCGTGGTTGGCCTGCATTGTTCTGACCAAGCTTGGAAACAGCATTTTTTTTTATTCCGATACGGAATAAATAAAAAATAAAAACACAAGTTATTCGAACCCACGACCTCCGAGTCGAGAGCCAAGCTCTTATTACTAGACCACGGTGATTGTGGCTAAGTGGTTATTTAGTAAAGTTATTTCTTGCAGTTAAAATTCTTAAATAATAAATCTCATTTCATAGTCAAGTAAAATACATAACTTACATAAGTAAGTAACCACTTAAGAAAAAAATACGTCTCAACGACTCTTTTTTGGTTTCTATGCCGAGTGGCTTTGTAATTTTTTATGTGGGTGAAATCTAGCAGCCACAAAAAAAATGTTTTTCAACTCGGGTGCTCTTTCTACGCAACCCAATCTTCCAAAACATTTATTTGTTTTGTTTAAATCGAAATGAAATTTAAAAGAAAAATTGGCATCAGTAACGCTAGTTTACGGCTGACTTTCTTCACTTTTTATGTAATACAGAACGTTGATTGTAATCACAATCATTTGTATGTGCATAATAATTGTATGTGTATAATCTCTGCACATACAATTTTGAAACTACAAGTAGCATACAATGTAATGCTCTTAATATCCGGCATAGTGGATTCAAATGGAAGTTTTTCTAAAATTCAATTCTTCACGACGTTTTTGGATAAACGAAATCCCTTTTTAAATTCATTTCTATGAAATCTTTAAATATGTGGTAAACACTTGTCATGCGTATTCTATTGCTCAAGTGAAGAAAATGGCGACTATTACTTGGCTAAGAATTCTAACGTTTGACAATTCTTAATATAAGCAATTACTTGACTATAAAACAAAAGTCTTTACTTAAGTAATCACCCTTACTTAAGTAATTTAAATACTTCATTATAGATACGGGCATATTCTTTTCATGGAGGTGGTCAACTTGTTCAACCCTGTTATTGAGGGTTTTTGAAAAGGTCAAAGGTCTTTAATATGGCTCATATAACGACTACTTTCCATAGAAAATAATCGGCACCGACATTTTAACGTGCGATTTGAAGCATAGAATCACTCTTATTTTTCGGGCAAACCTGCAAAGCCCTAACCAAACTCAGTTTGATATTTCACAAATTATATTTTTTTTGTGAGATAGCATTCCCACCGGGAACCAAACTTGGAACTTCCGGATTATAAGTCAAACGTCACTAGATCACGGAGGCTTATAATCCTACGATTTTATTGAGCATTTACAAAACACTTCTTATATTGTGATATTCAATTCAATGTAAATTTCTGGAACTTATGAACAACTACTAAAGATAAGATAAAATACATCAATGTATTTTCAAATTCTTAAGTTAAACGAAGTTCATTTTTAGACGTATTTATGTCATTTATTGGTGAAATGAACCGCTTCGCTTTGTCATTGTCTTTGGTATCAGGTATAGGCCACTGTTAACATCTGGCGTACACGTTGGGGTTAGTGCAGCAGTCGAGTGATAGTTGGGTTTTTTTTTACAAGCCTATTATTATAAAATAAATTGTTCAATTCTTTGAGTATATTCTGCCGCCTTGTTTGTTCTAAATTCCAGGAACGTTTCGGGGAAAGGAAAGTTAAAACAATTACTTCCTTATTACTACAGTATGCAGCGGCTTGCAGCGCAGAGTCATTCGAGCGGGAATTGGAGAATCAATGGCGGATTTTTACCTGCAACACAGAGCTAAGTATAAAGAATCTATGTCATAGCTTAATTTCAATAATTGATATACTGATTGGAAAAAAAATATGAATATACTCGCGTGGTCATTGACATTTCTGCAATTTTTTGTGGCTATAATCAATTAATCTAAGGAATATGTAGGAGATGAAAGTTTATTAGTGGTTAAACTGTACATAATACTATAACATAATTATACAACTATCAACAACAAATATACTTTTAACTGATAAATAAATTTTGAGATAAGGATGCAGTCACTTGTGTAAGTGTAAATAATTATTGGTGAAAGGTTATTAAATCTACATTATATTTTTTAAAGAGGAAATTTTGTTTATTTGTTTGTATGCATTGAATGGGGTCTGAAGTTGCAGGACCCATTTTGATTAGGTTTGGCACGGATGTAGAGTAGATCACGGGAAAGGACATAGGCATGGAATCACGGAAAAATGTGCGGGTAGCATCTAGTTTTTAACATAATTATACAACTATGTATCAACAACGAATGTACTTTTAACTGACAAGTAAATTTTGAAATAAAGTATGTGATCGCTTGTGTAAGTGTGGGTAACTATGGATGAGAGGATATTAAATATAATTATACTAATATAATAAAGAGAAAGTTGTTTGTTTGCACTGAATGGGCTTCGAGACTGCTGGACCAACTTTCATGAAGTTTGATACTGATGTGGAGGTGACCACGTAGAAAGTAAATAGGTTGCCTTTTGTCGCGAAAAAACTTGTACGGTTTCTGCAAAATTAGCTTTTGCGCGCGCGAGGTCACGGGCAACACCTAGTAATAAATAGCATCGATTGTTCATTCATAACTTAAATAGGGTAACAAATAATATGATTTTATGAGTTACTGTACGAATGTCTGTGGGCCTTATATTTAGGTAATTCTTACTAACTAATATTATCAATACGAGGGTGGCTTTGTTTATCTTTCTTGTCTGTCTGTCTGTCTCGTTTTCACGCCAAGGCCATTGAGTCGATTTAAATGAAGTTTGGCACAGATATAAATAGACCAAGGGGAAGGACAAGGATTACTTTTATCGCGGGGCATGTACGGTTCCCGTGGGTTGCTGGGCTTACGCGAGTGGAGTCGTGGACAACAGCTAGTATAGAATATCCATCAGTTTACAAAGGTTATTAAAAAATAATAATAATATAAGTCTATCAGTGACTGAAACAGAAGAGAAGGCATTTTGAAGCCTGGAAGATCTACAATTTATTAGGTTTTGCTAATAGATACACACGGATAGAAATCGTGGCGTTGCCGGAGGATTTCAGAGCTTGGTATTTTGGTAGGATGAAGTCGACGCGTATTACGCAACGTCCAACTCGAAGCCACAACAACCCTATTTCGGTTGAATTTCTTATTATTTAATACGAGGAATCATCATAATGTTTAACTTAATATTGTATGGGATGTCTTTGGGCATGTGATTATTCATATTGAAAATAAAATACGCCAGTTAAGAGATTCTTGTACTAGTTTTGTGTTGAGGGTAAAATTTTGCTGGGCTTTTATGGTTTATTATCTTTGAGGAATAAAATAAATAAAATAAAATGGACATAGATATAAATTTAACATTTACCAACGACAAGTTACAGGAAACACCTTGGGCGTAAAAGAGGGAAGGAGAATCGAGTTGGAGACAAAGGTATCGAGAGGCGAGGCGATAGTATTGCTGTGTAAGCAGATAGCAGTGATTTTATATGCGGTAGGCTGGGATAAGTGGTATGTGTTTTTAATTTAAGCATGTTTAAGGCATAGCTGGAAGTAGGAATTGTGGTTAGGAGCAATTTCCGATCTGACAAGTTTTATTTAATGAGATGGTGGAATAGTAAAGTCAAATTAACTAGATTATAAGAAAAAAAATCCAAGCAGGACAACGGGTGAGGAGGACATTAATTTAACTGTAAATCTATACTAATTTTATAAAGCTGAACAGTTTGTTTGTTTGTTTGAGCACGTTGGTCTCGGGAGCTGTTGGTTCGAGTTGAGGGGTTCTTGTGTTGGATAGTTTGTTTATCCAAGGGGCTTTGGGCTGTGTAACATCACGCTGCGTAGCATCACGCGTCCAGTAGAAGCGAGGAGTCAGAGGAAGGTGTGGAGAAAGAGGAGAGAATTGTTCGTCTTTGAGGGCTTTCGTTGTTTGATCTCAGGAGCTGCTGGATTGGATTGAAGAGTTATTTTGTGTTGGATGGTCCATTTGTCGGAGAGGTCTTTGAGTTATATAGCTTTATGCTGATACCGATAGGATCGAGGCATCGGTGGGAAGTGTTGCAGAGACGGAGAAAATTATTCATATTGGACAGATTTAATGTGAAGATGGATTAGATTTGCAATTGGATTCGGTAGATGGCGTTGCTGTCAGTACGTCAACAAATTTAAATCTAAGGCGGTACTAAGTTCGTCGGTATAGCTAGTAATTAAATAGAGAAACACTGAAAATATAAGTTATCGATATAAATTTTACATGGAGCTACGAGTTAAATGGTTAGAGGGGGGGGAGATAAACATTTTAGGAATGAAAGATTAATAAGTAGAATCTATTGAAAAATTGTATAAATTTGTTAGAATAACATAGATAAAGAATATCGGCCTTTATTAGTTAAACGTTTTGCTTCGCAGTAGAAAACGATGAATAGGGTTGCAGAAAAATCTTGAATAGGAGGAAGTTGTATGTATGTTTGTTTAAGTCTGAAAGATATTAATGATAACAGTATGGGAGGGGGGGAGATTAGAGTGTTTGTCTGGTGATTTAAATGTTTAGGGTCGGAGTTGTAGGAGTATTAGTATAGTTAAGAGTTCTACTGACTCATGAAATTAGTCGTTGTATTTTAACAAGATTTATACTAGCTTCATCTGTATGTATGTATGTTTGTAACCGACTCTTTTGGGTGTGATTTTGACCCACTTTCAACGATCAGTTTCGTTCGGATTTGTAGATTTGTCGAGGATCGATGACAATACACTGATTTGATTACAATTGTCTCATTATCCTGATCGGGATCGCCGAGATTGAATGTTTCCCCACGGAAGTTGTTTACAAAAAAAAAAAAATGAACTATTGTCTCATTATTCTTATCGGGATCGTCAGGATTGAATGATTGCAGCAGAGTTGTTTACATACCACAAAGGAAAAAATTGATTATTGAATTGTCATAATATTTTATCAGCTGTGTTTGGCATCCCATCGCAACAGTTCTTTTTTTTATAAGGTATAGCCATGGTGTGTCATTGAAGCAATGTTGGTGCCTGCTTTGGTAATTGTGAATTTTTTTATTCGATGAATTTTGGAGGCGGGGTTTTTAGTTTCAAGCTATATTTATTATTGCTAGTTAAAGACTCGTAGGAAAACATCAGTTCCAACCTTATAAAACAGCTAATTAACACAGTAGGGACAATTTAGAGAAAGAATTTGAGCAAACAAAGGTATGAAAATCAATCCTCTCGACAAGGTCTGCGCGTCTGATTTTCAGAGGGGGGAATGTAACTGTACACGGTACCCTAAAAATAAAAATATATCAACTAAAAATAAATCACACTTTTATCTAATTTATGAGGGTAAGTTTTTGGCGTTTTGTATTTTGATTTTGAGTGGAAAAGAAATAAACTAACACATCTGCAGATCGTAAAGTTAAACGTTCTTAGAAACTCTAACAACAATAGAAAAAAAACATCTAAAAAAGGAGCTTGGAGGCGGAGCTAAGGGATGACGAAGCGGACGGACGCTTGGTAGTAGGGGCATTCGGTTTGAGACCAGAAAACGGGACGGGAGGGTTTTGTGAGAGCTCGGGTAAAGTTTGACGCGTCGCGAGAGTTTAGGGGTAAGGGAATAAGATCGCGTGGATTGACGAAGCAGAGATCGCAGGAGGTTGCCGCGTCGGAGCAGTTTTGTTGGTAAATAAATCTGAAGAGATACAAGTAAGTCCTATTATTAATTAGCATTCTAATTTGTTATATTTTAATTCTTTTGTGGCTAGGCTCAGTAGTGGACGAAGAATACTTATTTCTTATTTATTTTTCTCCTCTTTTGGTCCCAGATTCCTCCCTTATAAATTGACTGAATATATGGAATAACTTATTGAATAACTTGAAGATACAGTTAAAGGAATCCTCTCGTCCTTCGATATTCCCGTACAAATTACAGACAGAGTAATGTTCTACCAGGGAAAGATGACCTTGTACTCATCCACACTCATACGCTCACCTTTTACTACTATAATTAATTGCTTATTTTACTTATATTTTTACTGGAATCGACGTCGAGGAGTAACATGAGTTGTGACATTGTGGGAGGTCCGTGGGGACCTTTTATCTGAAATGAGTTCTGACCATGTAGAACATGCGCTCGTGGTCAGCTTCGGGGGGGCTACGTGCTTCAAGGCCATTATTTGACCTATCCCACTATGGGTGCACGGGCATCGACCTTTGGTCGGACTTACTGACATTGACAACCTCACTTTTCCCCTCAATATGGTCAGCATCAGCGCTGGCTATATTGACAGGCAGGAGGGATTAATAGGCGTTCGACGGATGAAATCCCACTAGATCACGCGGACTGATGGCTCTGGGTTTAACCTGGACCTAGGAGGGGCGTGACCTTCCCGTAGAAATAAATAATATTTTTACGGGAGCCGAAATCTCAAAATTTGTATTATTTTAATAAAATTATTCCGTTTGTTGAATTAAATACTATTAAATTACTTACTCTCTAAATTCAACAGTGGATAGATTGAAATGATTATTCAATATTTTAATTTTATAATATGTATTTTTATATTATTTTTAATTTTCTGTTATTTCCAAAATTTAGTACTTGATTTAACATTTAATTTACCATTATTCGATTTTTATTAGCCTGGGTATGAGTTGGGACACTCACATAAGTGTGTTACTGTGTGACCTATATGAATAAATGTTTTTGATTTTGATAACCTTTCTTTCTTTTGGCTCCTTTCCTTTTGGCTTCGCCGTAGTCGGGTAAAAAAATGTATTTACAGTGGCTCTCTCATAAAGAAGATGTTATTGTATATTCTAATAAGCCCTTTCAATAGGTCTCTTACAGTTCCCCAACGTATATTTTGTATATCGAACGTATCGATATCCTGTAGGTGATTTATTTGGAAGAGTATATCTATCGTGGTGCTGGGTCGAGTTAATCAGGAGACTGTTGCCAGTGAAGCATGTGGCCCAGTTCCGGCGACGGGTGGCCGACAGCTGACGGCTATTGAACTAGAGCATTCGACGGGAAATCGAATAGTCAGTTGAGCTTACTCGTGATCTATTGTGTGATTGGGTGAAATGCTAAATAATGTTTATTTAGATTCGATGATAATAATTGTTGAAAAACCAAGAGAGAGAATAAATTTGTATACACAATAATCATCTGTCAGAATACTGTCAAAATGAAAGTAATTCTAAATTCAAACAACCCAAAGAAACATGCTTGTCATTAGACGACCTCTGTAGCTCAGTGGTTCAGCGCGTTGGTGCTCAAGCCGGGGGTCGCGGGTTCGAATCCCGCCGAAGGAACAAAAAGTTTTCTCTGTTCCATATGTGTATTAAATATGTGTATAATATAATAAAAATCTTAAATATATGTATAGTATAAACGTATTAAATATACTTTCCGTTTACTGGTACCTGTAACACAAGTTCTTCGGATACTTAGCATAAGGCCAGAGTGACGTGGTGTGAAGCGTCCATAGATATTATTATTAGAAACTAATAAACAATTTCACTTGGTTTATAATTTAAAACTTAAAAAAAAACTTTAAATTTATAATTTATAACACACGTCATATTATCATCGATACCATTTATAAGTAAATTTACAGACTAATTATAGACTAAAGCAGAAGCCTTTGAAAATGGTAAAAAGTGAAATAAATAATAGTAGGATGAAACCCATTGGAAAAAGAAGAGAATTATGTAACAAAAGAAAAAGAAAAATAATTTACGGGCGATTTGAGGTCGGGAAGTGTAAGGGGTGAGTTTTTAAAATTAGAAGACGGTTTATTTCGATTTACGGCAAAACTATAAGTTCTATGGAGAAAAGTCAAATGGCAAATTTGTAGGTAAAGATTAACCTGTTACCTTACTACCTGTTGTTTCTTTGCTTATTTTTTGTTATATTCTCTTCATTTTCCAATAGGTTTCATCCTACTTTATTTTTTTTTTTCAAAAATTATCGGCACTGGTCTATTTGGTCATTGATTCAATCAAGATAAAGTGAGGAAACTGTTTTTTTTTTCTATTTGATTCAAAGGTTACGAAGCTCTAAATGTTATTTGTCTCGTGAATTTGATTGTATATTTAAAGTTTGTCTTCTATTTAAAGCCTGTTTTATTTAAAGTTTGTGATATTGTCGAGCTTAATGAAAAGACGAATTGTATCTCGTGCATTTGTACGTATTTATTTCACTAGCTTGGCTTCCAGTGAGCGCATTAGCTACTTTAAGCACATTATATTCAGTGCCCGATCTGGGACAGGTTTTTGTCGCGTGCCAACTCCATCCGGCCCGGGACTATAAAGTAGAAGGCAGTCGCATTTTTAATTAATTTTGGGACACTTTATAATATCAGCTGGCTGGATTTATAAACTACTTATGGCTGGATGAAAAATGCATTACGAAAGTTTTACTTTTTGCTAGCCGATTAAAGGATTAAAGGTTTTTGTTTAATTACACACAATCAATTATTTGAATTTATTGTTTCCGCTTTCGCAACACCCAACGACCTTCACACGTCTCACTAAAAGCAAATCGCCTCCTCTCAACATTCAATCTCAATCAATATATCAATCTCCTCCTCAACATTACAGTTGGTCAAACAAAACATGCGTTGAACAGCGTTACAAATTAACAATAGACAACGAACACTTTAGTATGTAATGTAATGTATGTAGCGTTCTTGGCCCAGGCCTTGGCCTATGTAGGTATCGGCTAGACGAATGAATTTTATTCCAACATCTGTTATCCGCCGGCGTTTCTCTCCCGAAAGTCCTGTGGAATTATACGAAGCGTTTCTTATTTAAAATCTTGGCTTCAAGATAGCGTAATGATTTTTTGAAGACTAAATTAACGAGTAAGAAATGAATCCATATTTAATTGCAATCTGATGATCTTTAATCTCCCCTGTGTGGGTCCTTCTTTTAATCGACGACGCTACGTAGCTTTGAGTATCCAACTATAACGGAGACGCCATTGTCAGGCGTTCCCCGCTGCCAAAGGTTAGACCCTCCGGTCGTGAGGGATCTATAAAACTAGTTGCTGCGCGTTTTTGACGTATTCGGAAAATTACAGCGAGGCGGAACAAACCGGAGCAGAAAATGCCGACTTGCTGTATTTTTTCCTGCAAAAACAGATCGGAAACATTAAATTAACAAAAGGATGGTGTTACTTTCCATGTGTATGTATTATTTTGCCTAAATATTAACAATAATTGCGATATATTAGCAAAAATCCAAAAATTTTACTCGATGAACAAATGTTGCTACTAAATCGTACAACATCCAAATTTAGGGTAATATTTAAAAGTAGTAATTTATAAAAACTTCTATTTCATATTCGTTCTTGTTTTTACTATTTCATAATGAAGAAACATGACTAATTAATTAGTACACTATTTACAATTTTGTTTTTCTTCATGATATTATTTCACGAAACAAATTGAAAATTTGCAAATTATTATAAAATAATTATTCAATTGTGTTAACAAACTTTTGTTTATATTAATTATTATTTATTACAATAAAATATGTGCGGATAAATTTATCCTGAAATTATGCATTTTTAATTTATAAACAGGCCACACTTCATAAAAACTGAGGGTTGTGACAACGTAAAAGAAATATCGATATCTACTTTATCAGTATGTTATTCTGACCATTATTTTTTTAGATTTCCTAAAAATAGGATGATTAGGAATGCCTGGGTCCAAGCTTGCGCTAATCATTTTTCTTGGTTTCCCAAACGTACGAGTACAATTTGCTCGGTGCATTTTGAAGTTTCATGTTTTATTGTTCAGACGAACAACAGTAGGAGATTAAAACAGCGCGCCTTGCCAACTTTGAAATTATTAAAAGTGCATTTTATAATTAACTAGTTTTTGCCCGTGAATTTGAACCAATATTTGAACTACTTATGGTGAACATTGGTAAACATTGAGGTGGAACAGAACTATTATAAATGCAAAAAAAACGTATTTAGGGTGGACCCTATTTATCAAAACGATTCCGCATTTTTACTTAGCTCTACCTTTTTTAACCGACAAAAAACCGAAGGAGGTCCTCAAGTCAACACATACTTACGATTATAGTACGATTTTGGTATTTTTTTTTTTATTTAATAATATAATATATTTTAAATATAATATATGGATGCTTCACGTCATGTCAATCTGGTCTCGTGGTAAGTTCTCGAAGAACTTGTTTTACGGGTATAGGTGTACCAGAATCTCATGGCAAATAGGGAAATAAAATTTTGTAGTGTGCAATACTGGAGAAATTGGATTAAACGATCTTGATACTGGTTAATTTTTAGTTAAATCGAAACTGTCTTAAGTTGATTTCCTTTTTCCTCCTCTCCTCCAGGCATGGAAAATAAACCATCATTCGATGTGCCATCGACGATTCACCGTATAGTTGTACTGGAAACACCTTTAAGGAAGTCACAATAAGTATCTAAGAAAATATAAAAAAACTAAAAGTATCAAAACAACTCACTCTAACTTACCGGTCAACTCTACCACGAGCTTTAAATTATAAGATTGAGTTTGATTTACACCTTCTTCTTCCTGTATTTTAAGATAGATATTGAAAACAATATTTCTCGCTTGAGATCGAATTTCCTTTTTCAACACTTTCACAAAAACAACAAATTCCAAGAACATATTCACAAAATTTTAGCAGCGGTTGACAGATCACGTACTTTGATTTGACGGGTCATACAAGTATCATTATAAAAAAATAATGTGATTTTCATATGGCAATGTCTTGACATTGCCATATGAAAATCACATTATTTTTTTTTAAATGAGATTCTGGTACACCTATACCAGACAACGGAAATATATTTAATACTATACACATATTTAATATTTTTATTATATTCTACACACATTTAATACCTACACACCCATGACCCAGGAACACAGAAAAACTTTATTTACTTCGGCGGGATTCGAACCCGCAATCCCCGGCTTGAGCACAAACACGCTCAACCACTGAACCACAGAGGTCGTCTAATTATTATTGTAAAGATTTTACTTCTAAATTCATCCTATTGTCACTAAATGGTAGACTCACGGACTTCTTTTTTTACAACAACAAATAAAAAGCGTGAAGCGTGCTAGATAATGGGTTTCAACACGTATGAGGCTAATTCTTGAAGCTATTATCTATTTTACTTTAGTTATTACGGCTGCTCCACCCGCGTAAATATACTATCGGTTATCCCGCGGGAATACTCTACTTTTCCGATATAAAAAGTAGCCTATGTTTTAATCCAGAGCCTAAACTACTACCGTACCAAATTTCATCAAAATCCGTTCAGTAGTTTTTGCATGAAAGAGTAACAAGCATCCATCTATTCATCCAACCATCTATCCATCCAACCATCTATCCATCCATCCATCCTCACAAATTTTCACATTTTATACTATTACCTACTAGGATAGGATGTGAAAATTTGTGAGGATGGATAGATGGTGAATGTATGGATGTTCTTTAATATTGTAAAACATACTTTTGTTCTATCATCAATAGTTTCCGCAGCGCATGCGACGAAAGTTGTTTAATGGCATTTTTGACACCTTGGGTTACGTTACTAAAGTTTTAGTAAGAATCCCTAATCTTTTCTAGCAATAAATATAGCCTATTTTACTCAGAGTGAATGTAGCTTTCTAATGGTGAAATAATTTTTGAAATTGGCACAGTAGTTTTTTAGTTTATTCATTACAAACATACACACAAAAATACAAATCTTTCCTCTTTATAATATTAGTATAGATTATTATATACTACCTAGGTATATAAACAAATATTTTTTTAAACGACGTACAGTCAGATTAGACCGCAAATTAATATTTATCTATACTTTCTCTCATTAGTTATTCTATGTGCTAGTTAGACTAGTTAGACATACAGAAACTTATAAGAGAAAATATAGGTAAATATTGAAAAAATCGATTTCGAATTGATTTCGCTCAGAATAATTTTCCCTAAGAGTTTTTAGCATAGTCAATCAACATGGGAACTTACAAGTTTCTATCTCCTATAGTTTAGAAATGCCAGGAGGATAAATATAAACCATTATGGAGACCGATTACTCGAAAATGGTTGACTTTGTAAAAAGGTAATGTATAAATTCTTATTTCAATTTTAAAATACCTATAAACTATACAAAATTTCATTTATATATATTCATAATTACACATGCTAGAAAGACGGACAGACAGACGGATGGTCAGTGCAAATTTATTAGGGTTTCTTGAGTATTACGGAATGCTACAAATTGGTTGTACGCACCAGCCGCTCCGCAACTATGATATTCGCAACACTGCTAAAAATGCTAAAATTCTTCTTCACGCTGGATGACGCTTCCATTTTTGCATGTTTCAACATTTTAATACTTATTTACTTTATGATACTGAGCGAAATTGTAAATTAAATATTGTAGTTAAGATTTAATAGATATAATTTTTAAAATTTACTTTTGCCACACATAATTATTACTAGCCGAACTCATCGATAGTAAAACATCGATAGTGTCAAGCACTAGCGGTGCGGTCCCCCCTCCCGCAGAAAGTGGCGAGACTTTTTCGCATAGAAATTAGCTGTCATGTCGTCTCCGTATAGTTGGATACTCAAAGCTACGTAGTCAACTAATGCCCGCTACACACTACAACGATTAAACTGCACAGTTCGGTCACACTTCAGTCACAGTACACATATTATGCAGTATTACATCTTCATACTTGACCGCTCCAATCGGCTCACGCACGCATACTAAATACTATGTAGCGGGTTACTCGCCTTGCCAAGAATGTAATTTTGTGAAATTAACGAAACGAATAGAAAAACTTTAAGGCTGGAACTATATGATTCCGAATCTGGAAGGCCGGCGAAAATTCAGAGCATTGAAAATAGAACTCTGCACTAATACAATAAAGCTGAAAATCGAACACAAAAGTATCCGGGCAAATATTTATGTCATTTATGACACCTCGATATTTGACACTTCCATTTTCAACTGTATTATAATAGCGCAGAGTTCTATTAAATAGTAATATGGATTCGACGACTCACCGAACACAGTCATTCGCTTGGTCGCGAAGTCTTCATCCATGAAGGTGGAGACGACGCAGGTATAGTTGCCGGAGACGTCGGTGCCCAGCTTCACGATCCGCAGCGCGCGGTACATGGTCAGTGGGTCCGTGGCCGCGCGGTGCGTCAGGTCCACGCGCCCCCGCAGGATGCCTATGGCCTGGGGCAGGTGGCCCGCGATCCACTGGTACACGGGCCGCGTCCTGCTCTGGAAGAACCACTTCAGCACCAGGCCCCGCGTGTCGTTCCCGTACGTGAAGTCACAGTCTAACACGGCGGAGTCCTGCGCTCCATACTGTATTACTTCTGGCACTACTAGTTTCACTATTTTCACTGAGTCCGATTCTGTAATGAAAGATAATTCTTGTTTATTAATAGTGTTTATATCAATGGTATTAAAAAAAAAGAATTGTCTAAAATTTGTTGTAAGACTGTGTATAAATACTACATCAAAAATCAAAATCGGTTCATCTATTGAGAGCTACGATGCCACGGATAGACACACAGACAGACATACAGGTCAAATTTATAACACCCCTCTTTTTGCGTCGGGGGTTTAAAAAGTAAAAGTAAGTATAATATTATAGCACATATTGTGAAAAAGTTTTCTGTTTTAAGCTTGTAGCTTTAGTAGAAATTTAATAACATTATAATATTCAATGTGGGTTATATTTAATTATGACTATGTTAAAACAAAATGGTATTTTTTACTTTGACCTGCTTTTAGCGCTCATTATGAAACTTCAACAGCGCTGAGGATTCTTTTTACAGAATACAGCAGCGAACTTATTATTATATTTTACAGCCTACTAAATACATTTTGAGGTACTTCTACATCAAGTGTGTATGGTTGTATGGTTTAGTCGTTTCCTAGCAGCTGGTTGTCCTTCTGCACGTGTAGCGTGATCGCCGTAGAAATGCATATTTTTGTCTACACAAGAATAAACACAGTATTCTTTTATCAATCTGTCTATTCTTCCGTAGAAGGATACCATTTCTATGGTTGTCATAATTCGCGCGCTGGAGCCTTTTTACTAATTGTACCGCATCGCTACGAATATGGCATTAGGTTGTTTTGACCGCGATGTTCACGTTTTGGACTGGCCTGCAAAGCCATCCGACTTAGTCCCATCGTGTGTGCCTAGGAGTTAGGATAGTTGCAACGAAAAGCTTTGAGGGATTTCCCGCCAAAGGCGACGAAAAAATAACTTTGCGAACATTTACAAAAAACATGGGACCTAAATGACCTGCGGTATGAGGTCACCTCGTGTCGCAGCGAGACATAATATAGAGTTGGAAATTGCCGATTAAAAAAATTTACAAGTTAAATAACATTTTTAGGCTCCGACGATATACTAATTATGTAAAAACGTTTTCCAAAATCCATTACAGACACTGGCATATCTGATTTTTTACAGCTGATTTCAAAATAATTTTAATAAAATCAATTCATTAAATAGAAAACAGATGAGGTCAATGACCTCTTCAGCTCATTCGTAGTAGGTTTTTTTTCGTAATTAAATTTTTCCAGTCTAAGCTTTTTTACATAATATTATAAGCACATAATTATGTGCGCGAAGAATCTGTAATTGATTTTGAATCATAGACGTATCTATATGTATACAATATGTATTATAGACGAGACGTATTGAGGCAAATACTGTCTCCACTTAAATGGCCCCATTTTTGAGGTTGTTTGGAACCATTTTGACATTTGAAGTATGGTTAAACCAAGATGGCGTAACTTTTTCTTGTATGAAGATTTGTTCTGTCAAATGTACGTCATAGTCTATCTTTAGTCTTAAAAACTTTGTTTTGCATAACGTTATTGTAAATCGTTATCTAAGGACAAGTATTACTAACAGCTCAGCAGCTGTGAACAGACAAATTGTGTACATACAATAATACTCGACAAGTGACAATAGTCTGTGTATCGACTATAGAGCCGTTGTTGAGCACTTCACCCTGTTGTCACACCCGTGTCAAGTGATCACAAATAATGACGTCACAATTCACATATTCCATCGCATGCAAAATATTCCTTTTGAATGAATTCCAAATTGTAAGTGTCGTCGCAACTCGAACGTGCAATAGTTTTTAGGATTCCGTAGTTCACGTCTTGGAACCCTTACATTCATTATGTCCGTCCGTCCGTCCGTCTAAACGGTTAGTGCTAGAAAAATGAAACTTTGCATGGATATGTGTATTTACTGCGTCGACAAAGTGCTGAAATAAAACCATGAAAAATATTTTTTTATGGTGTACATCCTCTACTAAGAGGTTGCTATTTTTGATTTAGCTATCCGTTTGCGAGATATTCAACTTTAAATCGCATTTTTTTGTCAAAAAAAGAGAAGCGACTGGCTCCAAAAATCTGAAAAAATTCATGATGGCAGTCTATGTGATGAATTTTAAAGGAAAACTATAACGGCTTATATTTTGTTAGTTTAGGAGTTATATATGCCTAACTTGTAAAATTCGCTAACTTTGAAAGCCTCGTACAAAAAGAACTAAATAATAAGTAAACATGTAAAATATTCGTACAGTGATACGGAACCCTACGTGCGCGAGTCTGACTCGCACTTTGCCGGTTTTGTTATTTATTCGTCATAATATAAATATAGTAAGAGTAGCTCGCATTTTGCGTCAACGCGCAACGCCCGTTCAAGTAAACCGGTAATTAAAATGTCATGTAACTTATCTCTCTCGTTCTTCGTGTTAATGAATGAGAGAGAATGGATGGTAATATTTAGACAAACAATTAACGCTAACACGCGTTGGTAAAATTGGGACTTCATTTCATAAAGGACATGAGGTGAATAAAAAATAATAATAATAATATATACAACCGAATGATATCCTCTTTTTTTTGGAAGTCGGTTTAAAATTGTAAACTTTAATAGTATTTTCGTTTCTGGTCGCCACTTTTTAAGCAGCGGGTCAAAAACTCCCAATGTCTTTTGACGGAAGAACCTAATCTACAGTACGTCGCCGCATCGGATTGGCACTTATGGCTATCTTCTAATAAGACGTATCTGATAGTTTACTTACATGTTCTGTCTCTATCTTATATTACATGAGTGACTGAATCGAAACATAAAATGTGAATAAACTACTTGTGAAACAAACCCGAGTCTCATACATTTGTAATGAGTTATTTGCTTTGTGGTTGCGTAGTTAACAATAAATCTGCGCTCGGAGATGTTTTTCTTTACTCACTCAGTTGTTTGTGCAGCACATTTCTTTTTTATTTACTGCGAAGAATACGTAATGAATTTACTAACCCCGGCAACCTCGGGGTATAAATTAAATATAAATAATGAAAAGGGTTCGTCTGGAGTTGAAATTACGTTAAATATAATACGTTTTTCGGCGATGAATTTACCTTCGCCACGTTTATGTAACCACGAGAATAACAATTTCATTTACAGCAAATTGAACTTTATCGACTCGGCCATAACGCTCACTCAACCGCACAGCTGCTGTACTTTTGGCAAATAGTTATTAGTTTGTACGTTGTCACCTAGACGGTAAAGCTCAAATTTGATATGAATGAAAACAAGTGATCAGCCTTTCCATGCCATTTAAAAACGTAAGAATAATTTAATAGTGGCCAAGTGTGTGCGCAATACTCAAGAGTAGTACGAGAGTAAAGGAACTTCACTCTCGTAACCCAGTAGAACGGATGACCGACACGACTGGCGAGAGATCAAGCGCAGGACGGACTTTTTACATGCCCATCCGACGCATGGATCACCTTTCTTGTCAGACTTATTAGGTGACAAGCCTGCATTGTCCTAACCAAACTTGAAAACAATATGTTTTTATTGTATTAAAAAGGCTTCGAAACGACTACTAAATCTTTCCTCTTAATAATATTGTCGTACAAAACAAACCCCACTCAACGTGACTACGTCTAACGTTAACGTCTAATTTCAGAGCCTTCCAGTCTGGAGATATATTTAGAAAGAAATAAAATTGTATCGTTTGTATTAATAATTGAATAACATTGCCCCATTGGGCTGCGCTGTTTGTATTTAATTTGGCCCCGAGGTCAGCTGGGGAGTGGAGGGAGGGGGGGAGTAGGGAGTGCCCACTGCCCCGGGCATCACAAACGGGGAATATCGTTTCAAACGCCTTAATTGTCTTTGAAGGAACTTTGTATTTTTAAAAGCGTTTTCAGATTATCCGGTCCGATACCGATATCGGTACCACTCCATCCATCCATCCATGATCACAAACTGTCACATATTATAATATAATAGTAGTAGAATGAATTACGTCACAATAAAACACAAGGGTCATCATAAACGGTAAAATAACATTATTTAGTAAATAGTTTGTGTATTCAGAACTATCACAGAGAGATAGTATAACGGTTTACGTACTGTAATATGGATTATATCCAGGCATCTTAAGATAAAATATTATAATATCTTCGCCGTCTGTGACTCCCATAACGCTAACATCATTTTCAGATTATTACACTAAGAAAAGAAAAATAAGAGTTTATAATTAAGGAGCTATAATAGTGTGCTCTAGTAGTTAACTAAAGTTACTTTATGTAGAAGGTAGAAGTTCTCAGATTTGTTCGCTATCTCGTGTTATTTATGGAAGCCGCGTACTTAAACACAACACAGGCACCCCGGACCCCGCACCCCGCACCTCAAAACTTGTGTGTTATTATTATACTATATACGAGCTTTTGCCCGCGGCTTCGCTCACGTATTTACTATCTGTCTATTCAAAGCCTAAACTGCCAAATTTTATAAAAATCCGCTCAGTAATTTTTGCGTGAAAGAGTGAAAACCATCCTACCATCCAGCCTTCTATCCATCCTGACAAACTTTCACATTTACTAAACCCCGATACAAACAGAGGGGTCTAAATTGTATACATGTCAGGAAAACTTTTTCAGGTAATATCCAACAAGTTGCCACTGGACCAGACATCCGATGAAATTCCTTTAATAGCGCTGTCGAATCGTGCACACACAAACGTGTAAATAAATAGTTCAACCACGTCTGCAGTCGTTGCGGTCACTTCCTCTGGGTTTAAATATTTTGAGGCGTCCTAGTGCAAAGGAAAATGTTTAGAGACCGGTCGAGTGGGAAATTTGTCGATATTGTATGTCTGACCCTACCTATTTATTTCGCATTCAATCTCGCTAAAATAATAAACAAATAAATAACAAATAAAAGTTATTTATTTATTTTATAAACTTAGCTTACAAATAATGATAAAAAATAACTCCCCACACATCGGTGACGGTGGCCCAGTTTCATTGAAACCAGGCAAATTGAGCAGGAGTAATTTTATAGTGCCCAAGTATGTGTGCAGTACACAAGAGCACTCTCTCTTCCTTTACTCTCATAATCCAGTGGGACGGATAACCGACACGACTGGTGAGAGATCAGGTGCAGGTCCGACATTTTACATGCCCATCCGACACATGGATCATCTCTCTTGTCAGACAATCTGGTGATCAGCCTGCACTGTCCTAACCAAACTTGGAAACAACATTTTTTGTTGTTCCAATGCGGGAATCGAACCCACGACCTCCGAGTCGAGAGCCAATGCTCTAACCATTAGACCACGGAGGTTGTTAATAATATATAAAAGTAAAATATAAAATTATTAATAAATATTAGCATTATCTTAAGTTACTAGAAAAAAAGTTAATAACAAAATTTTATTAGTAAAGAACTAATTAAATAAGCAAAGCGAAAAGTCAAATATGTAAGTACAACAAAAAGTTAAAATAAACAATATCACAACAACCGACACCTTTTACTGTGCTATTTTAAAAGAATCAAAATATAAAGTGTAGAAAAAAAAAAGAAAATTAATAGCACCAACATTTTCATCTAAAATCTAAATTAGATTTGACGGAACTATTGAAACTGATCCCGAGTTGAAATCAATTACTTCAGTCCCGGCATATGCTGCTGTAAACGATCGCAAGCTGATGAATATTAATGTACGGAGCTCCCGTTCCGCATTGTTGTATGTTGTAATACAGTGATATGGTTTGATTAAGTTTATATCGACGTCTCTAAACACAGGGGCGATAACGCCCACTTGGCTCAATACCAATATTATATTAAATGTAAAAGTGTGTGAGGGTGGATGGATGGATGTTTGTTTCTCGTTTACGCAGAAACTACTGAATGATTTTTTATGAAATTTGGTATGGTAATAGTTTAAGCTGTGGATTAACACAAAGGCTACTTTTTATCCCGAAAAAGTGCAGTGTTCCCGTGTTATACTGTAAGCTTGAACTTAATTGACAAAGCCTCAACGTACAAACTAATGATAATCACATAATATTAGGTACATAATAGGGAATACGCATAAAACATAAAAATAACTTAAAACATAATAATATGATACTAGACTGAAAAATAAAGGCAATGGCGAAATTTTCAAATATCTGTTGATAAATGAGCAAGATATAAGCGGTCAAAGATTTTAATCTATCTCTTTCTAGCAAAACGGAATTACTTATGAACTTTCTAAGTCGTGTTATGTGACGTCACGTTACACATCCGATCTCTCCGTCTAATAGACGAATTTAAACGTTCATATCTTTGTTATTTTTAATGATATCCGAAAACTGATTTCACCATACGGTTTACCGAACAAGATAGATCTATATAAAAAATAAACATAAAAAACGTGCATATTCCTTATTGTTATGCAATTCTATACGACATACATATTACATACGTTACGTACTAATTATGCAATGCATTCCGGGCTTTGTTACGGCAGAACCGATATGACATAAGTTGTATTAAGTTTTATTTTATTTGCTTTGTAAAATAAAATACAATACTGAAATTAAAACAGTTTACGCAATATACATTATTTATTATTTCGAGAACTCCAAATATATTAATTAAATAAGAGAAACAAAAAAATACCTATTTATAGCTAAAACACCTAGATAATATTTTTTAAATAACAATATGACAGTAATAAAAAAGTGCACACAAGTGGGTGCAGACTGAAGTTGAATAGGTATATAGTGACGTTGAGTTCCGATACACCCATTATATTGGCCGAAACGTATTTGCGGGCGAAACAGAGCGCGCAGTTCAAACGGCCCAGTTTTCCGGCGCCCGGATCCGTGTCTTATTAAGTTAATATTGGGGGACGTCCACAGTACAACGGAATTTGAGTTGAGTACGTATCAGTATGCTATGTGCGAGGTTTTGTCACTGCTCGCCTGTATGACATTGAATTAGTTACCATTGTTTGCTACTAGGGATGTTGTTTCGATTCCATTGAAGTCCATCCACAAATTGAATTAAGTTGTGTAACTTAACTGTCCTTATTGCTTATTGGCATGACCAATACTTTAGATAAGATATCTGGGGGCACGGCAGTGCCCCCGCCAAGTCGAGCGCGAAGCAAACACTGCCGTACCATCCTTTACTGGAACCATTTCGCCGCATTTTCAGGCCCCTATTTGAGAACCTCTGGATAAGACCAGAACGCAGAAATTTTCGTCATCCAGTAAGCTATAATCACATACTTAAAATCCAAAATTTCAAGTCTGTAGGTCATTTAGTTCCGAAGTTAAGCGAAAGCAAAGTTTCGCATTTATGACACTCACTCACTCACTTATACACTCACTCATGATCATCAAAATAGAACTAGTACTTCCCATAAACTCAGAGAGCTGAAATTTGGTACAGAGTTAGGGTTTAATGGCCACATAAAGGGAAAACTATAAAAACTAGGATAATCGATCTGGGGGCACGGCAGTGCCCCCGCCAAGTCGAGCGCGAAGCAAACACTGCCATACCATTCTTTACTGAAACCATTTCGCCGCATTTTCAGGCCCCTATTTGAGAACCTCTGGATAAGACCAGAACGTCGATCTGGGGGCACGGCAGTGCCGCCGCCAAGTCGAGCGCGAAGTAAACACTGCCGAACCATTCTTTACTGGAACCATTTCGCCGCATTTTCAGGCCCCTATTTGAGAACCTCTGGATAAGACCAGAACGTCGATCTGGGGGCACTGCAGTGCCCCCGCCAAGTCGAGCGCGAAGCAAACACTGCCGTACCATTATTTACTGGAACCATTTCGCCGCATTTTCAGGCCCCTATTTGAGAACCTCTGGATAAGACCAGAACGTCGATCTGGGGGCACGGCAGTGCCCCCGCCAAGTCGAGCGAGAAGCAAACACTGTCGTACCATTCTTTACTGGAACCATTTCGCCGCATTTTCAGGCCCCTATTTGAGGAGCTCTGGATAAGACCAGAACGCAGAAATTTTCGTCATCTAGTAAGCTATAATCACATACTTAAAATCCAAAATTTTAAGTCTGTAGGTCATTTAGTTCCGAAGTTAAGCGAAAGCAAAGTTTTGAATTTATGACACTCACTCACTCACTCATGATCATCAGAATAGAACTAGTACTTCTCATGAACTCAGAGAGCTGAAATTTGGTACAGAGTTAGGGTTTAATGGCCACATAAAGGGAAAACTATAAAAACTAGGATAATCGAACATCTGGAGTACCTGGTGACCCTGATTAGAAAACACAAGAGCCCAACCAAACTATTAGAGATCGACATACCGCCTTTACAAAAAATATTCAACATGGTGGTGGGCCGCTTCATTTGATGTCAAAAATCGAAGGTCTGAAGTATCTGATGAAGAATCCTCAGCTGGTTTCAGCTGATTAGAGATATGGTAATGCCCCCCTTCTACTATTGGTACATAAAAAAATCGACTGTCATTTCAAAAACCTAGCGAAGTGGGACACATCTTCTAATTTAATCTAGTCCGTAGCATTCCACTGCTGGGCGAATGCCTCCCTTTCTGCTTTTGATACGCATATAAATAAAATTAAAGGAAAACTCTGGATAAGACTAGACTGGCTTTTATACTTATATTTACAAGTTTACAAGAAGAAATAGTCGAACGATTAACTTTATTGTACTCGATCATTACACAAATTAAATAAACATTTTACACTGAAATCTAGTAAAATAAATCAATATGCCCACGTTTCTACAAAAAGAAGTGAAATCCCACCAAAAACATTCTGTAAAAAACTAGCCAAGTCTCGATAGAGCTGCTTGTTTATCTCTAAAAAGTAGTGAAATCTAGACAAAGTTGTGCCAAGTCTAAGGTTCCTTACTGCGATTTCTTTATTATTATAGTTAATGTTGTGTGACTTGGCCGTTGAACATTCTTTATACGTTACAAGTGGGTACAAGTCAATTTTGTTTACACGTAATGTATATCTGTTGTAACTACCTATGTTTGTTAAGCGAGATAATAGCCCATACTGGTATTGGTAATTGGACGCTAGTGAGTAGTGTCTCATTTTAGGCTGTTGTTGATTGTAGAACACATGTATTGGAGCAATGGTGTCATGGAGCCCCTTTTGTACCATTGTGTACCCTTCAACGGCCAAGTCACACAACATTAACTATAATAATAAAGAAATCGCAGTAAGGAACCTTAGACTTGGCACAACTTTGTCTAGATTTCACTACTTTTTAGAGATAAACAAGCAGCTCTATCGAGACTTGGCTAGTTTTTTACAGAATGTTTTTGGTGGGATTTTAAGTTTATTGGAAATATTTAATGCAAACAAATAACTTAACTATCTATACTTATAATTATATTAAAGAGGTAAATATTTGTTTGTTTGTATTGAATAGTTCCAATTTTATTGAATTGATATTTGGCACAGAATATAGATTAGACTTCGATAAAGAAAAAGAAAACCAAATCCGTGGTCCGCTCCGGGCCAACTCCGATCATGTGTTAGCACTTTATGAGAAATGTTTTGTGCGATACATCCAGACAGTTCAGTAGCATTTGCAGTAAGTAAAATAAGACAATTTTCAGACGAAAACACAGCAAGGCTTGTGTATTTTAGTTACTTCCACAGTATAATGTCCTATGGCATTCTGCTATGGGGAAATGTTGCAGATATAAATACTATATTTGTGCTGCAGAAGCGAGCTGTTCGAGCAATCTACAAGCTGGCCCCCAATACCTCATTGAGAGATAAGTTTAAGGAAACTGGGATCTTAACTGTAGCTTCTCAGTATGTTCTATCAAATGTATTATATGTTAAAAAAAAATTAAGCCAATTCAAAAAGAAAAGTGACAACCACAATAGAAACACTCGAAATAAGAATAAGCTTGATGTACCAGTGACTAGACTCAGTAAAGTAAAGAATTCGTTTAAAGGCCAATGTATACGCCTATACAATAGGATCCCAGAAAACGTTAAAAATTTTTCAATCAATAAATTAAAAAAAATTGTCAAAAAACGTTTGTGTGGTAAAGCTTATTATAAACTTAATGATTTCATGAATAATACCACACCTTGGGAATGAGGTGGCCCCCTGCACGGCTACTTTATACTATTGTACTCTTGTTATGTAGTTTTAGTTATAACATTGTTATATATTTTTTATTTTAAAAGAACAATTTTCCATCTTTTTGGTAAAAGGTGGCCCCGTGCGAGTTTCTTACGCCGGTTCTTCTCGCCGGGCTAGTTTCCGAACCGGTGGTAGGCATCATGTAGGACAATTCTATAAGCGTTATATTATAACCTACATGAAAATAAAAAATTTGGGTTTGAGTTTGAGTGACTAAATATTACATACCTTATTGCCGCATATAATATCATTCATTGCCTTTTGTTTGAGTTAAAACAGTCAAGTCAGCAAAGTAGTTTCGCTTAAGAGGCCCTCTCACCTCATTGGAAAAACGTCTCGTCACTATGACAAGTCTAAAACATTCGCTAGTTATAACGAGAAACTCGCGATATCAATGCCCCTGAAAGTAAGGGTCAGGTCAGCTCACACAGAAACGAGATGATACAAGACGCGGCGTTGCATTTTTAAGATAGTGATTCGAAATTGAACTTTATTCAGTACAGAATAAGATACGCGTTTCAATGCAAGAGGGGCGCCCCGGTATGTAGAGCGGTGCAGTTTGACATTCGAACTCTTGCATTGAAATGTGTATCTTCGCGTGTCGCGGTGTGAAGTGACCCTAAAACATAAATATAATATATCAATGTCTGAGCTTCTGTCTTTGTCAGATTGACTATAATTAACTTTTTCAAATATTTTTATTGACATCATATAATATTATGACTGTTCGGATGAAAAAAAAAGAGTAGTATAGTACGTAGTAAATAATATGAAAATGTACCATTTTGCCTGTGACGCAATCTAATGTGGGAGTTCGCGAGTGCAGACACTCGTGTTTCACACAGTCGAGTGTAATCGACAATCAATACTGACACTGACACAGTTATCACGCGCGGGGATGTGACAGAATTGATTATCCGCGTTACATACACCGATCCGTAAACAAAGAGACACTAGCGGACAGTAATGCTACCGATATAAAATAATATGTCATTAATACATACATACATATAATCACGCCTCTTTCCCGTAGGGGTAGGCAAATACCACTTCTTTCCACTTGCTACGATCCTTACACACTTGTTTCGCTTCGTCATTTTCATTCTTACCATCCATTCTTCCTCTTACATTCTTACATTCAACGTAGCGAAGCGGCTCTCCATGGGCCACTTTTCGCCTCCGCGAAAACGAGACGTGATGGGTGGCGAACCACATCGCCGTCATTTTGGATAATTAAATTATTTTTATGATTATCCATTGCGTTCCCACGGATTGACGGAGAGGATAGGAGTAGGGAAAGGGAAGGATAGGTGGTGTGGAAAGGAAGATTGGTAAGTTAGAGTGGAAAATAGGAAATGTAGGATATTACCGCCCAGGAGGGTAAGGGATAGGACAGTAATAGCTAGGGAAGCCGGGGTCGCGTACTCGTATACTATACCACAACTACCGGACAGGTAAGTTGGGATGAGTATTCCATGTCATTAATTTACTATGCAATAAAGACAGTGCAATGAATTATTGCTGTACGCATACCGAGCGTGTAAATTATTTTGAACCATACATACTTAGATATTATAATATATATTTACCTTCCGAGCCCTGGTGATTAGGACCAGAAATAGTTTCCGGCTATTTAAGGGGACAAATATTTGATGACGAAATGTAATTGCAACATAAACTGGTATAAGTTACCCGCCGTTTATCTGTGGGTCTGCGTAATGAGTTACCCGCTACCCCGTTACCCCGTCAGCGTTATGCTAACTGCGGGCCGGCGGGGGTTAACGACCGATAACGAGTTATCAGAGACCGGCACTTGGGCTGGGCCTTAGGGTCAGTTTCACACCGCGACGAAACGCAACGCTACGTTAGAGATGGACAGCTATTAAAAATTGACCTTTATTCACTACACAAAAACATACACGTTTTATATGACGTCAGTCATATATAATATAATCACCGTAAAATTGTAAAAACCGTTAGATTGTAAAACAACTAATGAGATTGTAAAAATATGTCGAAAGATTCATTACTATTGTTTATAATCTAACGAAAAATAATGTGTTAAATTATAGACAGAATATTCGCGTCGGAAGTCTATCAACATTTTACAATTTCACTTTTCACAGTTTTTACAAGTTCAGGGTAACATACACATATACATACAGTTCACATGCGCTGTGCAGCGCAGTGCAATGATCAGTGACATTCGAACTTTTACAATGAAACGTCTATATTCTTGTGTAATGAATAAAGTAAAATTTTTAATAGCTGTCTCAAAAGTGCAACGCTATCGTCACTTAACGTTTCGTTTCGGTGTAAATTGACCTTTACGGCCTGTCCACCTGTCCACGTCACGACGTTACGATGTCGTCAACGTGAAACGGTGTGGTGACGTGGCACGGTGAGTTTGCTTAACGTGCAAATTCACGTCACCGTAAATATGCACGTCACAGAATCGTTACTCGTCGCCGTGCCTTGTGAAGTTCCGGACGTTCTATACCGTACCGGAGAGTTAATAGTAGTCTCGTTCTAGATATGGACCGCACAAGACGTTCTCTGTTTCTACTATTGTTAAAAGCTACAATTTTTATGAAAAACTATAACCAGACTATCGGTGGCGAAGGCTAAGCAGCTTTCGCCACCGATAGTCTGGTTACAGTCTCCTTCATAGGGTAGCCGGAGCCTGTATAATAGGTAGGGATTTCTATGAAGGTTTGCCAAAGGTAAGTGACAAGGGAAGCCGATAGGAATGGAGTTATAGGAACCCTACGCCACTGCCGAGTTTATAAATTATGCAGCCTATAATACCCGGGCTAATATTACAAATCTATTGATACCTTATTTATGAAAATCAGACATGTGGTTTATGCGCTACGGTGGAACAAACGTACATACATAGACTGCCAAAATCATTACCCTTCCTTTTGGATTCGCCTTAGTCGGATAAAAATATGGCGGACGACACTGCACCATGTCGCGACACCGCACCGTTTCTCTTGGACGACGTCGTGACGTGGACACGTGGACATGCCCTTGCTCGGTCAGGACGAACGTAAGTAATTTCAGTTGAAAATGTGACTCATTACAATACATATAACATCCTTAAGGTCCAGTTATCTGGACCACACATAATTTATGGTCTCAGTTGGTACTAATCCAAATTATTATGATGTCGTAGCAACCGTCGTAGCAAGTCGTAGCGGTCTACGCCGGAGCTACGGCATGTTCTAAACTCGTACTGCGCCGCAAGCTGATTATGGTTGTATCTATAGCAGATAGTTTGCAGACAGCAACCGATCACGCAGTTGTCGCGCGATCGGTTGCTAATCGCTGAAAAAATCGTATTACGTACGGCTGTTGCTCTGCTGTTATTCGATAACTTTTAAATGCATTTGTAGCGGTGTAAACAGCGCCGCCGCTAGCAATCATGTAGCGACATAATTAATAACGACAATAAAGCGAACTATATAATAATGGCATAAATACTATTATATGTTTATATAGTATTCTATGCCGTTTATAAAAAAAATTACACAGTACTAATTAGCCTTACGCTACTGTGAAAATCGATAATAATAATGCCTAGACACCTAAAAATGACAGAAACGTACGATATTTATTATCTCTTCGATGTAATATAATAAATAACATAATATTTATACACTACTATAATATGTAATTCACTTTAATTTAACGTCGAAACTGCCTACATTGATTAATAATATCAGCAATCTTTCAACAATAACATAAATGGGTTGTCGCTCTTTGACAATTGATATTCCTGGCCGTCTGTTGTCGCTTATCAAACGTAATACCGATTTTTGTTGTTATACGGAGAATCGATTGCATTTTTAGTTCCCTAATTGTTTGCTACAGCGCGATCCCATCGATTGTTTGCTGTCACGTCGCTATTGCTAATACGTAATACAAAAGTGAGGTTTGACAGAGATAAAGTAAATTCACGCCTGTTGTCATAGATATATAATATTAAAAAGAGGCCTGTTGTATTGCTATTGCAAGATACAGAATCAGCCTCTCAGTTCAAACTAGCGCAGGCGAAAATTACTACGATGTCGTAGCAATTGTCGTAGCAAGTACGGCGTAGCGGCCTACGCCGTGGCTACGGCATGGACTATTAGCTACGAGAGCTTGCCGGTCAAACTAGCGCAGAGTTAAAATGCTATAATAATTATGAAATTTTATATGGAAAATTCGATATGGAAAGTACATAAATATTACATACACAGCGCAACGGTCACATTCCTTTGGAAAAAAAACGAAGAATTTTGCGCGTCTTCTTTTCTTTTCACGCGATTTGTATTTCAGAAGGAAAAGGTATGTGCATGTATTTTCCTTCTGGAATATATTATTACAGTTATGTAATTCGCTTTGAATATGCACCAGTATGACCCATAAGGAACTCATTACGTAACATAGAATATCGCCAGTAAAACGTGTGTAAGTTGCAGTTACCACCAATGTGACACCTAACAACTGTCTGTTGGTGTGAGGAAAGTAGCTATTGGGATATCGATATTTGCTGCAATAAAAAGTAGGCTATTTTAATCCAGAGTCTTGCCTACTACTATACCAAATTTCATTAAAATCCCTTCAGTAATGAAAGAGTAACAAACATCCTTCCATCCGTATACACACATTCTTACAAAGTTTATAATTTATGTAAGGATTATTGATTTCACCCAAACAAATAAAGTAGTTAATGCCCTATTTTCTTAATAACTAGTAATTAGATTAATTTTTACCAATTTGTGTAGGCTAATAAATTAAATAATCAATAAAATGTTTTTTGAATGAAATTATTTATAATTAAATTGGAAAGTACCTAATTAATCGGAATTATATCGGTATAATTAGTAAGTTTATGACTTTGTTTGTATTTATATAACGATAACGCAACTGTATTATATTTTGATTTCCTAAGTAATAAAACCTCCTTGTATTACATTTTATTTTATTTCTCAAGCGTAATTCTCAAAAGCGGCGTTCATTCATTGTTATAAAACTTTTTCGGAGTTATTACGGACTTCTAAAACAAAAAAGTTCATGCCGATTGGGCTGTTTTCCCGCGCCGGCCCAGTATCGGCAAACAAACGACTGCCGGAGGAGCAAAAATGTATCAAGTATAAGATACTTTAAATGCGACAATCCTACTAATATTATAAATGTGAAAGTTTGTGAGGATGTATGGATGAATGCATGTATGGATAGATGTTTGTTACTCCTTCACGCAAAAACTACTGAACGGATCTTGATAAAATTTGGAATCTTAGTAGTTTTGGCTCTGGATTAAAACATAGGCTACTTTTTATCCCGAAACAATACAGTGTTCCCGAGGGATACTGTATTTACGCGGGCGGAGCCGCGGGCAACAACTAGTCTTGTATAATCGGAATCTCGGCAAGTATAACCATCAATGCGTTCTACCGGTAATGACATACGGAGCCGAAACGTGGACACTCACCGTAGGCTTGGTTCATAAGTTTAAGGTTGCTCAGCGTGCGATGGAAAGAGCAATGTTAAGGGTATCTCTGGTGGATAAAATACGTAACGACGTTATTCGCCAGAGAACTAAAGTCACTGACATTGCTCAACGAATTAGCACGCTGAAGTGGAAGTGGGCCGGCCATGTCTGCAGACGGACAGACAATCGATGGAGCAGACAAGTATTAGAGTGGAGACCACGCTTAGGCAAACGTAGTGTAGGACGTCCTGCGGCACGATGGACCGACGATTTGAAGAAGGTGGCTGGCAGCGGATGGATGAGGGCTGCCCAAGATCGGGATGGTTGGCGCTCATTGGGGGAGGCCTACGTTCAGCAGTGGACGGCGATAGGCTGATGATGATGATGATGATGATAACCATTAAATTTAGTATGCTGGGAGTTTTGGGGGAGAAAAATCGATCTAGTTTGGATTTGACTCTGAGAAACTGTGCATTTTTAAGTTATAGATGTTTTTTTCTTTCGCCGTGAAACAATCCGTACTATATTAATTATTATTATTTAATATTATAAATGAGAAAGTAACTCTGCCTGTCTGTCTGTCTCGCTTTCACGCCAAAACTACTGAACTGATTTAAATTAAATTTGGTACACAGGTAGTCTAGAGCCTGAAAAGGACATAGGTTACTTTTTATTGCGGGAAAATGTACGGTTCCCGTAGGATACTTTATTTACGCTTTCACGTAAAAACTACTAAACCGACCATCATGAAATTTGGCACAGATTAAGAAAAAACCATGAGAAAGGACATAGGCTGCTTTTTATCGTGGGACATTTACGGTTCCCGTGGGTTAGTGTATCAATAATATATATTAATGTCAGTCCGATGGTATATATAATTTTTGCGTTCGTCGGAAACTCGTAATTTGGTGGGTTCGAACCCCGGTAAAATATTCTGGTCCGAGGAAGCTCAGTTACCCAGGTATTATATTATTATACGGCATGTGTTTTCACTCACAGGGGTGAAACTCTCTACAAATGACAGCTCAAGCACCGGAGAATGTCAGCCATGTTGACGTAGGGTTGTCAGCAAAATAATTTTAAACGTCGCGTCAGACAAATCTATTATTATTATGAGTTTATGCTGTCAATTGTGTCAAAGCATGAAACGACCAGCGGCCAGCCCCGTGAACGAAAGTCCTGGCTGGAAAAAATCACGCCCCGCTCGCCGCGCGCACACCCGGCATACGTCTAGCCACGTATACTTACCTACAAGCTGTCAATCGTGTAAGTCTATCGAGTGACGGTTCTTTACGTTGGTAATATATATTCTTTGCTGACGGTGCCGGGGCGGTAAGTGGAAAATCAGCCCAGTGTAGCACGCCCCTGTACCGACGCGACGTTCGGGATAAAAAGTAACAAAAAAGTTTATATTGTTTTAGGGAAATAACCACACCTACAAGTTAGATTGCATTTTCAGGATTCCGTACCCATAGCGTAAAAACGGGACATTATTACTTAGACTCCACTATCCGTCCGTCTGTCACCAGGCTGTATCCATGAACCGCGATAGCTAGGCAATTGAAATTTTGACAGATGATAATATATTTCTGTTGCGGCCCATGGAGAGCCGCTTCACTACGTTGAATGTAAGAGGAGGAATGGATGGTAATAATGAAAGTGGACGAAGCGAAACAAGTATGTAAGTGGAAAGAAGTGGTCTCTGCCTACCCTACGGGAAAGAGGTGTGATTATATTATGTATGTATGTATGCCGCTATAACAACAAATACATAATAAAATCAGAATCAAATAAATTAATATTTCAAGTTGGGCTCCCGTTCACCAGATGTAATTTTTTACCCGACTGCGCGACGCAAAGGAGTGGTAATGTGTTTATCAGCCTATGTATGTATGTATGTATGTATGTATGTATGTATGTTCCTTTGAAGCACTATACAGACCAAACGCCTGGGCCGATTTTTATGATTCATACGTCAATCGATTCCTCTTAGTCCGGCGAGTGCCACTAAAGACATGACGTTAGTGACAATTCAATATGGCGACTACTGGACGCCATATTGTGAAAATGAAAAAAATGAAAGTCAACAAACTATATAAAGTGGGGTATCGTTGAATAGGTATTTAAAAATCATTGTTAGTTTTCTCTCAATATTTTTCGATTCGACTGACCGTTTAGGATCTATATCGATTTAAAGTTGCGTAACAACCATTCTCACATTCCAGTGATGTAGTACTGATGCTGATAGGAAATCCAGTCTGGTAAATAGCTAGCTAGGTACTCATAACTAAAAAGTATAAAATAAAAAATTATAATCTAAAAAATTTAAAAACCCGACTGCGTAAAAGTGAACTAAACTAAGTAGGTACATAATTAAAACTGAAAAGAAAAAAACAAGCACTTAGATATCCGGTGGTCTAGAATTCTATAATATATTATTGAATTAATACTATTGGAACATAACAACTGAACAGTCGGGATCCATTATTCGACAGTCAATCTAATTTTTCAATGGATCCTGACTGTTTAGTTGTTATGTTCCAATAGTATTAATTCAATAATAATATATTATAGAATTCTAGACCACCGGATATCTAAGTGCTTGTTTTTTTAATTATGTACCTACTTAGTTTAGTTCACTTTTACGCAGTCGGGTTTTTAAATTTTTTAAATAGGCAATCGGACAAATTTTTTTTTATTGCATAAATGAATAGTACTCTTAAATATGAGTAACTTCTCAGAAGAAACCGTATATCAAAAGTCAATATTTTCAAAGGTACAGCGATTTGTATAAAAAATTTCGCGAGCCTCCTAAAAACGCTCCATACTAAAATCGATATACACATGACGTCACTTGAATATGAAGTAGTATGAAGTAGTATATGAAGTATATGGCCGCAGGAATATATTTGTAAATATCTCCGATATTTGTGCGTTTAAGTTCATACTTACCATAATGAATGTTTTTGTATATGATGTGAGTAAACTAATGATGTAGGTTTTGTTTACCAATTTCGCAAAAAAAAAAAATTTTTTTTTGGTATAAAGACTCGAAGAAATTTTGTATACAAATCGCTGTACCTTTGAAAATATTGACTTTTGATATACGGTTTCTTCTGAGAAGTTACTCATATTTAAGAGTACTATTCATCTATGTAATAAAAAAAAATCAGTCCGCTTGCCTATTATAATTTTTTTTTAAGTTTTTTTTTCGATATTGTTAACGGCAACAGGTAGACGCTTGAAATGTTCACAAAATATTTAGTTGTAAATTTACTTCAAAAATAAGTAATAAAATTATAGATAATTGTAAGGAACCCTTAGTGCGCGAGTCCCACTCACACTTGTCCGGTTTCTGTTTATTTCCTTTCCTTTCCTTTCCTCCAGCTTCTATTGTCATTACAAATTTAACAGTCGGAGAACAATCACGGAGCCAGAACGTTTCTCCTGTTCTTGGCGCTCATTCATTTTCCATTTTATTTATTTTGAAGAACATAATATTAATATATAGTTCTACACAGTAAATACTGGAAAACATGGTACACATTGAAAACTTGTGGATGTGGACTTTTGAGTTTATTATACCTATCTCGTTACATGAATTATTCAAGTTAATTTTCCCTATTGTAATGTATGTAATGAAATAATTTATGACATGCGTATTTTCAAAATTAATAATTTTGCTCCTTGTTTTAAACACGGATTAGTCGCGGTGCACATTTCTTTTTCCTGACATTTCAGCTACTTCAACAATTTCTTTAAAATAATTAACAATATTCGCGTAAACATAAGAAATTAATAATTTTGCTTTTTGTTAAAACTTTTTGGAGAGCATTAGGTAGGTGGTATATGCCGATAAAGTTTATTTTGTAGTAAATATTGTACCGCATCAAAATCGAAGCCAAAATACATAGCTGTGTGCGGACACTAAAATCTTTTAGTACTTTCTACAAAAATAAAGTAAATAAATACAAAAATTCTATGTTTTCAAGTTTCAGATTGTCGTTGCATGTTCCGAACTATTACAATGTTTTTTCGTTTTTTAAGCTATAAACCAGTTATCTAAAATTGCATGTGGCGACTAATTAAGTATACACGTTGCAAAAAACTACGTAAAATGCCTGAAGCTAAAGAACGATTAGTTTGTGTCAACTTTAATCTTTACAACGTGACTGTGCGGGGCTTAGCATACGTTTTTCATATAGAATTTAAAGTATATTGTGTTAACATGCTCCGTATTACTGTTATTTAATGCTAAACAGGCATTAAGAGATTATATTTTTATGTTGGCTGCGTGTTTTGTACAGAACTATAAAGGATTTAATTTTATTTAATAAGTAACGGTAAGTCTGATTTGCTGGCATCTTTTTTAGGGGTCCGTATAACCACAAGGAACCCTTATAGTTTCGCTGTGTCCGTCCATCTGTCCGTCATACAGACGGACAGTCCGCTCCTGTTACTTCTGAAAATATTGATAAAAAGAGGAGTTTTTTCTCATTCCAATCCATTGTGAGGAATAGATCTTTTAACATGTTGAGCTATACAACTTTTTTACAAAGATAATCATTATAGAGTAATTGGCCTCCAAAGTGGTTTACAAATTGTTCTCCTCATTCGCATTTCTAAACTATAATAGGTTGAAAATTGTAAATTTACATACTGATATATCATGCTAAAACTCTTTGGCAATATTATTTTAAGTCAAATCAGACGATAAAAACTTTAAAGTAATTCAAAGTAAACCTATTGCCCGTTGATAGTTACGGAACCCTCCTTAGACATGTCGTGACGTGGGCTTGTTAGGTTAATGTAAGTCAGTATTCACTACGTTAAAACTCAACAATCGATGGATTTAAAGCCGTATCTCACATAAGCCACAAAAGCCGACAAAGTTCAATATGAATATGTGACATATTCGCATATAATGTATCATCGATTTTATTCAGCACGAGCCATCTATACAACCGCGACCCGCGACCAGCAAATCAGCGAATTCGGGCCTCTAGTCAAGATGCATTCGATAATTTCGACGGCGAACTTCGAAATCAAAAATGTATGGAATTTGACATATTATAAGTCATCGTTATGTGACATGTCGCTTGCGATGCCCTAAGTCAAATCCCATACATATTGTTTTCGAAGTTCGCCGTCGAAATTATCGAATGCATCTTGACTAGAGGCCCAGGTTCTCTGACCACGCACACCGGTCGCGCGACCCGGATCGCGGGGATTGTTTAGTGCTCCATATAATATATGCGCCTCGGTATTTTGGTCTCGGGACCCGGTCTCGCGTAGCGCGTCGCGTGTATCGGACGGCTACCTTTAGATATAATAGTTTGCCGGGATTAAAAGTATCATGTGTATGGTAATCCAGGACCTAGGATATAAGTCGTCGGTGTCCTAAATTTAATAAAAAAATTAGTCTTCGTATAAAATACTACCATTATTTTTAGAAAATAATGAAAATTATTATCATAATATGTCAATACATTTAGTTATTCGAGTCAGCAAATAATGTTATGAAAAAGTCACACGCCATTGTATGGCAGAATGCTAGCCACATGTATTTTAATATTCCATCATAATTGTTACTAACTTATGACTACATTTTTGGTGATGAAATTAATGATTGATTGATTGGTCGATTGATTGATTGATTGATCGATCCTCATATTAATCTTTTGTGTTTATTTATGTCTCGAACACAGTTTCTGTGACAATTTTTGAGTGAAAAACTTTTCACTCGCTTTCTTGATTTTGTAGGAGTGATTTAAAATAATATAATAATTATTATGAAAATGTTATGTGACATGTGCAATGAAATATGGATATGCAACAATTTATTTTTATAATTATTATTTTTCTGCGCTACCGTTTAGGTAACATACAATTAATAATATTAAAGTTAGAAGGTAATTTTCAAGGCGCAAAATTCACTTTTTCTATATTAGTATAAAGTCGAACACGGAATAGTATAGATTCCCTCGAGTAAAACGAAAAGAAATACGAGCGAGCACGAGTCAGACTCACGCAGCATTAATCCGTGCAAAACAGCAAAAATACACGTTTGTTATAAATTACTAGCTGTTGCCCGCGTAAATACTGTATCCCTCAGGAATACTGTACTTTTTCGGGATAAAATGTATTAATTATTACTAATCATTAACAATATTAGAACCTTACAGACAGTAACTAATTTAAATATAGCATTCCTTGTGAGTTTACTCTTAGCACAACAAATAATGTCGGTATCCGATGCAATAAGATTAATGTGGCGAAGTGCCCGCGTCAGCGGCGCCTCCTTCAGGAGGTTGGTGCGGGCGCGCGGCTCCGCCAGCAGCTTAGGTGGTCGTCGCCGCCATACGTACTTATCCGGCATGTTAAGGTCGATCCGCGCCAGGATATCCGGAATATATAGCAGACCCCTCATAATTTGAACCACGAACAAGACAAGTGACAGTTCCCTCCTGACCCGCAGTTCCGTATACCCTACCATGCCCAGCACGAATAGTGTCGGATAAGACAGAGGATAAAAGGGATATACACCGTATAACCTTAGGTACAGAAATCTAGCAAACTTGTTCTGTATTTTCTCTAACATCTTATAATATTTTATCTCGTAAGGCGACCAGATAACAGAACAAGTTTCCAGGTGACTTCTCACCAACGTATTATACAGTACCATTATGGCGTTAATATTCTTAAAACCACGCACCGTCCGCAATATGAAGCCCCGATTCCTATACGCCTTTGTGCATATTATATTACTAATATGTTCCTTAAAATTAAACGCTCCGTTTAGTCTAACACCCAAGTCTCTTACTTCCGATATTCTCTCTATATCCTTCCAGCCGATCCGGTAGTTATACTCGTATACAACTGGAGATAATACCCGAGTAAAAGATATAGCCACACACTTCGTGATATTAAACTCCAAGCGATTTTGTGTGCTCCAACTCAACACCCTGTCTATATCTGCCTGAAGTCTAATACAGTCGACCATATCTCTAACCAACAAATACAACTTAAAATCGTCGGCATACAACAAATGTTTCGCTTCTTTTACCTTCTCTGATATGTCGTTTATCATGATAATAAACTGAAGAGGACCTAAATTAATGCCTTGGCTTACTCCAGACCACGTAAAGTAACAGTCAGACATATAACCACCGTAATCTACGTATTGTCGTCTATATTTTAAATAACTAGCGTTTTTAGTATTCGTTGTTATAGCACTCTTACAAGCAAAATTATCCTCCTATTCACAGGCTGTCGCTGTCTCCGCTAGCCCAAATGACAAGGACAGCATGTGACTTGAGCGTCACTGTCAAGCTATCGTTTCAGTATGTGTAGTCTGTGAGATTTTCAACTGTCTAGCTATCACGTTTTATGAGCTAAATTTCGTTCTGATTCAATGTGATCTAAATGTAAACAAAAAATTAAATCGGGCTAAATTAATGGCTGCGTTCCGCGCAAAATAGCGCTAACAAAAAACGTAAGCAAAATGGCGACCACTAGCGTTAAATAAGCAAAAAGGCGGATTATGTTAGCAGTATTGAAGTTAGCAAACGTGTCCTGGCCGATTATCTGTTTTTTTTTCTCTAGCGCTAGTAAGCGCTAATATTGACGGCCATATTGAGCTTCGTATTCATATAAATTACATTGAATCGGGAGTATATAGACAGGTGACAGACAGACACGAGCAGACTCCACGTCTTAGTAATATGGTTCCGTTTCTATCCTTTAGGTACGGAACCCGAACAGACACTAGGAAAAAAAAGCTACATGAAGCAGAATTATAAAGGAAAGAAGTGCTTCAGAATGCACATTATGCTTCAGGCACAAATGCTGATGGCCCACTTCCTGTGCGCAGTCGTTACAGCTTTGTTTACGGCTCTAAGGGTCAGTTCATACGCGAAGATACGCGACGCTGCATTTTTAAGATGGCTAGTAAAAATTGAACTTTATTTACTACACAGAAAGATACACGTTTCATTGCAAGAGAGGTGCCTTTGACGTTGACTTTAATTGACTTGACATTCGAACTCAATGAAACGTGTATTTTCCTGTGCAGTGAACAAAGTTTAATTCTGAATGGTTATCTTAAAAATGCAGCGCCGCGTCGGGTCGCGTCTCGTCGCGGTGTGAACTGACCCTGAGTCCTACGGCCTATTTCCATTGTAGGTCATACCCATCTAAAGAAGTATTTACTTCAAAAAACTATTTTTTGCTGCAAAGGTTTGGACACATTAATTGCAAATATTGAAATATATTGAAGATTTTCTTGATATTTGGAGTTTGAACCAATCAAAACGGGTTTGACGTCGGTTTGACGTTTATGAGAATACCATTTTTCAGTTTTAACATATTATCGGGAATGGATTGTTGGTAAGTGTAATTTTGCAGGATTTAATCAGCGAAATCTTCCGCTTCTCTTGCCGCTATTAATATCGAGCAGAAAACGGCAAAAAATCAACTTTGCTGTATAGGAGCCCCCTTTTACTGTTTATTTTATTCTCTTAACAGAGCGACATATAATAGTATATTTTTTGTTATACAATATAGTATCAGTATCATATATAATACATCATCTGTGAAAATTCCACCTGTCGGTACGAAATACGTATACTGGACCCGTTTTCATCCTTTGTGTACGGAACCATAAAATAGTAACGTCTTTTTCTAGAAATTCTCCTCTTTCGTGCTATTTATTACATGCACTATACAATGTCATGGAAGGATCATATAAGTGTTTTATGTAGTAAATTAGAAAGATTTGTTTATGTATTATCTAATGTTAAAAAATGTGTGTCCCTAAACGCAGCCCTTCTCGCCTATCATGGTTATGTAGCTTCCCTCCTAAGATATGGCATAATAGTATGGGGTAACTCTGTTGATGCCATTCTTGCCTTCCGTGCCCAGAAAAAGTGCATCCGATCTTTAAGTGGTGCAACATATCTTGACAGCTGTAAGCCATTATTTAAAAAGTAATATACTTCCTCTACCAAGTTTATAATATATCTTTGAGATGTGTTTGTTTGTAAATAAAAACATTGATATGTATTTTGAAAAGAAAAGTAAGGTTGCATACAAAAGCTGTAGACACCATAATAAATTGTGTATTCCTAAGCAACGATTGCAACTTTGTAGTAGAAACGCATTATGTATGGCTGTTTAGATTTATAATAAAATACCACAAGCTATAACTGAACTAGCAGGAAAAAGATTTAAAAAGGCTCTATTTGACTGGCTTATTTCAAAAATGTATTATGATGTGAAGGATTATTTAAATGATTAATGAAACAGTAAAACTCATGAACGTATAACATATAATGATAAAATAAATTGTAATATTTTAAGTAATTTAATGCGATTGTTTATTTAATAAGGAATGTATTTTTATATTATGACATTTTAAATTTATTGTTATTGACATTCTCTACTATATTTTTACTCTTATTATTATCAACAATTTAATTTATATATTTTTTTATCATAATATATTAACTTTAATACTAATTTTGACATGGAAACTTTTTTGTAACTTAAAACTGTTATTACTTATTATGTTACTACCTAGGCCTAACAATATTTGCACGCTTACATTAAGCAGAATGTGATGAAACATATAATATGTAAATTGTTAACATCAAATTGTACCATATTCAATGCAAATAAAGATTATGATTATGATTATGTAATTTGGATGACTTTGGGGCGAAGCGCTATCGTTCGGTCACACGCGCGGTTAACACATCGTGCCACTTTGTTAGGGCTCTCTCACATTAGCGATACGGGGCCACAGGTGCGGTTGATAGATTAAGCCACGAAGCCCGGTGTTATAATTTTAATTCTCTTTCCAAAATAAAATTCTGATGAAGTTTTTTTCATAAAATTGCCAATTTAGATGAGTGATAAAATGCTTCGCTGTGAACAACTTTTAATACAATAATTGGCAATTTAATACGAATTTGTATGAGCTAATTAAACTTTGGTTATTAAACTTTAAGAAAATAATCTTCTTTAGGTTGTTTATTTACACACAAAAATAGCAAAAAAAGAAAGTGAACTTCTAAAGTAAAATCTGCCATGCCAAAATGTATGTACTTTCTTTGGCGAACTAGTATAAAAGATTAATATAAAAGAGATATTTGATTTTGGGCCAGCTCTGTGTATACCACAAAGGTAAATAGAAAGATAATATGGGAATTTCATAAAATATAAAAAAAAAATTTGAAGAAGGGTAAATGCGTACAAAAATTATTATTGTAAGAGTTTTTTAATACGAGAATCTTATTTTTAGGGCGGTCATGGCAGTTGTTTTGACTTAACTTTTGATGTAGTTGACAGTTTTAGGAAGAGACGTCTTCCTGAAGATCATACGTCTTTCTTTGTAAAAAAAAGCAATACACACACAAACACATACACATACACACACAACACACACAAACATACACATTTGTATATTTTTACAAGTACCTACTTCAACTGTTATAAGTATCACCAATGAACTGAGAGTTGCTTAAGTTACAGGGACATTTGGAAATTTTTAAATTAATACTATCTTTCCATTTAGACGACCTCTGTGGCTCAGTTGGTTGAGCGTGTTGGTGCTCAAGCCGGGGGTCGCGGGTTCAAATCCCGCCGAAGGAACAAAAAGTTTTTCTGTGTTCCTGGGTCATGGATGTGTATTAAATATGTGTATAATATAATAAATATCTTAAATTTGTGTATAGTATAAAAAGTATTAAATATATTTCCGTTTTCTGGTATCTGTAATACAAGTTCTTCGAGAACTTACCACGGGATCAGATTGACGTGGTGTGAAGCGTCCATAAATATATATATATTTAGCTACACGTCTGAACACTCTGACAAGATCTATAATAACTGTTAGTATTGGCCATATTAATTGTTAATTACTTAGTATTAATTTTTGTTATGTAATACGCTGTTGCTATTATAATAAAGAAGAAAAAAAGAAGTCATATCATTGACATTCTTTGGTTGGTTCTGATCTGATCCGCCGTGTTTTATTTTATGTTGTGTTGCTTTCCTTGACGAAGTTATTTTAAATGTACATTGAAACGAAGTGAAATAAAATAAAATAAAGAATAGGAAACTGTTACTATAATATTTATGTAGCTATATTTATAGTGCTGGCCCACGCCTCACACATTTATAGAACATATCTTTTGTGTAGAAATAAACATAAGTATATTTATTTTAAGTCATATTTTTGGAATAGTTTAAATATATTGAAATTACAAACAGATTTTTTATCTGTAAATCACGTGACCTAAAACATGATGCGCCCGGATGTGACGTCATTTTAACGAAACTTAGTGATTAGCCAATAACAACACGCTGTCATCTGTCAAATATCTGTCACAGAACGCTCTTAAGAATAGGAATAATTAAGATTTAAGGCCCACTTGCCTATGAAGAGAAAATATCATGCCTTCTATTTATTAAATACGAAAAAAGAGAGGTAAACTGTCGAGTAGGCCTACGCAAGTGAGCCTAAGATAACTTACAAACGTACAGCAAAAAAAAAAGTGTGTCTAGGTTTATCGTCAAATGATACGTAGATATTATTATATTATTTTAAAGTAAACTATAATTTCCATTTGAAATCTTCATCCACGTGATATAATATGTTTATTTAGTTCAAACGGCTTGTGAGTTCGATGCCTCGGTTAAGACTTGGGGGAAAGGTATTCATTGTATATCCCGGCGTCCATTGTGCAAATAAATTTTACAGCTCGAGCTTTATAGCAGACCTGCGACTTTATTACGGTTCGACCTTTAAACCTTTTTGGATTAAAATCTTATAAACAAAGGTACTGTAATAACGTATTTTATTTTGTTCCCAAAAATTGGTAGGGATTTCACCGCTCAATTTTATGACGCGACATCGCGCAGGCCCCGTTTCCGGTGTGTCGGATTACGCGTGTTTTCAGTGAAGGGAAGTAGGTATAGGTACTACGTACTTACCCACTGGTAAACAATTACAGACGCGTTTAGCTGAATTTACCTTCACTTGAGAGGCGCTGTGTCAGTGTGAACATATAGATGTTGCCTGCGACTTCATGCGCACAAAAGTTAATTTTATCATGCGCACAAAAGTTAATTTATTATATTATTAGGATAGATGATTTCGAGTCAAAATTATATTATAGCTAGTAGTTACTAGCTAGCCATAAAAAAAAAAAATAACCCTTCGTAACCACAGCATCTATCGACTAGACCACACAAGTGTATATACTTCGCGTGTAAAAGAGGAGTTAAAATCACTTCCTTCAGCGCCATCGACTTCATTCCGTGCACTGTCTGTCTGTCCGCGACACCGCGCAGAGCGAAACAGGATTGTGATCACAAATAGTTACGAGAATTTCAATTCAGCAAATACATCGGATTGATAGGATAAATCTTTATGGCACGATAAACTTATTGCATCACTGGCTTTAGCTCGCGGCTCCACCCGCATAAATACACTGTATTTTTTCGACATAAAAGTAGCCTATGTTTTAATCTTCAAACTACTAAGTACCATACCAAATTTTATCAAAATCCATTCAGTTATTTTTGCGTGACAGAGTAACAAACATCTATCCATTCACACGAACTTTCGCTTTTTTCACATTTATAATAGTAGTAGGAGAGTAGGATAATGTACTGTCTCGAAAAAGTTTGTCGTACCGTACGGTGTAGAGAAGTCAACGGGATTAACATAATGTTGACATTGATGAGGGTAGAATCGACACAACAGCGACCGATTAAGTGTACTCGATACGTTTGTCCGGGGCTATCGGCCGCCATTGAGCGGTCTCGGGGGTTCCCCGGACGGAGCGGAAGTGATGCGATAGCCGCATAGATTACACTCGCAGCTCGCTAGTCGCTACTACCGTTATCTCTCCTCTTCCGGGACCTTTATGGGGACGACATAAGGATCACTCTCATGGAATTTACAAGGTGAAGTAATATGGAATATGCATAAAATATTAAAATATCTTAAAACATAATAATACGATACTAGACTGAAAAGTAAAGGAAATGGCGAGAAAAATGTCAATATCTGTTGATAAATGAACTAGATATGAGCGGTCAAAGTTTGTAACCTATCTCTTTCTAGCAAAACGAAATTTAGTATGAACTTTCTATGAAAGTCGTGTTATGTGACGTCACGGTACACGTCCGATCTCTCTGTCTAATAAACTACTTTAAACGTTCATATCTTCGTTATTTTTAATGATATCAAAAACTGATTTTACCATACGGTTTATCAAACAAGATATATCTATATAAAATATATAAAAAATACTTACGTGCATATTCCCTATTATGAACTTACTTACGGCCCGTTTCAATAACCTATCTATCTGTAACTATTTGTTAAAATCGTCGTCATTCAATCATTTACCGGTTTTTCGCGATACAAATTTGACGTTTCTAACAAACAGTTATAGAAAAATAGGTTATTGAAACGGGCCGTATATCTACCGTAGTTAAATGACTCGTTTAAAAAATATATTATATTCATGAAAATTAAAAAAATTATCCCCTAAATAAGAATTTTGTCGTCAAGACTAAGCTTTTGTAACGAATATAGAGTTATACTAATTACTATGCTCGTGTTACGGCTACCAGACGACCGATCGAATATTTAAAAAAAATCTATACACCTACATACATACTCGTAACTACTCGTAGGTATTTGATTCTTCAAAAATTCTAATCGATTGATTTTTTTATATTTTTCGAAAAAATTAACCACGATCCCAGAATCATTTCAATAACGTCACTCAAGCCTGCAACCAGTGTCAATCTCGTAAACAAAGGCGTTAGTGGAGGACTACCAGAACTCTATTTCTTATAAATTACTTAGACATTCATTTTACTTTTATTGAATAATTATAAATTAATCGTCTTGATGTCATAAACTGAATTCTGTAGTTTGAACCAATCAAAACGGGTTTGACGTTGATTTGACGTTTATAGGAATACCGTTTTGCAGTTTTAACTTGATAACGAGAGGAACAAACAAAAAATCCGCTGAAACAGTCTTATCATCTTCTACTACGGTTAAGTAAAACCAAAGTAAGTACCGAACTCCAGACATTTGACCGAGAAATATTATGATCCTGGTTTTATATCAAGCGTGGGGTAATCAGCTAAAAGCCTTGTTCCATTGCTTGATTGGACTTTTTCTAGTAAGTAGGTATCTATTATTATCTCTCTCAGGTATAGGAGCCGCACTAGGCGAGGCGTGCATACAAGCCGGCTTCCCTTATTATAAGGTACTAAACTAAAACAATATTTTGCGCTCAATGCATCAAAAAATTGCGCTAATATTATGTAATGAAACAATTTCTTATTTTAAAAATTGAGATATTATTAAATAATAGATTTAAAGTAATATTCATAAGGGAATTTGGCTTGTATGCACGCCTCGCCGGTGATTAGAGGTAACGGTTATTATTGTACTAACATTATTATGTTAGTACAATATTAACATAGTTCATAATCAATGACGGATATTTTGAGCATATAATCTACTAGCTGTTGCCCGCGGCTGCGCCCGCGTAAATACAGTATCCCTCATAGGGATAAACATAGGGTACTTTTTATGCCGAAAAAATACAGTGTTCCGTATTTTTTCGGGATAAAAAGTACCCTATGTTTTAATCCAGAGCCTAAACTAGTTTTTGCTTGAAAGAGTAACAAACATCCACACATCCATCCATACATCCTCACAAACTTTCACATTTATAATATTAGTAGGACTATAAATAGCGACTCAAAAATGACCTTTACTGTAGTGAATAAAGGTCAATGTTGAGTCGTCGCGCTACCACAGGCACAGGCGCTGCGCAGCCCGGTGTAGCTCGAAATTCTAACTCTTGCAATGGAACGTGGATCTTATTGTGTACGGAATAAAGTTCAGTTTTGTATCACTATCTTAAAAATTATCAGCGCCGCGTCGCGTCTCAGTCTGAGCTGACTCTAACGAAGCACATTAGCTTAATATCCATATTTCTATAATAATATATATTATACTAATAAAGAGGAAAAGTTTACTGGACCGATTTAATGACATTTGGCACAGAAGTAGAGTAGACCACGGGGAAAGACATAGGCTACGTTTTATCGTGGAAAAATGTACAGTTTCTGCGAAATTAACTTTTGCGCGAACGAAGTCGTGGGCAACATCTAGTAATACATATAATAAAGAGGAAAGGTTTGTTTGTTTGCATCGAATAGACTCCGAAAATACTGGACCGATATTGATGAAATTTGGCACAGACAGAATAGACTACGGGAAAGGACATAGGCTACCTACTTTTGTTGCGGCAAGATGTACGGTTACTGCGAGATTTACTTTAGCGCGCACTAAGTCTCGAGCAACATCGTAGCAGGCAAGATAAAAATGTGAACAATCAAAAACCAATTGAATGAATTAAAACTTGAATAGTCTTATTACGAATCTCAGGATGAGTTAAGCTGTACAAGCTATACAACTTTGTAAGCTGGCTTAAAGTTAGTGATGTCTGATTGTGTGCTTAATTAAATAAGGAAAGATTTTACTTCAAAAGCAGGAAATTTTGTGAAGAAACTATTTCGAATAACAATAAATCTGGTATCCTAACTTAGTCGTCGTAACTAGCCGTTTTATTCGTGCTATAATTAGGGTTTTCTCATGGCGAAAACAATCAAAAAACAATCAAGTAAAATCAAGTTTAAGAAAAAAAGAAGAATAACAAATTACATTGTTTTCACGAAGCTACTAATCGAAATGTCTTGCAGTTTAAATTTTTATTTATTTACTAGCTGATGCCCGCAACTTCGTTTGCACAGAACTAACGAAAGCGGAACCCTATTTTTTAAACGGAACCCCTTAAATAAAAGTAGCCTATGTTAGACCTTATAACATCAGCTATCTGCCATTGGAAGTCCCGTGAAAATCGGTCCAGCCCTTTTAGAGATTAGCCGGAACAAACAGACAGACCGACAGACAGACAGACAGACGGACAGACAAAAATTTTAAAAATTGGTATTTTATTGTAAGTACCGAATATACTTTCAGATTAATTATGTGCAAAGCTGTTAATTTGAAGTTACAAACAGACACTTCAATTTTACTTATCTGTATAGATGTATAGATAAGAACATGTTTTTATCTTTTTAAATAAATATATAAATAACTATAGCGGCTTTGCTAACTATTTTATTAATGCTGACTAATTTTATTGAGATTGCCGTAACAACAAATAATCCACCTCGGCTTGTTCACAGAACTTTTACAACTTTAAAGAAGTTTGAAGTGAGAAAAAAGATTGCTTTAGTGTGCCGTGACCGAGAACGAGGGCTTGATTTCAGAACGAAAATACAATGTCAAAATGTTAAAACTTGGAAACTTTTATTGAGGCCGCGATAAAATCTTTTTAAAGTTAGGAACATGTACGAAAGCAAAAAATGCTCTATTTTTTATTTTGTATTTTATATCGAATTAAAATTTAACTGCAAATTAAGTACTTCGAGTTCTCGTGATTATCAAAATCCCTGTGCATGGTGTATTGGTCGAAGCCGGATTGTATAATCCGCCGGATTATATTACTGCTTGCTGTTTTCAAAAACACAATTTTATTTGCAATCCGGATTGTCATTGTGATATGTTCTACAATCTTTTAAAAACTCAAATTTATATTGTGGGTACAATACACCTACTTTCGAAATAAATAATATTTAAATGAAAATAAAAAGAGATTTGTTTCTACGATACTCGTTACTAATCAAGAATTATTATTATAGTTACAGTATGTATATTAGCTAAGAAGTTGCAAAGGGAATTTTTGATTAGGGAAGATACCTTACATATTGAGAAGAACCTCCAGCGGGTATTAGATTACCTAATTAAACAATGGGGAACTCTAATACTCCTAAGTGGAACCCGTCAGATTAGTAAAAAATACGATTATCTGAAATACTCGAGCGCGTCAGGTTAAGGTAAAGGGGTGGTTTTGCTAATTTGATGATTTGAACGTAACCTAATGGTGTAGGTGGATAACAAATTTGCCAAAAAAAAAAAAACGATAGTGTGTGGAGTTTCAAATATCTTAAATATTTATAGTTTATGAACTATTAATGATAAACCAAAATCAATTTTGTTATTATCTCTAATTGTTTATAACTTTTGCAATTTTTATTTCATAACAAGTGATTCTAGCACAATTTTCTAAACGTGATAACGAATTACACATATTTTTTGGACCATTCTATTTTTCAACTAGTCGAGTAGACTAATAAGGGTAGGGAACCCTAAAAATCCCTAAAGCAGAAAAATCTAAAATGAAAACTTTAAAATGAGAGTAGCTAACTTGTAGCACAATACCCTTTTCCAGTACTTGATCCCTTCTTTCAAAGGTTGGAAGATATTGTTGTTTAGTAATAAGGCCGTCTTTGTATCGTGATGTTCTATGTATTGTTTATTAGGGTTTCGTCAAAGAGTAAATATCTACAAGTGTTCAGTACCCAAAAGGGTAAAAACGGGACCGTATTACTGACACTTCGCTGTCTATCTATCTGTCTGTCACCAGGGCCATCGTGATAGCTAGACAGTTTAAGTTTTCAACAAATATTTAAAACAGAATAAAATGAATATTTAAGTTGAGCTTCCATACACCAATCGAGACTTTTTGCGTTTTGCACCGAACCCTTCGTGAGCGAGTCCAACTTGCACTTGCCCGGTTTTATTGGTGTGTATGTGCACATACCAAACATATAATTCCTCTGTAAATAATGGTATGTAAGTTACATATACTGACTATGCACAGCAAATTATATTCTCATGGCATTCCACCCATCGGTGTCGATAAGGATCTTGTTTCGTTTCTCTAGACTCTAATTAATTATTTATAACAGGGAAAAGAGTTTAACTAATTTTTAAACATTTATAACTCTCTATACTTTGTTGTACGTAGTGTTTTATAAAAACAGATAAATAACGGCCAACTTACCCTTACAACGTACTAACAGCCACAGAACGATCACACACAGACGTCCCAAATTGCAACTTTTATGCTTCACCATTGTGACGAATCAACACTAAATCACTATCGTGACGTAACATAAAGTTGGTCGAAGTGACCCCACGTGCGTCCTCGCGGGCGTGTGGCGTGCGACTGAGGGTTGTTACTTGTTTGGGGTAGCTATGAGCTAGTGTTTGTGTTTCCGCGGCTTTCCCGCGAAACGACGAGTCAGTTGCCGTAATGAGTGGCTTTTCTCGTACTCAGTACGTGCGGAGTAACGTTAGTTTTTGATGATTATTTTAATTTACTTTGTTTTCACCCGACTACGGCAAAACCAAAGGGAAGAGTAATGATTTTTTTCCTCCCTAGCGCCTAAGCTATTCGATTTTAATATATGGATGTCAAAAGATTCGCAATAACGGCCCGGGTAACATATGCCACATAATTCACGTAGTCGAGTTAGATTTCTTTTTTAAATTGATTGTTTGATTACGTACTTAATTTATATTATTTATTTTAATTAATATGTAAATAATGAAACATTTTTTTATAAAAATGCTTACACAACGTAAAATTCGTGTTAGATTTGAAGAATGTTTCAATGATGAAAATTGACAGTCAATTTTTTTTTTTAATTAAAATAATTCCTACAATTTGGGGTCACCTTACACCTATGATCCCATGCGAGCAGTTACTTCATATTCGTCGTGCGAGTGATCAAACTTGAGAAAGTTGAAACGAATAAATAAATGGGTGTTTGTTACACTTTCCCGCAAATTGATGTTTGTCACATTTTCACGTATAAACAACTAAACGGATTTAGATGAAATCTTACAGAAATGTAGCTTATACGTCAGAATAACGAGAAGCCTGAAAATATAAAGGCATCATGTTAAACCTAAAACGCCGGCGAAGCCGCGGGCAAAAGCTAGTAATAAATGTATCATCACGGAGCACCAAAACAGGTCAATATCGTAAATACTTATATTGAAAGTTTCATATAAAATGCTGGTGAAATTCAACCTCTTGCAGAAATTGCTTTTCCGCAAGCTGCCGGCGAAACAGCGCGCAGCGGGATATAAGGGCGTATCTCCTGACAAAGGGTTAATCCGGCTCATCTAGCTCTTTGCTTCGTAGAGTCCGTGATCTCTGATCACTCTTCGACGTACACGGTCCCTGGACATTCACATAGGTTGAGGGTTTTCGCACTTTGCGACAATACTGCTCATCATCAACTCGCTCCCCGCTTCACAATTCGGGGGTTAGGTAGGTACTTAAAATTTTTAATTTTGTTTCTACATATTTTTACTGATTTTCACACCACGTCAATCTGGTCCCGTGGTAAGTTCTTGAAGAACTTGTGTTACGGGTACGAGACAACGGAAATATATTAAAAACTTGATGCTACACATAATATATTGTACCTACATGAGATTTTTATTTTTAAATAGACGTATTTAATACACATTCATGAGCTAGGAACACAGAAAACGTTTTTGTTCCCTGGCTGGTCGGCTTGAGCGATAACACACTAACCACTGAGCCATAGAGGTCGTCGATATATCGCCTTGCTTTTTCTCTATTTTTATTATAGTTTTATGGACAGTTTTATTACACCGTAGGCGAGTTGGTGTAGTAATTTATATCAAGGCCAACTATAAATTTCTGCTGTCGCGCACTTCAGAAACAAGGGGGCTCGGTGAATATTTATATCATCATAACTTTCCACTGAAGAAATTGATATTCAGATTTCCCCCATGTGTCACCTGATGCTACAAATATATCATACTTTGTATGAGCTACCTTATAGTATAAATAAGTCCCGAAACCAAGCCACGGGTGCGTTAGCTTATCTATATTTTACACTACCTAGCTTTTGCCCGAGTGTCCAAAAAAACAGGAACACTTTACTTTTTCGGGATAAAAAAGTATGTGATAAGCGTAAATAGTAAATGTGTTAATTCAGAGTTTAAACTACTACTGAGATAGGACTTACGCGACTTTGAGCTGAGGTAGGTAGTTACATGATAAGTTGACGTGAGAACTGGAGGCGACTGGGATGTAATGACCTTGTTTCTCTGGATGAAGCGGGCGGAGGTTTTTTCTTACTACGCAGCTGATTAGCGGATTATCGATAGGTTTATCGCGTTTGGCCAGCGAATTTGGGCTTATATTAACGAGCACAATAGCGTTCGCGTTCACTAGGAATTCCATACCAAACCAATCCCAAATTTCATCAAAATCCGTTCAGTAGTATTCCGTGAAAGAGTAACAAACATCCATCCAACCATCCTCATAAATTTTCACATTTACACTAGTGAGTATAAGGAAAGATTTGATTGTTTGTTTTTATTGAATAGGCTCCTATAATACTGGACCGATTTTGATGAAAATCGGCACAGATATACCACGGGGAAAGACATATTTGATCGCGGCAAAATGTAGTTTCCACGAAATATCTTTTTGCGTGTACGCGTCGCGGGCATTATCTTGAGTATATTTACTCACTTTTTTAACAGACGATTTTTTACCGGGAGTCTCTCCTCGAGCAAATTTAGTCTTTGTAATTGCTTGGAACCAATTTCCTTTAAGTTTTCCAGGTCACTAAGTGAAAAGTTAAAAAGTTGTGACTTTACGGCTTTATTTAAATTCCAGCATGGAAAAGATCTTTTTTTTCTAGACAGAATATTAATTATTAATAATAATATATATAGATGCTTCCAACCACCACATTAATCTGGCCCCGTGCTACATATCCAAAGAACTTGTTTTACAGGTACCAGAAAACGGAAAGTAGGTATATTTAATACTTTTATACATTTAATAATTGTTAAGTTTTTAAATCTTCTTAAAAATAATAACCTAACCAAGAGTTTATCAGGAACTCAGGACATATAGCCTAAGGAGGGTTCCGTAACTATAAACGCCTAATAGATTTTTTTTAATTACTACAAAAGTGACTGTCTAATGTCGTTCAAAATTATTTAAAATTTTCCAATTACATGATACCTATACTAATATAAATGCGAAAGCGTGTCTGTATATCTGTCTGTGTGTTACCTCTTACCTCTTCAGGCTTTACCCGCAGAACCGATTTTTATGAAATTTGGTATAAACATACTTTGGGTCCCGAGAAAGGACATAGGATGAAAATAGTGTTCCGCGGGATAATGTATTTACGCGGGCGGAGCTGCGCGCAAAAGCTAGTTCTATATAAATGGTACTTTTTACCTGTTTGTGCCTATAACTGTACTAATAGTAAAAGCAGAATGATTTATGAATTACGATGCATATTCGCACACTTTCAGTATTGTTCCAGTGTTAACGCATCCTGTCGCACTTCCACACGCAGCAAATAAAGTGTGCACGAGAGCGATAGCATGCTGTGACACTGAAACCCAACCGGGAATTGAATAAAAATAATAACGTAAATCCCCAAATTCGGATTAAGCCTGATCAATATTGTATCATATGTGAGGTCACGACTGGGACGGTCGGATCCACGAAATGTATGCAGGGAGCGCGAGCGGCGAGCGCTATCGGCCACCCGATACAAACAACGGCGCGGCGCACTAAAATACATTCTCTAAATTTTCAACTCAAATTTTATTCATACTGCTACTAAAGTATCTTAGAATTCCATTATGTTTATTTGTGATGTGATATTATTATTTAGAATTTAATTAACGAGCAGACGGATCGCCTGATGGTAAGCGATTATCGCCGCCCATGGACACTCGCAACACCACTTACACTTGCGTTCCTGGTCCTTTCCCCAATTGTTCTTATATGGACGTAAAACCTACAAATTCAAATGTTACTTAGGGATATAATATATTTTGGGCAGTCAAAAAAGTATGTCATGGGATACTCATCCCAACTTACCTGTCCGGTAGTTGTGGTATAGGTAGTAGGTATACGGATTTGCGACCCCGGCTTCCCTAGCTATCACTGTCCTATAGGTATAGGCCCTCCTGGGCGGTAATATCCTACATTTCCTATTTCCCACTCTAACTTACCAATCTTCCTTTCCACACCACCTATCCTTCCCTTTTCCCTATTCCTACCCGCTCCACCAATCCGTGGGAACGCAATGGATAATCGCAAAAATAATTTAAGACGACGCCTTGATAATTTGGCTGTAGCGATATAGATTTTTCTCAGCAATGACTAAAGCTAAGAAATTAAAAGTTCATTGTCAGTATTCATCATGTCTTTGTCTTTGAATTACCCACAGCATAACACGATTGGTCAACTTTTATAACACAGAATAATTAATCAAAAACACCTCTGTAAAAAAAGAGATTCCTATTTTGCCAACAGAGGAGAGTGTTTTAAGCTTCCAAAATTTGTACATAGATTGGTTCAAGCATACACATTAATTTGCCCATAGCTTATATGAAATTTATGGTTTTTAAATTACGCGACAAAAACCATTTTGTCGCTACGCCCTTTCCATTTCTTGCTGTTCCATTGCTTGTTCTCATAAACTGAAGAAAACGAAAAAACGAAAACAAGCAAAAAAATTAAAACAAGCAATCTAAAACACGGTTTTTTACTTTAACGCGGCGTCACCTTAATTATCCAAAATGGCGGCGATGTGGTTCGCCACCCATCACGTCTCGTTCTCGCGGAGGCGAAAAGTGGCCCATGGAGAGACGCTTCGCTACGTTGAATGTAAGAGGAGGAATGGATTGTAAGAATGAAAGTGGATGAAGCGAAACAAGTATGTAAGGATCGTAGCAAGTGGAAAGAAGTGGTCTCTGCCTACCCCTACGGGAAAAAGGCGTGATTATATGTATGTATGTATGTATGTATGTATATATGTATGTAAAAAAGTATACAGAGCAGTATAAACAATATAGTATCAGGACCCTGGTGACCAGATACCAAGGTTACGTGCATAAATAAAGGCGCAATGTTTTTTTTCTTCAAATTCTTCACAAAAATTTGTATTCGATTTCGCTGAAAATATTTTTCCTCCTAAGAGTAAGTAGTAAGAAATAAGAAATAAGTAGTAAGAAAAGAGGTAGAACTTTCTTTCCATAGATTGATCCATGGACAGTAACAAGTTTCTACCTTTTATTGTTTGGGAGGCTGGTTACACCAAATTACTGCACTTCCGTAAAAAAGTTAGGGACGTGTGAATTTTTATCTTAAAAGACGTATTAGTATTCAGCCTAGAACGAGAAGAAAATCCTTCACATGTATGAGAAGCCATCCTTAAAAAGTAGGTACAACTTCAAATGAAGTATTAATTTCATAATAATAGGTAGGACCTGCTAGGTACTACAATATGTAACTTCTAGGGCGGCCCCGGGCGTCACTTTTAAGGGAGCGGCAAAACCTAAGTATGGGGGCGGCAAAATTGACGTCCGCCCCGGGCGGCAGACACCCACGCTACGCCACTGGTTGACTAGCGCCGTTCTTCTCGTCGGGTTAGTTTACGAACCGGTTTCACGTAGGGGCAATTCCGTTTAATAACCTTCATGGAAATAAAAAAAAAAAATTTTGATGTTTTTTACTACAATTCGTCCGCGTCTGTTAGTCACTAGGCCATACAGTCGGACAATGATCTTTTGGCACTTGGATGGGGTCGTGAGTGTCGCAAATAAGAACAATATTTATTACTAAAAGTGAAATTATACAAGACGGCGATGTTAGTACTGATTTTATCCACGTGCCAAAAGGTAAGTGTCGCAACTACAAAACAATACATAATACTAAAAGTGACATTTTACAAGACGGCCATGTTAGTTCTGATTTTGTCCACGTGCCAAAAGATCCTTGTCAGACTGTACCTACCCTATGAACCCTTATAGCTCGACAGTTGAAATTTTCACAGATTATGTATATCTGTTGCCACTATACTAACAAATACCTGCTAATACAAAAAAAAAAAACTTTAATTATGGGTATGTTCCGATATGCACTGCGACCACTGTACAGTGTGACGTCATTCCGTATAGGTACTGTGAAGCGTTTCCTTTATAGCCAGTTATACTGCTACCTTACCTAATTTTATGGACTTCAACTGACAACTAGGAATAGTCTTTATTTTGACGTTTGAACTTTTTAATCACGTGATCAAAGTACTGCGAGTACCTTACCTCGCAAACGCCAGTGCTCACAGTACAATATGGCGGCGATTTATGACGTCATAGGGTACTGCGGCAGTATAGCCTATGCTGGCAGTCCATAACGGAACGAATTTTTCTACAGTGATAGCACTGTGCACTATGCAGTGCTCGCAGTGCATATCGGAGCATACCCTAAGTGGAACTATAATACAAGAAACGTGGTTTTTGCCGTTTTGTTTTTATATGAAAAAAAAAAAGAAATTTTAACTTTATGAAGTTGTGAAATAAAAGCGAGTTGATGTTACATAAAGCTTCTACTTTTTATTAACTTTTGCAGTTCATTGAAACTACCTGCAATAATAAAATATTCTCCGTTTGAGACATTTCATTTTATTTGTCAATGTGGAAGAAAAATTACGTCGTCCGGATTATGTAAAATTAGAATTTAAAATAATCGTTCTTTGTTTATAACCTATTCTTTAGATGAAATTTTTAACATCCATAATTCTTTAATACTTCTACGCCTTTTTCTTCGATAAACGGTAAGCGAGAGAAAAATATTCATGGTGAAAAGTCCACTCTGAAATCCTTATTCATATCCAGTGATTAAAACTTCAAATAATTAATATAGAGGATTTATTCTCCATAAATTAACATAACGTGTGCCTCCATGGCCGTCTCTCGGTAATAATGCCAAACCCGGCGTCCATACAAAACAAACGACGATACTGATCTTACATTTTTTTTATACAATTTGAACATGACACTGAATATTATTTTTTATGCCTAAGAAATAAACTATAAAATCATTTCATCTCATAACCAAATAATAATAATTATATGTTAATGCACAATTAAACCATTCATTGTATGTTAACATATTATTAATTAGAAGTATTTTATAAAACCTTCAACTATAAGCTAACAATGGTGTATCGTTATCTGAAATAAATAATATTTGGCTACAATATGACGCAAGTAATGACAATATGCAAAACCAAAAAATTTGCGTATTTTGCTGAAAAATAACATGATTAACATTTCCTGATAGCTCTCAATACACAGGAGACTCGTGCTACCTTACAACGCACCGGCTTTGAGGGTCGCGCGCATGCTGCGGCGTTTATGAAAATAATTTATTTTATAGGATAGTCTGGTCAAAATATAAGGTCACATGTTATATATTTTTGGACAGAGATCGAGAATCGATTACTGATTACGCTCCTTGAATATCTGTTTTTGTTTTAAAACCAACCTGTATAATATTATATTCTTTGGCGAGAGTGGGTCGCGTAGCTGAAACAGTTTGGATACTACAGTTGGCAGTTTGGCGTCGTTGGCAGACGCCAACATTGGAATTCTTTGTCACTTTCGACTAAGTTTGCTATCGAGCATTTGGCTCTCATGACTTGGGCATTTTTTTGGCTTGAATGAACTTAAGATAAAGTAACTTTGACTTTTAATAAAGTTCGTAATACAACATTTCTCGGGAATTTATTAAAATATATCACAATCAAATTCGAGTAACAACAGGTGATTTGACAGACATATTATGGACAGGTTTGATGTCGGTTGGAGTGATAGCAGGCGATTCGACAGACATACCTTCAACTGTTATGTGAAAAAAAAAAAAGAAATGAATAAATCGTTGTCGCTGAGGTCTTTGACTTCTCACTCAGCTGATTGACTTGTAAAATATCTTTATTACTAAAAACTAGCAGTTTGTAAATCAGATGTAAATCGAATGAATTCACCGTGAGGTCAATGGCCTCAGCGGCGACGTTTCGATTCATTACAATTAGTTATATTTTTTGTTTTCGACTTTCAAACTTTTTTTTGGATGACAATTTCAGTTATCACGTATCTTCATGGAGTGCATACAAAATATTAAAGAGGATAAAGGAAGTTTACAACAACCCACCCATTATTTTCAAAAAAAGGGTGTATTTCGTCGTATATTTTGTCGTTACAAATACCGCAGGAAAACGTTAGTATAATAATACGGTTTTAGTGTACCCCTGAGTGACGTAATCAGTCGCTGTGCAAAATTACTTCATCTTCAATAGTTGTCAGCGGTGCTCGGGGCGCATGGATCCCATAATGTTGTGCCACTCATTAAAACTTTAATTAAGTTCACCCCACCAGAGAGTAAAACGTAAAACACTCGGGGGAGGATATTACAATCTACGCGACTTCCAAATAGGTACGTCAGGCTTCAACTTTCTCTAATAAAATAATATCTCAATAACCTTAAAAAGAAACGCGTTTGTAAAGATAATCTTGTTACAAAGCTGTCCTATTAACAATATTTTTATCGCCGTATTTATGTTAAGATTGCGCAGGTACTTGAGGTAAGCGGTTGGCTGTTTTCCAGCGGTAGCTAAGTATCTGACACATTAATTATGTGGTGCCCCATAGTCGGCCATAAACTTTAAAAATTGCTGACAGAGCACAGTTAAAATGAATAATGTAGCAGCAAACAGGGTAAAACGTTTATTAATAAACTGAGTTCCTCAGGCAGCTCTGCGGCACACGGTGTTTATTATTGTTCGGACATTTGTAATCTTATGGCGTGACTCCTGTTCGAAACATTACACAGAAAACATGAAACAAAAACATTTGTTTTCATACACAAGCTGTCTCCAGCTACAGAAAATGTTTTTGGTCGAAACAAAACATTTTGTTCAGACACGACCTAAGTTCCGACGAGGAAGACGTATTAGCGCTCACAGTTTTAGTGATTGTAGGTGTAGAATCTAGGAGAAAAGAGGGGTTCTGAAAAGGCCTCTTTAGGTGTTTCATAAAAGTATTTTTTTCAACTCATAAATATGTGCGCCATTTTACGCATTTCTATTAAAAACTGACAAAATTTGTGTTTTTTAATTAAGTCAGGCCATATATTATGAGCGATCACAAAAACAAACACAAAAAACACAACAAGCAAAACTATAACCCTAAAAAACCTGTACCTAGGTGTCATGTGAACGATGTGAACACTAGATAAGAAATGAAACATTTCTTCCCCTCTCTACCCGCGCGGGAATGTTTTTCGTCCGTCTCCGAAAACAAAAACATTGTCTATTCCTAGACAAATGTGTATAGCCACGCCCCAATGTTTCATGTTTTCTGTGTAATGTTTCGAACAGGAGTCACGCCTTTATATCAATGGTACTCAGGTACCAAATTACTTGTAACGCCAGTTCGCACTATTTTTTAAGATTTAGTTCGTACAAAACAGTTCTAATTTCTAGCTGCAAAAAGCTGCATAGCGGCGCGGCGCTCTTGAAATGAAACGTGCACCTTCTTGTGTATTATATAAAGTTCAAAATTAAATCACAACCGTAAAAATGCAGAGTCGACGCGACTCGTTTCGATGTGAGCATAATTATATCAATTTTACCGCTTGTATAAAACATATTTTTATTATCATAATTATCTAATTCTAAAAGTCGTACCGTCAATTTTGTTATCATAGTGTATACCTACATGTTTGCGATAAAATAGTACTTCAGACATTAGACTGACCTGACCGATACTTTAGAGCACAGTTTTTAAAGGCGTATTTCGCACTTTGTCAGACCTGTTGGCGGGAGAAATAAATTGGCCATAACCTGCGAAATATTGCTTATAGATTATACCGACTACCTCCAGCGAGCTCTGAAATTGTTCGTTCTTTTAATAAAAAAATTAACATAATTAACCCCCGAATTATCAATCGATTAGGGTATCGAAATCATTGGCTTGACTTGGCACTTTACATATGCCCGCTAGCGTTACACACCACAACGATAAAACTGCACACTTTGTAGTCACAGTAGACGTATACAGTACTACATCTTCATACTGGACCGCCCGAATCGGCGCACACACACATACTAATGCCCGCTACACACCACAACGATAAAACTACAGTCATAATTCTCAGGTACAGGGCGCCAAAGGTACAAAAAATTGCACCAAACTAAGCAGCAGTGGCGAAGGGTTCCTATAACTCCATTCCTATCGGCTTCCCTTGTCACTTACCTTTTGCAAACCTTCATAGAAATCCCTACCTATTACATAGGCTCCGGCTTCCCTATGACGGAGAAGCAGCCTTCGCCACTGCTAAGCAGTTTTCTCGTTGTGATCTGTAGCGGGCTGCGGGCATGAGACATTTAGTACGATAAGCTGCCCTGCTGCTGATAAATTTTCCATATTCTATTTATAACAATAACAAATAAAAAAGGGTAAGTAAATACTATCGAAAAAGTTGCTGATCGACTCACTCAAGCACCGTTGAATCGTGCGCACGCACATAGTCCAACCGCGTCTGCAGTCGCTGCGGTAACTTTATTGTGTTTAAATATTTCGAGACATAGTCCAACCGCATCTGCAGTCGCTGCGGTTACTTTATTGTGTTTAAATATTTCGAGTCATCCTCGTGCAAAGTATAAAGCTTAGAAATTGTTCGAGCAGGAACTTAATCGCTAGTGTACAATAGAAAACAATATAACGGTATAATATTGTTACCGACATTTATAATTATTATATGTACTAGGAAAAGTTATTTTATTCGCTCTTAGAAGCCTTTAAATTTACCTCTTGTTAGTAGACAACTTATTAAAGGTTGATTCACTATGGGAGCTAGTAGTTTCAGACATTCAGTGCCATAATTATTGTATTATTATCTATACTAATATTATTAAGAGAAAAGATTTGTATTTTTGTACTTTTGTATGTTTGTAATGAATAAACTCAAAAACTACTGTGCCGATTTTAAAAATCCTTTCACCATTATAAAACTACGTTCACTCTGAGTAACATACGCTATATTTATTGAGAGAAAAGATTAGGGATTCTTACTAAAACTTTAGTAACGTAACCCAAGATGTAAAAGAATGCTATAAGACATCTTTCGTCGGATGCGCTGCGGAAACTATTGGTGATAGAACAAAAGTATGTTCTACAATATTAAAGAACATCCATACATCCATCCACCCATACATCAATCCATCCATCCTCACAAACTTTCACATCCTATCCTACTAATATTATAAATGTGAAAGTTTGTGAGGATGGATGGCTTTATAGATGGATGGATGGATGTTTGTTACTCTTTCACGCAAAAACTACTAAACTAATTTTGATGAAATTTGTTATGGTAACAGGCTCTGGATTAAAACATAGGCTACTTTTTATCCCAAAAAAGTACATTATTCCCGTGGGATACTACATTTTACGCGGGCGGAGCCGCGCGCAACAGCTAGTGTTCATATAATTTTATAATAATACTTATTTTCATTATACTTAATTATTATAGAAGTGCATAAGAACCTACAAGACCTGTTCATTTTTAACTTCCCGCTAAGAAAATCTAAGATTTTCAAAAATCGGGAAGTTATTGGTTTTACCCCGTCACGACGGATCACGACGTTCTGAGGTCACAGGAAGCTTCCCTGACTATACTTTGTCACTATGTCTGTATGACGTATGTAGGAGTGTGTGTGTGTGTAAGTATGTAAACCTCTTATAACTTTTTAACGGATTGACCGATTTTATTGCTACTGGCGCCATTTGAAAGGGCTTGGCCAAACTTACTCGTAGTTTCTGAATATAATTTGGATCGATTTGGATAGATAGATTTAAAGAAATCTAAAAAAAATGGCTTTATCGATTAACTCCAAAAACTAATCAGCTCTTAACCTTGAAAAACCAAGTCGATCCCCGCTAATCAGGTCAAAATCGGTTGATTCGTCCGAGAGATATCGTGAAGGAAAAAAACCGAAAAACGTATTTTTTCGGAATTACTCCGAAGTTTTTCATCTAAATATTTTTTATTGTCAATTCCTTCAAAGGAAATGAAAAGCTGCATCGATTGACGTCAATAATGTGAAAATCGGTTGATTTATTCTAAAGTAATGACAATTTGAAATTTTTGAAATTTCTTAGCGGGAAGTTGCACGGCCTTTAAGGTCAACTGTTTTCCAAAATTTTCAGACAAAATAAAAAAAATAAGACAAGACTTCTGCAAACCACACAAGACCCGTCTAAGCTACGCTTTGCCCGCGCGGCGGTGGAAATACACAATCCGTTACTACAGTACACGCACACGCATGTAACGAAACTACGCCTTACCTTGTAAGGCGTGCTGTCGCGGTGTGTGCCTTTTGATGTGTTAAGTATGCAGTACGTGTGGCTCGCGCACTTCATACATAAAAACGACCTCAGTTTTTGTTTGACAAAAATTTGGTCTGAGGCAAATAATTAATAAATAACATTGCGAGTACTCGCCACCTCGCTGCTAAAGTGCGGTTGCGGTGCGCATAGAATTTCGTACTCATCGCTACTTGTTTCTTTCGCTCGCGCACGTATACAATATTGCTATCGCGCTCCTGTGGCGTATCTGTGTAAACGCGATGGCAAAATATTTGTACGAAAGTGATTGTAATTATAAAAAGACAAGTAGCGTTGAGTCAATGTACGAAATTTTACGTGCTCCATGACAGCACTTTAGTATGAACCGACCCTAAGCATGTTTTGCGGGGTAACAACTTTTCACCGTTTCGCTGCTCTCAATAAAGTTAATGAGCCCAACGTTGCTGGACAAAAAAGCGCGAAAAACAACGAACAGCGTCAGGTCAATGAAACGTTGTCGGTGAGATGAGCGGTCGGTCCCCGGGGAGCGCTGTCAATTTTCCAGGACGGGCCCTTATTACGTACGTGCGAAGTTTTTACCCTTTAACAAGCTTCCAATTAAAACTGAACTTATTTGGTCCATTTTTTATCTCTTTTATGTTTTTTTTGTGTGAATTTAACCTTTTGTTCATCACGTGGATAAAAGTAACACTGTCAACGGTGGGGTTTGTCACACCCCAAGAGTTATTAGCTAGAATTTTGATATCTGCTTAAATAGAGACCTGATTTTCAACTTGCCGCTTTTCTTCGCAAAATCGAATTCTGACCAGTAGTCAGGGAAAATCCCCGTGAGGATGTCACTATGTCTGTATGTATGTATGTATGTATGTATGTATGTATGTATGTGTGTGTGTGTGTAAGTATGTAAACTTATTATAACTTTTGAACGGTTTTCCGATTTTATTGCAGCTGACGCCATTCGAAAGGGCTTGGCCAAACTTAGATTTTGAATACAATTTGGACCGGTTCGGACAGATAGACTTCAATAAATCTCAAAGAAACTGTGTTTTTTTTTTTGAAGTGTTTATTTGCAATAACTTTTAAACGGCTTTATGGATGACTCTACTAATACTAATCAGCTCTTAACCTTTAAAAACTATGTCTATCGGCGATAATCCGGTCAAAATCATTTTAACTCGTTCGAGAGATATCGTTGCGGAAAGAAAACCGAAAAAAGTGTTTTTTTCGGAATTACTCCGAAAATTTTCATCAAAAAATTTTTGTTGTCGATTCTTTCAAAGGACATGAAAAACTGCATCGATTGCCGTCAATCGCGTGAAAATACTCAAGCAGTACCCTGTGCTCTGATGGCGTCCAGCCTTTCAGTACGCGTTGCTAACGAAAATAGAGGCAGCTACTAAAAAGCGCAAGCCTAACGGGCAATTGTTTTACGGATTATTAAAGTTTTTTTAGCGCGGGCGGCGAAATGCTCATAGCGCGCCCACTCTAGGGTAAAGGCTAATTAACAGGAAAATATAAAAAATATATCTCTGTCCTACATCACACAATTACTTTAATTACTTCAGTAACAAATTTTTCGTAAAATAACGCGTCAGTTAAATATTCCTAAATAGTTTATTATCATGCAATTTGTAATGTAAACATTATGGCGTGCGACACAATTTATAGCCCATAAATAACACATAAACACAGTGCTTCATATTCCTTACGACTAGTAGCTGTGGCAGCACAGTTTAATAATAATCCATACTAATATTATAAATGGGAAAGTGTGTGTGTCTGTCTGTCTGTTTGTCCGTCTTTCACACCAAAACTACTGAACCGATGTAAATAAAAGTACACAGATAGTCTAGAGCCTGAGAAAGGAGATAGGCTTTTATCGCGTGAAAATTTACGATTTCCGTGAGATACTTTATTTATAGTTTTACGTAAAATCTATTAAGCCGATTATCATGAAATTTGAAATAGATATAAAGCAGACTATGGGGAAGGACATAGGTTACTTTTTATCGCGGGACATATAAGGTTCCCGTGGGTTACTGTACTTACGCGGGCGGAGCCGCGGGCATCAGCTAGTATGATAATATTACCTGGAGCTCCTGTAAGGTAACAAACCTAGGCCGTGCAGTTGTTGTTGTTGTTGTTGTTGAATAGCAGCCGAATGCCGATAGCTCATACTATGAGTATTCGCGACAACACTGAATTAGTCCTTAAGTCCTCTCGCAGATTGTATTTATCGGCTGCTATACAGGCTGTTTTCAAAATAACCAAAAGTTTAACCCGAATAGGCAAATTATGTATAGCCTACTAGCGTTTGCCCGCAGCTCCGCCCGCATAAATACAATATCCCGCCGAAACACTACTTTTTCGGGATAAAAAATATCTAACCCAAAGTATGTCTATACCAAATTTCATAAAAATCAGTTCAGCGGTTAAAGCGTGAAGAGGTAACAGACAGACAAATAGACACACTTTCGCAGTTATAATATTAGTAAAGATGTTACCCTCGCCAAAGTTACGGATATATTGCTACCTCATTCATTTTTTTGCTAAAAGATGGCCCCGTGCGAGTTTCTTACGCCGGTTCTTCTCGCCGGGTTAGTTCCCGAACCGGTGGTAGGCATCAAGTAGGGACAATTCTTTAAGCGTTACTTTGTAACCCATATGGAAATAAAACTTTTTTGATTTGATTTTTTGATTTGATTATATTGCGAACAATAGTTCAGGCGGTACATTAGCACAAACATACACGCATACGTGGATTCGCCGTAGTCGGGTAAAAAATAGATATTCAATGAGCGTGATCAGTAAGTATTCGAATCTCGTTGCAAAAATATTATGTACAACATGTCGCTGCTTTGGAAGAATAGCGTATTATTACCAAATACTACAAAATTGTGTTTTCAACACCGTTCAACGTAAAATGATCTGTTTTGTATACTCAGCAAAGATCGTATTTCAATAACAATATTTACAGCCGTGGTGCCACCAAAAGACTGTATCCTATTGGTCAATTTTTGCCGCCATTTTTCATAGACAGCGTTGCATCGCCAGTTGCAACTTGTCTTTAGAAGTGAACACCCGGTTGTTTTTCTGATATATGGTGATATTACAAAATAATACTGATTTTGAGTGTGCATTTATCTAGTACACTGCGTTATTTCGAGGTGTGACACTATTGTTTAAAAAAATCTACCACAACTCTAAGACACTTCTCATAAACAAAGTATCATTCGGGATTACTACGTTATTATACGAAAAGTAAGTATCACTTAAATGTATTAAAATTAGTTATTACTGTTTATTATAAATAATAGGGTCGATAGTATTTGTACAATTAAAATTAAAACTTTTTTCTATATAAATTATTTAGTGATTGCAATTGTATTTTTCATAATATGACTTTATCCGTTAAACAATCTGTGCTAGTATAGTACTTGATACAGTATTCCAGATAAAAAGCAACTCGAAAACGCATTTTTTATTATAACGCATTATTTTTTATTAAACGCATAATATTATTTTATTATTATTAAATACCTATCTTACTAATCGTAATGAGCTAACAGAACCTAATATTTTCGTGGGTACCTAGTATTCATTTTACCTAACGACTCCTTATAATCCAAGTTATAAATTAGGGTAGATAGGTAAAATGAATACTTCCAACATATTTTACTAGTTAGCTATATCGTAGGTAACTGCCTAAATTTTACTTGAGTCTTTTATTTTAGTGGCAAATCGAAGGACACTACAGATGTTCCGGAACATCAATACTCCATTGAGTATCAAGGAAATAAAAGAAGTGGTAAGTACCTACGCACTTTTCCATGAAGGTAGTTGGATTCTTGATTTTAAAATAATCCATACTTATTAATATTATAAATGCGAAAGTGTGTCTATCTGTCTGTCTGTCTGTCTGTCTGTTACCTGTTCACGCCCAAACCGCTGAACCGATTTTGATGAAAAATGTACGTTCGCCGCGATAAACGAATTTTGGCGCAACGGAGTTGCGGGCGTCATCTAGTAATTAATATTATCAATAACTATCGAGAAGAATATTATTTTAAGCTTTTAGATTGATGTCTTAGGGCGGTATAAGTGGTCGATTCTTATTTCTAAGTTCGCCTTATAGACATGCTTAAGGTGACATTTCGATTCACAGTCGTAACTTAAGCATTGTCTTAAGTATTATTTCATACAAATAAGGCGGACTTATTCGAAAATTCTTAAGTATTTTCTTAAGCAACGACCAAGAATACCGCCCTTATTGAATATTATGTTACAGGAAAATCAACCAGAAGATAGAATGTTTCAAACGGAACGCGTGACACTATCTCCCTTACCACCTGAAATCCAGCAAGTATATGACTTTTGTTCTGATGACAGCGTTAAGGATCCGAATTACGTAACTTCTGATGACTTTTATTCCGATTCTGCAGTGCTATTCTCTAAGAACATTTTTACATATCTCGACAGCTGAATCCGCGGTGAATGTCAAAATTGTGTCAAATATCATATACAAATTTGACACTCACCGCGGATTCAGCTGTCGAGATTTGAAAATGTTCTTAGAGAATAGACAGGCTGATCATAGTGACTTATCATAATATAGTTTTGACACAAGCATATGAAAATAAGATGGAAGTGTGTGAAAAGAAGAAACGAGGACTATTAGGCTTACTAAAAAAGAATAAAATTCTAAAATGTTACTCATTATTCTATGAGAATCTTTTAAGTTATCGTTAACTGGTCGAAATATTTAATTAATATTAATATATAAGTAAGGATATTAGTTTTTTTGTGTATTAGTAATGTAAAACTTGTGAACTGATTGTTATAATCTCAAAGTATTATAGTTAGATATTTAGATAACTTTTTAAGACTGTTGACAGTAGAGACTGATAATAATATTATACTCTGTTTGTGTTTAGAAGTTATCGTTAACTGGTCGAAAGATTTAATTGATATTAATATAAAGTAAAGATATTATATTATTAAGTTTTTTTTGTGCATTAGTAATGTAAAACTTGTGAACTGATTGTTATGATCTCAAAGTATTATAGTTAGATAATATTATGATAACATTTTAAGACTGTTGACAGTAGAGACTGATAATATACTCTGTTTTGTGTTTAGAATTTATAAACTTCTTCTAATCTTTAAGTTGATAAAAGCTGTATTATTCAAATATAAGTTTTTTTGAATGTTTATATTTTATTTTTTGAAAGAGACTGTTGAAAATATAGACTGATACTCTGTTTAGAATTTATAAAATACTTTTCATTTTTAAGGTGATAAAAGCTGTATTGTTCAATTATAAGCTTTTTTGATTATTTTTGCTTTTATTTTTGGAACTTTTTAAGACGCTATGCTAAAAAAATTGTATAATAAGCGTTAGCTAATTTTAAAGATGTCAATCTTTCTCATTTTTAGAGCGTCGTACCCAAAGGTTATAAACGGGACCCTATTACTAAGACTTCGTTGTCAGTCCGTCTGTCTGTCTGTCTGTTTATCTGTCTGTCTCCAGGCTGTATCTCAAGACCAGATAAAGCTAAACATCTGAAATTTTTACAAATTGTGTATTCCTATTTACGCTATAATAAAAAATACTAAAGATAAAATAAAATTAATATGTATGGGGATCCCATACAGCAAACGTGATTTTCTTGGCCTTTTTTTATTCGATAATAGTAATTACAATTATCAATTAATAATAAAATTAAAATAAAATTAATATTTCCCATACAAAAAATACATTTTTGGCCTATTTTTGCTCTATATTGGTCTAATTTTAATATATTCAAGTGTACTGTAAAACTGTTCAACTGTGCTGTAAAACCAGTTAATACTTTATTATTCCATAAAACAGGTTACATACAGTAAGCATTTTTGTAAAATAACGACCGAATTGGTACTGTTACACTACTGATTTAAAATGAATAGTGCTAAGATGTCACAACTCAAAATGTGTCAGTAGCACTAAGAAAAATATAATGAATATTTTGTATTATTTCTAAATACACCACTGTTATTAAAAATAACCTTGTTTTTTTCTCGTATTTTTTGTAATGAGCCAGTAATCTTCATAAATTCGTCTGTGCCATTTTGTTATAAGTCTGAGACCTAGTAGTCATTTTCAATATTTAAGTACTAAATAAGGATTATTTTCTTAAAACATTTAATAAACATAAACTGCAATATATTTACCCTTTTTTTATTCAAGTTTTATCAACATTAGCGCAGTAAATAAAATAAATACAGCATTTGAAAATTTGAAAAAACTTTAAAGTGCTCTACTGAAAAATTCACTCAATTTGAGTTACGACAGTCTCCTTCCAAAGCAGCGATGTGACTTTAAATTTTGACCATACTTAACGTCGAGTGCCGACTCACAAGTCACAACTGCGTGGCCCATACTATGCGGCGGGCGCGTGACCTTCAAAGCTGGCGCGGCGGTGCGAGAGTGCAAGGCTGCGTTCACACCAAACTGACTGTCAGCCGCCGAAAGTGAGCGAGCGTTACGCAGTTTACGGTATTTCCATACAAATTCACATTTTCGTTCACACCGCATAGCGTAATACGCATAGCGTAATAACCTACAATACGTTATTACGCTATGCGTAAGCGCTGACACTCGGCGGCCGTTTTGTCAGTAGTGCGAACGTAAAATACCGTTTATTTTCACGTTTACACTGGGGCTCACAGTGAGCCTGCTCACATTCGGCGGCTGACGCCAGGCTGGCGCTGACAGTCAGTTTGGTGTGAACGCAGCCTAATACTCAGGGGGGGGTTGTCGGGAAATGTTAATCGTGAGATTTATCTCTAAATTACATAATTTTTTGATGTCTAAGATCTTTCTTGTCGCTTTCTTTCAATTTATGAGATTCTTGCAATTCGTGAAGTGGGACGGAAGTGTAACAGAAAGTCGCGGAATTTGATTCGAATATAATAATATATTTAGGTATTTATCTTTTTTTAAATTGCGACGTTGATTTCTGACACTGCTTAATGGATTCCGTATTTTTTTATTAATAAAATCGTACTAAGAATAATGACGCATATTGCCATTACTTACGTTATATTGCAGCCTAATGTTGGGTAAAATATTACATTCGGATAAAATACAGCCTGTATAGTAGACGAAAAAACTCAACATCTCCTATAATTGTGTATTATATTTATAATGCTGTAGTAACGCAAATCACCCGTTTGAAGAGATCGATATCGTGAACTATACGTCATTTTGTGTAACACTAACAAAGGGTATTAATACCTTTTGTTACTTAAATTGGTTACAATAAAACAATTAAGGCGGCGACTTCAGAGCTCAATAAATAGCGAAGTACCTTACCTCCTTCATTATGTTCTCTAGACACGCAAACTACCGCGAGAATGTCTATTCTGCTATTTCATTATACTTATTTTGGTTACATCGTCACAATCAGCGATAATCCGATACACGTCCACAAAAATATAAGCTGGTAGCTACCGATACCGGACAGTTTTCGTCTATACTATTACTATGTTCAGTGGGGTAAGCAAGAACAATCCTTACTAATTTTATAAATGGTAAAGTGTCTGCCTTTCACGGCTTCACTTTGAGTATGTTGGCCATACGGCAAAACTACTGATACCGATCATCATGAAATTTGGCACGGATATAAAGTAGTCCACGAGGAAGGACATAATATACTACTTTTTATTGTGGAGAAATGTACGGTTCCCGTGGGAAACTTACATAAAGAGCTGTCATGCACTGGCTTTTTAGGGTTCCGTAATACTTAAGGAACCCTTATAGTTTCGCTCTGTCCGTCTGTCTGTCTGTCTGTCTGTCTGTCTGTCTGTCTGTCCGCGCCTCTAGTTAAGTATGAATATAAATTGATGAAATTTGGTGCAGTTATAGACTGTGTATAGATCACGGTTTTGGGATCATAAAAAAATAATAATTATATATTTTAGGGGTGGCTCTCCATACATGTGAAGTGGGGATGAAAAATATTTTTTCACTCTATCCCATCGTGTGGGGTATCGTAGAATAGGTCTTTTAAAATAAAGGCAAGGTTTCATACATTACTTTTTTATAAAGTTGACCATTTTCAAGTTATTGGCCTCCAAAGTAGTTTGCAAGTTGGTCCCCCCCCCCCCCCCAAGCATTTTTAAACTATAGGAGATAGAAATTTGCAAATTTCCATGCTGATAGATCATGCTAAAAACTCTTTAGGAAAACTATTTTGAACGAAATCGCATCATAATTTCTATTTCTAGAGCAATTATAGAAAAACAAATTGGCATATAAACCAAATCAGAATAATTATACATAATGTGAAATGATTATTTAAAATAATGTTTCAAAATTGGTTGCAAAATTTAAAAAAAACTGAAATTAACAATTAATAAAAAGAACTTAAATTAATAATAAATAAAACATACTGTCGGGTTTGAACCTACATCCAAGGACAAACACTGTGATTAACTGAGCTACAATAATTATATTGATCGTTGCGAATTTATGTTTCTTTACCAGAATTAGAGCTAAGTTTTGTAACACGTAAAATTTTAATTAATAATAAATTTTACGAATATGTGCCTCTTTTACTAATTATTAAATAATTTAATAACACTGAAAACACATTAATATATGTTATTAATTACCATAGTATTATTGTTTTTTATTATAATTTAATAAAAAACAATAATACTATGGTAATTATGGTACCTACCTTTAATATATTAAAAGCTTCAATTTGATAGTAACTTTACGAAAACTAGGTTTATATATATGGCGCTAGTCTCCTGTTTAAATCGTGGATTGATTTTGAAAAATAATACTAGATGTCGCTTGTTATTGGATTTAAATTCTGTATCACGCTATCGAAAACCTCGCTGATATTATGTATACCTAAGTATATGGATGTATTTTTCGTACCTACTTTCAGTTGCAACTAATATCTATTCTGTGCTTTGAGGTCTCGCTAGAGTAAATATTTTCTTTGATTGTGAAAGGCGATATCGTAATAGACTAAAATAATATACTCAAATGTTATGTGATTAGCGAATATTAAATTTAATAAAAACTCTATCATCGAAATCGAATAAAAATTATTCTTAAAGAACATCTGGTTACTATTCACTTATATTATATTTTGATTAATTATTAATCAACATTCAACATTTACGGAACCCTCCTTAGACATGTCCTGACATGCTCTTGGTTAGGTTATTATACAATTCTCATTCGACAACGTTACGATTTACGAATAAGTTGCTGTCACCTGTGATCCAATGTACACTATGGCCGCTGTATCTTGACGGGTCTGAACATAGGATCTGCGGACTTTATAGAGCTAGCGCCCACCGTCGAAAAAGGAGCTCATCGAGAACAAGCATTGGACCACTGCAGATCGGTAGGGGCCCTAAAGCTTGATATAAAACCGCCGGTCTGGCGGTTCTAAACCTGGCAGATTTTTTTTTATTTACCAAAATGTGTGAAGATTTTTTGAGTAAAAAAAGCTCATAAGGAACAAGAAAACTGTTGTTATACACGGGTGCGCGCCAACTGGAAACCGATAAAAATGCAAGTCTGGCAGTCCTACTCTTGACCAGTTTCCAGCCAGACCGCCCTGAACGTGTAAGAATTTTGAGTAAAAATAGCTCATAAAGAACAAGGTTAAGTTATATGTCAATCTGTTCGTCTCCTAATCCTCTTTTGAAAATCGTCGGTCTGGCATGTTCAAACCTGGCCAAAACTCAGCCAGACCGGGATGAAGTTACCTCCTGTGATACTTACTAATAGGTAAATAATGAGTAATTTTCACTTAATGAAGCGTGATTTTAATATATTTGTATGTATTCTTTCCGAATTTAAAATTTGCTACCCCATATTGCTACCACTCGATCCGCCATCTTGAAAAAATGGCGATAACTTTCAATATTTTGGCTATATCTCTTTACAGACATACTTTACGATAAAAATATGTTCCACAAATATGAACTATATACAATTTTCTACAATTTATTTTATAAGCATTTTTGTGTCACATTGATAGTTTTAGCGCTGCAGAGACTTAAAGTGAAATTTTATGTGTGTTGGTGATATTTTTTATAATTCAGTATATTTTACTTTTTATGCCCTTTTAGATGATACCCATATCGCGAAGTTTATGAATAATTATAAAGACCGCCAATTTAGGAAGGCGGCCATTTCGAATTCACAATCATTTTTAATATACCAAATTTTAGTAGCAATAAAACTAAAAGTATACTAAACTAATTTCTTATAATAAGTAAAATTAATATTAGTGAAAAATAATTTCTGTACAGCGATTATTAAAAAAGTAAATTTGTGGGATGCTTTATTTTTATATTTTAGTCTAATAAAATCAATTTTATAAGAAACAAAGTTCCAAAGTTTGCAAAACTCTCAGTTTTGTAAGCAGTCAACATTCGAATAGAAGTTTGGCTCCTTTATCTTTGATATTCTGATCTGATATTAAGTATATATACTTTTGGTTTTATTGACACTAAAATTTCGTATATTCAATATTGATGTTAATTCAAAATGGCTGCCTTCATAAATTGGCGGACTTTATAATTATTTACAAACATCTCAAGTATCATCTAAAAGGACATAAACAGTAAAATATAGTTGATTACAAAAAATGTCAACAACACAAATAAAATTTCCTTCTAAGACTCTGCAGCGCTAAAACTATCAATTTGATACAAAAATGCTCATATAGTAAATTGTAGAAAATTATATATAGTTCATATTCGTGGAACATATTTTTATCGTAAAGTTTGTCTGTAAAGAGATATAGCCAAAATATTGAAAGATATCGCCATTTTTTTAAGATGGCGGATCGAGTGGTAGCAATATTGAGTAGAAAATTTTAAAATCGGAAAGAATACATACAAATCTATTAAAATCACGCTTCATTAAGTGAAAATTACTCATTATTTACCTATTAGTAAGTATCACAGGAGGTAACTTCATCCCGGTCTGGCTGAGTTTTGGCCAGGTTTGAACATGCCAGACCGACGATTTTCAAAAGAGGATTAGGAGACGAACAGATTGACATATAACTTGACCTTGTTCTTTATGAGCTATTTTTACTCAAAATTCTTACACGTTCAGGGCGGTCTGGCTGGAAACTGGTCAAGAGTAGGACTGCCAGACTTGCATTTTTATCGGTTTCTAGTTGGCGCGCAGCCGTGTATAACAACAGTTTTCTTGTTCCTTATGAGCTTTTTAGACTCAAAAAATCTTCACACATTTTGGTCAATAAAAAAAAATCTGCCAGGTTTAGAACCGCCAGACCGGCGGTTTTATATCAAGCTTTAGGGCCCCTACCGATCTGCAGTGGTCCAATGCTTGTTCTCGATGAGCTCCTTTTTCGACGGTGGGCGCTAGCTCTATTAGCGCATGTACAACTCGTGAAGAAAATTGTAATTGTATTATTTTTATATACCTATGTACTAATAAAATTTATCTAATACAGTTGACCAATTAGTACAAATAAAATAAATACGCAAACACTTAGAAACAGCTAATGCGCAACCTTCTGCGCGAAGTTCAGACTCGCCAAGATACATCGGCCGTATTGTAATCAAAACGTAAAAAACACAGCTTTCTATATAATGCTTCCAAATTAAATCTCATTATTTAATGGTGCAATACAACCGGTCAATGGCATTAATTTTGCTGAATTTATCTTTTTGTCTATGAAACCAAGATTAAAAAATATTATTTCCGTAAAGGTTATTAAGGGGCAAATAGCCCCTAAAGCTTAAAAATCGCTCAGTTTGAGTCGGAACTACTCCGAAAAATGGGAATAAAAAAATTCAAAAAAATATACATTTCACACTTCAATCCTTCATCTTTAATATCATCGTTAATTTTTTTAATAAGACGAAGATTAATATTAAATAAATTAAAATTAAAAAGCCCTGTTTTCAGATTTCTTTTTCTATCTACTTACTACCTACTACGGCTATAAAGATGGTTCTTTTACGAAAATGTGAAGAATATATTTATCTAACATTTCATCGTTGGGTTTTTCGAAATACCGTTTTGTTTTCAAAATATACGTAAATAACTATTACTTTGTGAAAATATTTGTAAGCGGTGCGTGCGCGGGCGCGCGGGACAGTGAGCCGCTGACTTTCGTACGAGGAGGTTGTGTCACTCTCCGCGGTGCCGCTATTTCGCAATCGTTTATTTTACTCTTGAAATAATAGGGAACAACATGCCGTAAAAATAAATTATGTAAACCTTAGCGAGCACTCTGCCTGCGATAGAATGAAAATGTTCGATCGTTGAATGTACTTTTTTGTTCCTTCAACTTCTTACTTGAAATTTTAATAATATATTAATATAATATTATATAGTATATATTATAGTATAATATTTTATTAATAATATTTTTATATGTACTTGTAAATTTCACAGAAAGTGTATAGTTCTATTTCTATGACGACCTCTGTGGCTCAGTTGGTTGAGCGTGTCGTTGCTCAAGCCGGGGGTCGCGGGTTCAAATCCCGCCGACGGAACAAAAAGTTTTCTGTGTTCCTGGGTCATGGATGTGTATTAAATATGTGTATAATATAATAAAAATCTTAATTATGTGTATAGTATAAAAGTATTAAATATACTTCCGTTATCTGGTACCCGTAACACAAGTTCTTCGAGAACTTACCACGGGATCAGATTGACGTGGTGTGAAGCGTCCATAGATATATTATATTATTTCTGTTTTAATTGTCTATTTAGTATATCAACGTTTTGAGGTATATAGTATATGAGGTAAAAATGCCTAAGCGACATTTATTTATTTATTTAACATACATACAAATACCATTACAGACAAAATCCAATTCGATAGCGTAGGAGAACAAATTCATATTTTATATAATACATATTATGATATTTCCAGTTTAAATAATAATAATTGATAAAAAATAATAATTAAAGAAAATATAACAATTAAAGAACGACACATATGACGCATAAATTTAGTAAACTTTATAGAAGAGTGATTTAACGTTAAAATTTTTAGAAAAAAAAATCATTAAAAATCACAAAATAGTCGGATTTAGATGGTTTTAACATACATCAATATATCTATATATCAATAAGATACAACGTGTATCTTATTTTTATACCAATTTTTGATATTAAAACGAGTCATATAGCTTTCGAATTACAGGCAGTTTATGTCGCTTAGGTAAATAAGTCCTAATTCGAAAAATAGGTAAAATTATCTAAGCTATCAACGAAAGTTATGTAATAGCAAGTAAAATTGCCTACATTTTATTTTAAAAGTTTTTAGCAACATGTAAAAATAGATAAGCTATAGATACATTTTCTGTAATAACAGGTAAAAATAACTTATTCCAAACACTTTAAAAAAATTATAGGAGTATTCATCTAAATGGCCTAAGAGTTTATAAAATAAAACAAGATAAGTTACATAAATGTTGCTTACATTAATAATTTTCTACGGCTAAAGTTATCTTAGTAAATTTATTATTCAATGACATTGTAAATTTTTGCTCCTAACTGACAATATTCTCCTTCTTCTTGTTTATAAAAATTAATTGCAGTTCCCTTGTCTGACTAAAACGAGCTAAAACGTTAGCTAATTTTGATCTTGAAATAATAAAAAATATAGAAGTAAAAACTCAAGGCCTAGGATTTCAGCCCATTGCTTTATACTTAAGCTGCGGCCCCATTCCTTGAGTTCTCTCTTGGTAGTGCTGGGAGATATTCCACATACCGATTCTGGGCATGACACCGTGACACAATTGGCCCAAAGCCCAAAGCTCATCCGCGGTTTTGTTGCCGGAGATATTGCCGTTGCCTAGAACCCATACCAGACTGATGCTGTTATCTCGTCCTAGCATGTTTAGCGTTTGAACACAAGCCATAACTAATTTAGATGAAAGAAGAAGGGGCAAAAAGTCCCCAGCCTTGTAGCACTATAAGACATATTATATCAAATGAAAGGGCTTAAAAAAAGTGTCATTGTTTTGTATGACGAAAATCCTCTAAACTATGGGAGAAAAAAGTAAATGAGGGTTAAAAAAGTTTAAAAAAATTATTCTATATTATTGCACCGTTTCATAGTGTTGCTACTATGGAAAAATTTTTGGAAAGTAATGGTATACACTCAACTTTAGAAAAGTGTTATATTTTGATAAACTGCCTCATATTTTGATGAAATGTATGGAATGATAATAAAATACTAAAAATAAGCTCTTTCCTCAATTTTTTCGCACATACCTTATTACTTTCTGGAAATTGTTTCTTACTTGCAACGCTATCGAATGGTGCAATAATACAAAATGTATTTTTTTTTCCTAATTTGCGGATTCGAATCCTGGCCTGGAAAAGTGGTTTATGTAAAATCAAATAATTCAGATAAAACAATTACATTAAAATACATATAATTAAATAGCAAAAATAATTTTAAAACGATTAGGTACAGAAAAAAAGTAAAAAAGATATAGTACATGGTGAATTATTCTTCTGGGCGTTGTAAGAGAAGTCAAAAAAAATTAGCAATAGCAATTTAGCCCTACGGAATATCGAGGCCGACCTGATGAAAACTTAAACTGCATCATTTTTGATAACTCATTTTTCCTAGACAGGATTCGAACCCATAAATTATGGAAAAAAAATACATCCTGTGTACTGCACTTTTAAATAGTATCGCAAGTAAAAAACAACTTCCATAATGTAAGTATGTGACAAAATTGAGGAAAGAGCTTATTTTAGCATTTTATTATCATTCCATACATTTCTTCAAAATATGGGACAATTTATCAAAATATCTGGGGGCACGGCAGTGCCCCCGCCAAGTCGAGTAACACTTTTCTGAAGCTTGCTGTATACCATTACTTCCCGAAAATTGTTCCTTATTAGCAACACTATGAAATGGTGCAATAATACAGGATGATTTTTTAAACTTTTTTTCACTTATAACTCTCATTAACTTTTTTCTCCCATGGTTTAGAGATTTTTCGTCATACAAAAAAATTACACGCTTTTTAAGTCCTTTGATATAATATGTCTTGTAGTGCTACAGTAGTGGGGACGGGATCCATACAAAAATGCCCCTTCTTCTCTCTGCTGCTGTCAGTGCCTTCAGCGCAGTGTGATTGTTCTGACAGACTGCGCTGAAAGCATTGACAGTAGCTGAAATATCATCCAAATTATCCTAATCTTCTCTATAAGATTAGGATGTTTTATGGACAAGGACAATCTGTAGGCTCTGTAGTGAACAACTCATCACAGCCTCAAACATGGTTGTAAATTGTCCTAAGCAAGTATATAGGCAAGCCTGTAGGTGGCATGCCCCCGTAGAAGGTCCGTCCACCCGGTTGTCTTTCCTGGATCCGTCCGTGTACCAGACTATGTCATTGGAGTGAACATTGATTCCTATCCTCTACTCTCCCTAGACTATAGGAAAACCTGGTGTTGCTTTGAGAAGCTATGCACCTTGATCATATCGTCTGATGGCATGGCCATGATAGGTGTCTTAAGAAGAGACTATTGCATCTGTCCATTTGGCTTCCTGGCCTTGAAAAACGCTACTACCGCCATACATTTGTCATTAAAAATGTACGGTGATAGCAGCTTTTGATGTAACAAAAGAGATGAACAATATTTGTTATATTCTGATAATTTTTTTATGAACATCAACTTGGCAAAATCGCTTTAAAATTTTATCATAGTAACATATTTTGTCGGCAGCGTTAATTCGTTAGTCGTTGAAGTTAATTCTTAACCCCAGTTAACGTAATTTTTCCAAGGAATCCACGGAAAACTTTTTATTCTCTTATGGATTCGAACCCACGCCCTCTGGCTTGAGCACTAAAGCGCTAACCACTGAGCCACATATATCTTCATCTAAACTGATTCAATTTAAGTCTCTATAACTCCTGAATTTATGAAGTTTTTTGGACCGTTATAGTTTTCGTTCAAAATTTATTACATGGACTACCATCATGAATTTTTCACATTTTTAGAGCCAGCCGTTTGACTTTTAGAGGGGGGGACGCCGTATTTTAACAAGAAATGCGCTTAAAAGTGGAATATCGCGCAAACGGATACGTACGTACATCAAAATATAATCTCAGAAACCTCTCAATGTTCTTATAATGTCTATGTACCTAATTATATCTCCCCTTTTCGTGTAGGTGTAACCAAAAATTATCTTCATTTATTTTAGCACTATGTCGACGTGATAAATAAACTTATCAATTCAAAGTTTCATATTTCAAGCACCACCGTTTGGATGGACAGCCGGACGGGCGGACGGTCGGTCAAACGGAAGGACATGACGAAACTATAAGGATTCCGAGACATGAACTACGGAACCTTAAAAAAGGAATAATAATGAAACCACACCGATTTCAGTGACTGTTGCCAATTTAATTGAAAATAGACCAGCTATAGGAGCTATTTTATTATGTCCAAGTATGTGCGCAAAGTTTACTCCCATAACCTAGTAAATTGATATTTTCTACTACCGACAGGACTAACTAGCGAAACATTAGGCGCATAAATATAGAAATATATTTAGCAATGTTTGCGTTCATTAAGGTACACACTGTAAATTTAATACTTTTAGTTAAATTTTATCTAACCGACGACAAAAAAAAAATCTAACCGACATACTTAAAAACAAAAGTTTTCAAGTAAAAATATCTACATAGTACGAATAGTTATTGTGTAAAATATGTAAAACTATCTTTACGCCAATATTGTTTTATTTCACTATGGGTAAAATTCTACAAGTTGCACTTTCGTAAAATAATGGTATCAAATTAAATGCACTGTAAGGACAATTCACAAATAATTTGTATGGAGAAAATGTACAAAGTGTTCACGAAAAAAATTTTTTTAAACAAGTAAAAATATTTTTGTGCAAACAAAAGAAAAGTAAAAACATGAAAATTAGACTAAGTAGATTTTTAAAATTCTTCAAAATATCCAAATGATTTTTTTTATAAATAGCTTTTTGTTGTCGCTTAGTGAACATAACATTCATGATTTTGTATAAATTTCACTATATCTAAGCGACAAAAAAATCGTCGTAGGAAGACGACGATTAGACCAATCGACGCAGAAAAAAATAATACAAACTCATTGATATAACTCATTTTCGGTATTTTTGTCGCTTAGGAAAGCGAAAAAACACCTAGTGGATATTTTAGTGATTCTGTCAATAGCACTAAGTATTGCATTTTGGTGGGCGTAGAGGTGGAAAATGAAATCAAAAGTGATTTCATCTTCCTTCAGTTGGAAGCCGCATTGCCTACCAAATAATTTCTAGATTTCGGGAATAACCTCGACCGGCTTCTACAGAAGAAGGAGAAGCGGCTTATACATTCTACGTTTTTTCTTTGCTCATAGACCAGAAATAAATTAATATTTTCAAGTTGCATTTAAATCAATCCTAAAGTCGTATAAAAGGGCCGTTCCTCAGTTTATAATTTGAGTCGCGGCGCGGCCGCGCGCGGAGATCGCGAGCGCTGCGGGGTGTATGCGGGTGGCGCGGCGGGAAGTGTTAGGCCACGCCCGAATCTGTGACGTCATCTACGGATATTTTCGCCTTAAATAACACTTACGGAATTGTCCTGCATGATGCCTACCACCGGTTCGTCCGGGGGTTGTCCGGGGAACTAATCCGGCGTAAGAAACTGGCACGGGGCCATTTTAAAAAAAAGATGAAAAATTGTTCTTTAAAATATATTCTACATTTTTACTTGGTTAAATAGGATCAGAATATAATAAAAGCGAAATACAATACCTTGTGGCTTGCGGCAGTAGAGTGTAGACAACCAGATGAAAGGGTTAATCGCGTAGCGAAATAGTTTGCGCCGGATAAAACCGGTGGAATCCGGTTTCGTGTTGCGGTTGGAAATAAGTTTGGCCGATTATAGTCCGACATATGCCGGATCATGGCCGGATCAAAGGCTTACCTTTTTGTTTCTGTCGGTATCATCCAAAGTGGTCAAATAGAACCGCATAGAGTAAATTTAAACTTTATTTGGTTATTTGAAGGTGAAAATGTTTGTTATGGCGTTTTTTTGAAGTGGGTCGTGCAGAGAAATACCACTGTCTTACAGAAAACCGACGTAAAACTTGGTACCGGGGGCTTCTCTTCTATCATTAAACCATTTATGGATGGCCAAGTTTTTTTTTAAATTTCAGTTCGGGCTTCGAAATGATTTGCAACTTCCAAGTATGCTCGTTTATTCAAAATGGCAGTACTTTTATTTCCTTTATCCTGATATATTATCCCACTGTTATGATCCTCTGCGGGACAAATCGCCCCGTTCCGCGTGATTTGGTCCGCGGCTCCGAAGTTATCTATACGACTATACGCACTGAGCACTTGATTTATATTACCATTTATGCCCCTCAATATCAATCCTTGTAATATTAATTCTTTATTTTTTTAAAGTAAACCGCTTACAAGCTATTTCTAGGATACATCGTATGAGCTGCACCCGAGAGAGTGTTAATTAGATTCAAAAATTGGCAGGACCTATGGGAATCCTTTGTGTTGCATTTGTGGGTGTTGCATCAGTATCACACGGCTGTTGCCTGTTTACCATCAGGTGATCCGTATGTTCCATAGCCGGATTTATATATGTATCCATTAAAATAATATAGGTATCACAACTTAAATGCCAATTAACCGTAGACATAATTAGTAAGGTAGATCAAACTCAGTGAAATAAAACAGGACAGCGATATTTGTCAGCGCGTACACTAAGTGGCATGAAATGTCCACGGCGCGGAGCATCCAGAAATGCCGGGGTAAGTTCGGTATTTTGCCGGCGGAGTAGTGACCATAATATTATTTGGGAGCCAGTAATAAGCGTAATATTTTAATTGGTGTGCACGGGCTTGTAGTTTCATAACGGTGAGTAACCTCAATTCTGTATTTTAAACAACAGTTCATCTCTGTGGAAGAGGTAAATAAAAGGATCATTTTTAAACCCGACGCGAACAGAGGGGTATTTTATACTAAGTTTGAGTTGAGTTCATCTCTGTGGAAGAGGCAAATCTGAGGGTCATTTTTAAATCTGACGCGAACAGAGGTGTATACTAAGTTTGACGACGAAGTGTGTGTCTGTCTATAGCATCGTATATGATTCGTTCTTAAAATAGTACGGAATTGCAATCAAATGCCTTTTATGTTTAATTACCTAATAATGATCCACATTCCACAAGAATAAATGGCGGACTATTCTATACACCGATATTACAGAGCTAAACTTTAATTATGCCGCGTTTCGACCAAATCACTTTAGGCAAAGAATATATATTACTAACGTAAAGAACCGTCACTCCACCGATTTACACGACTCACCGCTCGCAGCTATGTGTGCGTGTCTGGGCGAATGCGGGGGCGAGGGTGGGGAGTAACTTTTTCCCAGCCTGGACTATGGTTCACGGGGCTGGCAGTTTCGCCGACGCGACAGTGTAATTTCATAAGAAAGATTTGGCTGACGCGACGTTCATAAAAATATATTTTGTTTTTTGTTTCACTAGTGATGTAGTCATGCAATAGTTTGATTTTATCGATATTTTTAACGAAATATGCTTGGGTTGGATAAAGTTTGTAGGAGGTTAACCTTGAACGTATATCAAATTTTTATTAAAACCCGTTCAATAGTTATTGCAATAAAGAGAAACAAACGTGTGGTGTGCCATTTGCCCGTTGATTCATCCGTCCATCCATTCACCCATCCATACATCCTCACAAACTTTCATATTTATAATAGTAGTAAAATATTAGTAAGGATTTCCGCATAAAATTTTAGATTAAATATTACATGTAGTACTTAATAGCATTTAAATCTGTCGATACCTATCGATATTGTGCGACGATCTTAGTTGTGTTACAACACTTATTGAGTGGTAATAAAAATTTAAAATAGCATTGATATAATTCAATTAGTCTTTGTACTACTTAAGAATTAAGTACAAATTAAACCCAATTGCTAAGGACACAAGGTATATTTTTCCAATTTATGGGCCCAATGGCTGAGTATATTTTTGATTAAAAAAATATGGCAATAAGACGTTTGCATGGAGACTATTTTGAATTTTCGTTGTAAATATCAGTATTGTTCAAAAGTTCAAATCGCACGCACCGTGTACCTAAAATATTAGAAATTTCCTGATTGGTATAAAAATGAGTGGGCTTAATAGTTGTAGTTGTATATGGTCGCCGGCCGTATTAACCAAGAAAAAAAATATGACAAAAGTTCCTTCCGCTTAACCTACCTCGATAATAAATACTTATTTTTGCTAAACTAACCCTTGTTTTCGTCACACGCAGTAGGTACAATAAATAACTGTGACGTGGATTAAAGTAGGTAGGTATGATTTCCCTTTCCATATCTAGCTGTTGCCTGCACCTTCGCCCGCGTAAAAATATTATATTTATGCAGACGTAAAAAAATATTTTGAATTAATTCGATGTCAACCCTAGGCTTAAGTCAACATAACTGACATTTGTCGGTGCTCGAACTGTCATTCGTAGAGAGTGTCGCCCCTGTGCTTTAGGTGCAATGCAGTCGAGTAATATAATGTACGCATCGCGTATTATACACGCGTTATACTCTGTTTAACTATTCTGTGGTTTAACCCCAATTCTCGTAATTAACTTACACTATTATTTTACTTTTATTGAATTATAAATAAATCTTGACAATTTTCATAAACAGTTTGACGTTGTTTGGACGTTTATTAGTATACAAGTTTGCAGTTTTAATATACAACATATCTCGACTGGATCGTAAAAGTATTACTGCAGGATGTCATCAGCAGAATCAAACTACAGAATACAGATCACATTTCATATTTTTGGAAACAAAAACACATTAATACACATTTCACTAGTTGAAATGTCATTTATTAACCGTGCAAGAAATAATTTAAATGATGTAATTCGGTCGATTTTAGAGTTGTCAGTTGTCACACACTACAATAATAGTTTAGAGTTTTAGACAATAGAGGATCGAACTACATCTGAAATATTTAGTTTCATTAATATATTCAGAAATATTGAGGCATTACTACTTGGTAAATGTAAAAAAATATAATAATTTATGTGTAGTTTAATAATTAAATACATTTAAAAAGTACCAAAAAAAGATTTTTTTTTTACGAAATTGGTAAACAAAACCTATATCATTAGTTTACTTACATCATAATAATATACAAAAATATTTATTATGGTAAGTATGAACTTAAACGCACAAACATCGGAGATATTTACAAATATGTTCCGGCGGCCATATACTTCATATACTACTTCATATACTATAACCTACAAGTGACGTCACTTGTAGGTCGACTTTAGTATGGAGCGTTTTTACGCGACTTGCGAAATTTTGTATACAAATCGCTGTACCTTTGAAAATAATTACTTTTGATATACGGTATCTTCTACTCATATTTAAGAGTACTATTCACTTATGCAATAAAAAAAAAATCATTCCGCTTGCCTATTGTTTCTTAACCGGTGGGTCGCGACTCGCGACCCTTGGGGTATTTTATAGTGACGGGGTTACAAGACTTTATACTTAACTTTTTGGCTTTTTCGTGGGTCGCGACATAAAAATGACTGAGAAAATCGGGCTTAGACAAATCCCTTTTTTAAAATGGCCTCATTGCGACGTGTATTTTATTTTAAACTTTTTTCTTAATTTGAATGAAAAAGTAATACATTTTCTTGTCTGTGCGCATGTACCTTTGAAACGTACGATAGAGTTTATTAGGTAGTCGTGAAATTCTACTAATGTTGAATGTGGGCTAAATAGCTCGTTCAAGAATTCTGCGAAACTCGTAGCGTTTTAAAATGACTTCATTTGTGCGCGTAACGCCTTAAGAAGTTCAGGAAAGTCGTAATTTATGTAAACGCTAGTGCAGTAATTCATTTGTCAAACGTTTTATGCAAAAATTCGGATTTATAAATGCCGGTTGAAAACATTCAAACTTTTTTACGAACTTGTAATGATCATTTTGTAGGTTTCATTCCGAACTAGGTACTTAGGTAGGTATAATATTATTGCTTACACACCTACCGTGTCTCGATTATTGGACTCGTGTGTTTGATTTTCAGCTTATAATATTTATAACTATTATTTAATGCACTATACCGATTTTTGTGCAGTGTTTCAACTCTTAATAACACTTCTTTCCAAACTTAAAAAAACTGGTATAATAAAAAAATAATGTTCCGTAATATTATTCTCTCCTTTATACGTTAAAATATACCCGTATACTTCGAAAAGTTCATTTTGTACAGGTTGACTTTTGGAATTGCTTGTCCGTATCAATCGTAGATCGGGCTGACTATTCCATGAAAAAAAAAACTTTTCTCTTTTTAACTCCCGACGCAAAAAAGAGATGTTATAAGTTTGACGTGTCTGCCTGTGTGTGTTAACCGATTTTGATCTAGTTTTTTTGTATAGGTATAAGCTGACATGATCGAGTGTGTTCTTAGCTATAATTCATCACCATCAGCTCGCTCAGGACTTGACAATTCAGGGGTTACGTATTTTTTATTTAGGTATTAATATTCTAAGTGCAGACAATGCAAGTGCAGTGTGAAGTATTGAGTAGTGACCGCCGACAGTTGACAGTGCCTGCTAAACACTCTGAATTTCCTGATCTACAGTGAGCTGGGAACAATGAGTTGGATATTTTACAACTCTCCTATATTTCTACTCTACTTTCTACACATTATGACATAAAGAAAGTAAAAAACTATAAACTCACCACGCAAATTACATACCCTATTTTACCCGGGTCCGGGCTATCATTACGAATCTATTGACACCTCATTCATCAAAATCGGATCAGTAGTTTAGGCGCTATTTATATAACCCCTTACTAATAAACGCTGTATCAACTTTGAATAGTTATACAGTGTTTTGTTCATGTCGCACAAGTGACATTTTTAATTCGATAGAAGGAGACAAAACACTGTGTAACTATTCAAAGCTTTATTAGTAAGGGGGATAGTATATAGTATATTTATGTAGTAGCACTAAAAGCTTATATAATATAATAACATAAAATAACTCATCTAGACTAGCCGATAAGCTCAGAGAAACGTAAAATCTATATTATATGGAGATGAACGCAACGCGGTAAAGAGAATCGCAAAATAGGTGCTATTTTATGTAAAATATGATTTATTTTTCAGGTCACATACCAAGTACCTACGCCACATAAGAGTCGGAGAGTTATTTAGACAAAAAGTGGGTTAAGTAGATACTAGTATACGAGTATTAAATTCCTACACACTTCGTTCTTTGTAGTTATTTGTATATGTCACCGTAAAATAACTAACGAGATTTTAAAAATATTTCGAAAGATTCATTACTATATATTTATAATCTAACGAAAAATAATATATTAAATTATAGGCAGAATATTCGCGTCCGAAGTCTATTAACATTTTACAGTTCCACTAGTTATATTACAATCTAACGGTTTTTACAATTTTACGGTGACATAATTTATACACACTAACACTAGATGTGGATTATGTAATCGTCTAATAGCGTTCTAATAGAACAAATAATATCACAAATCATTACAAGAGTCACTCCAAACAAGCTATAGCATTCGAGATCTGGAGTGTAAGCTACATCCTTACAAAAGTATCAAACTTTTGGATTATTGTAAAGTCAACTTTATGGTATAATTAATAAGGGGTGTAGCAATGCATATAGTGCATGGGAGAGTAGCACATTTGGCCGGCGTCCAGAGAGGGTTCTGTACGTTCGGGAGACAGATTGCTGGAGAACGGGTTCCCGGCTCCCGCGCCCGGCGCCCGCCGCCCGCCGTACGCAAGCTCGTTATAGAGTTTTATAGCTGTTTGCTTTTGATATGACTTAATAACAAAACAAGAAGACAGATAGTTTGTTTTGTTAAGATAAGGAAGTAAAGAAGTAAATTGTGGTTTGAAATAACACCTTAAAGCAGCAGCTAGCGTCCCAACTACCTCTCAGCCTCAGTGTGGAATTTGTTTATTTATTTTATTATTTACTAGATGCTGCCCGCGACTTCATGCGCGCAAAAGTTAATATCGTCTAGACCGCAATAAAATGTAGCCTATGTCCTTCACGAAAGTCTACTCAATATTTGTGTTAAAGGACTATGCAAAAAATTGTACGGGCAGTGTCTTTATCCATCAACAGATTTCAAACCTATTTCAGTTAATAGCTCTTGCCACGCTGATAAAATTAGTATGGCGACATTCACCTCAGGAGTGGGGTTTTGACAGAAATTGGAATTTATTTTTTAATGGTTTATATTAGATATTAGTGACCCACTCCAGCCTCGCACTGGTGCAATGTATTATACGTATAAATATTTATGTTCAATCACTCTATCCATGCCTGAAAACGGCATTAAAATTTGTTGCTTAGTTTAAAAGATCTATTCGAAAAGAAAACTGAGCAACTTAATTTTATACTGTAACTGTAGTACCAACGTAAAAAAAAACTTTACTGTATTTTTGTGTATTGATTGATGTCATTGACGTTTCTTCACAACCCGTGGTAGGGCTACGCCCCGGAGGCCGAGGGATCCGGCGCCGGTCGCGGGTAATTTAGTTAGGTATTCAGGAAATGATAACAATTTCCAAATCTTTTTTAAAGGCTCCGAAACTACTGGGCCGTTTTGATGAAATTTGGCACAAATATAGAGTAGACCACAGGAAAGCACGAAGTTGCGGGCAACGTCGTCTTCAGCTATGGAACCGTATTTTATAAAACCTTTAAAATCACATTATCACTTCATTTTCCATTATTACTAGTCAATAACCGACGACCTCTGTGGCTCAGTGGTTCAGTGCTTTGATGCTCAAGCCGAGGGTCGCAGGTTCGAATCCTGCCGATGGAACAAAAAGTTTTTCTGTGTTCCTGGGTCATGGATGTGTATTAAATAGGTACGTGTATAATATAATAAATATCTTAAATATATGTATAGTTTAAAAGTATTTAATACTAGCTTTTGCGCGCGGCTCCGCCCGCGTAAATACAATATTATCCCGCGGGAACACTACTTTTTCGAGATAAAAATATCCTATGTCCTTTCCCGGGACCCAAAGTATGTCTATACCAAATTCCATAAAAATCGGTTCAGCGGTTAAAGCGTGAAGAGGTAACAGACAGACAGACACACTTTCGCACATAATATTATAATTAGGACAGAAGTATAGATATTTCCGTTGTCTGGTACCTGTAACACAAGTTCTTCGGATACTTAGCACGGGGCCAGATTGTCGTGGTGTGAAGCGTCCATAGATATTATTATATAGATATTATATTATAATAAGAGCGACAGAGTTATATTTCATCTGTTTTAAGTTAAAAACGGTATATTGTACCGCTAAATTTAAAGAGTAAAGCTGGAAGTAACTTGAAATAAGGCTGTTTAGTGAGAAACATTCCCTATAGTGGCAGCAGTGTTCCCGAACCTCCCGATTTTACGGGAGATCTACTTATTTTGTACTTCATTTCCCGATCTCCCGTTAGGCAATGATTTTCTCCCGAAATAGGCGATTCACGCGCTTCGATTCGAGTGTAGGCTAAAGTGTAGGTGTTGAACGCAACCCTGAGGTAAAATGAACGCACCCTAATCTCCTTATTGAGAAATATTTGGTCGCGGATTACCCTTTTACTATGACCGGAAACAAGCAGTATGTCAAACCATCAGTCATCTTTGTCTAACGAAATGTTTTATCACCCCTATTTGGTTGTAGTAAGGTAAGTTTTAGCTTGGCATTCATTTGCCATTCAATAGATTAAAATTTCTACATTTATGTAACTTTGTTTTTAATATTTGAGATTTGCCTCATTCTTCCGCGTTCCGCCAATGTAGAGCGAATATTTTCAGCGGTCAATTTGATTAAAACAAAGCAAAGAAATAGACTATATACTTCTTCAATTGAAGGTCTGCTCCTTACAAAACAGTATCTTGACAAAGCCAGTTGTTATGATTCTAAAGTAGAAAAGAAAATGTTGACTGCTATGTCGAAAGTCCGTTGGTATGAATAAATTAGATAATGTAAAATAACCCTGAACTAAATATTAAGTATAAATATTAATATAATAAATTGAATATTCTAACATGTCTTTGTTGTTTTATCTCCCGTATTCTCCCGAATTTCGAACAATAATTTTGCTCCCGAATTCTCCCGATTTTCGAAGCGTAGTTCTACCGTATTTTAAATTTTGCGTTCGGTAACACTGTGTGGCAGTAACGACTGTTAGCAAGACAAATGAAAAGCCAATCTTAACGGTTTGTATACGAACAATACTAAAGTCTGGTATTGTTCGACACAATCAGGCCATATGTATTCAGGGTGCGCCGGCTCATCACACCCAGAACGTACGAAGTTCAGGGGCACGATTCACATGCAATAGAGAAAAGTTCACAAAAAAAAAAAAACAAGCTAGATTACGAAACCTAAGCTTAATAAATAGTTGCTACGTAAACGAAACTCAGTCTTGCTGTCAGGTTTGTAGATATTTCTTTACTGCACGGCCAATGAGTGACATTTAAATCGGTAGCATTATGTAAGCTCTTGTTCTCTTTGTTTACGTTTGAATTGCATTTGATCGGAGTATCACTAGCTAAAATCCGAAGTATAAGGCAATTTTCCAAGTTAAACTACTTGGGCTTTAATCCGAAGCCGCCGCTGTTAAACGGAACAATGCGTCAGACCTGCGCGTGCGGTCTCCCGGAACACAGGTAAAAATGTTTTGTACCTTCGGCACCTTGTACCTACCTTAGAACTGGCCCACCGGCCACCGCACAAACTAGCGGGTATGCGTATTAATGCTACAATAATGTTATACTTACATTTTATTGATAACAGTAGGTATAAGGGTTGTCTGGCGTGCCTGATCTCAGTTTAATATGTTAAAACTACAAAATAATATTCTCTTAAACGTCAAACTAACGTCAAACCCTCTTCGATTATTCCAAACTCCAAAAATCAGTTTAATATAGATATATCAAGACGATTCATTTATCTATCTATACTTAATCTATACTAATATAATAAAGAGGAAAAGTTTGTTTGCTTGTTTGTTTATTTGTTTGTTTAGTTTTTTGTTTGCATCGAATAGGCTCCGAAACTACTGGACCGATTTTGATGAAATTTGGCACAGATGTAGAGTAGTCCACGTGGATGGACATAGGCTACTTTTTATTGCAGAAAAATGTACGGTTTCTGCGAAATTAACTTTTGCGTGCACGAAGTCGCGGGCAACATCTAGTATTTCAATAAAAGTAAAAGAAAGTGGAAAGTTAATTACGAGAACAGGGGTTCAGGAATCCGGCTTTGTGTTGCTCACAGATTTCAACTAACCCCGCGATTAGGGTTATAAATCTCACAGTTTTGTTTTCCTTACCCGCAACGTTAGCTTTCAGATTCCAGTATTTAAAAAGCTAATTTATTGTCAAAGTTTATTGCGATTAGGGCGAACGTTGACATGTTTACAAAAACGCAGTAAAATACCTCGTAAAAGGCTGAAGGCAACTGAAACAACGACCTCGTTTCGCATTTCGCGTGCGGCGCGGACGTTACGGTCCCATTTTAATTTTCGCATATCGGTCCGGGTAGGTTTGGTTTATACATTGTTTGGGGCTTTTAAGTCGAAGGTATAAGGTTCAAGTTCCTTTGGTGTTTACATTGAACGTTCTGGGGGCTTACTATCAACGCTTAATACGATTTAATTTAGGACCTAAACTGAATGGCATTTGATATTTCGTACCATCAACTTCGTTTTACGAACCAATTTAGGTCGACACCTAAACTAAACCGCATTCCAATATCATTCATTCTTTTTAAAGGTAAATTCGTACCATCACCTTACTATAACTGACGTTCGAGCCTAAACAAAATCGCTCAACTGTCAAAACTTGCGATTCAAAACAAGTTAGTAAATTTGATGCTGATTTTGATCCTTTTGTTGTTAGTTTTGTATTTTTACTTGTTTAAAGTCAGAAAAAAGCAGTGAATTTAAGTGTCGCGAGGTAAAAACATAAATTGGTGTCAAATAGCATTGATTTCGATAGTTCTACAAAAAGTTTAAAGTGCAGTTTTATTTGTAGGATGTGTGACGACGAATTTATGCTTTTTGAGTTCTTAGAAGCCGATAATGAGGAAAATTCCTTGAGGAGAAGGAGACTGAATGCTCGAGCACAATTCGACCCGTTCGATTTGGATGTTAATGAATTTATAAAACGTTATCGTCTTTCCAAAGAATTGGTAGTCGGATTGTGCGACGAGATAAGACCGGCGATGAAAGCGCCAAGGAGGTCCACAGATATATCTGTAGAAACAAAGGTAAGACTAAAATATTATGTATAACACACAATTAGTTTGTCACTCAAAGATTATTCGTATAGCGTTGTCTCTTTCCCACTTCGACCCTGGGATTGCGGTTCAGAGACAATTGTGTTTTTTTTACGACTTCATTCGTTCTTTTCGGCTCCGTAACGTTTCAATTGAGGCGCGGTTTTAATAAGGTGATGGTACGAATGTTAGCGATTTTGTTTAGGAACCCAAATTAAACTGCTCTGAATTTGAGTCGTCTTTTAAAAGTTGATAGTAGGCCTGCTGTTGTCCTCACGAGGGTCGGTAGTTAAATCAACCTCAAGCTAAAATATGTGCTATTAATTTGAAGCCCAGTTTAATATATAGGTATTTTTACATTCATATCTAAGTAAGTACATTCATTTTAATAAAATAAGGTATTGTAATAATTATGGCTAGTTTTTGTCGCTATATTATAATATGTTACCGCAAAATTGTTGTAATATACTCGTATAACTACTGAAATTGTAAAATGTCAAAAGACTGCGGACTTCGTTAAATTATAAATATATAACAAAGATACATTTGATATATACCTATTTACAATCCCGCTAGTTATTTTATAACCTAATTTTTTTTACAATTTACGGTGACATACATAACGCTTCACAGAAATACAATGTCACGGTAAATAATAAGAAAAATTGAATATGATGATGAGTATGTAGACTTGGGACAGCTAATAGCCACAGGGGATACTATGTAGAAATAAGTCGATAGAAGAATCGCCAACACATGGAAGAAGTTTTGGTCTCTTAGCGAGGTGATGAAAAACTAAGACCGTATGCCGATTGCCGATTAAAGAATAAACAAAATATTAAACCGACTTCCAAAGTAAAAATGCACAAAAAAGTATAAATAATTACTTGTAAAACTTATTTTATAAGTAATTCCCCTTTAATATTTGGCTAAAATTTCAACTATTTCTCTACTCAATCTTCTTAATTTTGAAGACGCTACTAGCCCAAACAATATCCTATAATATTTTATAGAATTTTATACAATATTTCACGTTCAAATTTGCTGGTACATGGCTCCATGATAAAAAAATAACATACAAAATAGAAGAAGTTGCCTGTGACTTTGTAAGCGCTAAAAGAAATTCGAGCGGAAATATGTAGTATATTGCCAAATAATTTATATTACTAACGTAAAGAATCGTCATTCAATAAACTTAAACGAATGACAGTTCACAGCTATATGTGCGTAGCTAGACGTATGCAGGGGGTGCGCTCGGCGAGCGGGACGTGAGTTTTTTCAAACCAGGAAAGTCCGTTCATGGGGCTGGCCGCTGATCGTTTCGTGCTTTGACATAATTGACAACATCATTCAATAATATATATAGATTTGTCTGACTAGTCTTTAGAAATTATTTTGTTATCAACCTTATCAACATCTATCAACTTACTACAGTTATCAACATTTGCCGGAGCTCGAACTGTCATTTGTAGAGTGTCGCCCCTGTGATATTGCCGCGGTTCAAATCAAATCAAATCACATTTATTTTCAGGCAAAAGACCCATAAAAAATTGTATAAAGTAGTATAAAATAATAAAATATCACTTTGATTAATTATTACTGTTGGCGACACGGCAGCTCTGCGGGGCCGTGGTCGTCGGGTAGTGGACTGTAGCTTGAGGGTTGTGAAGTAGGTGTCCTGGAGAAGATGCGGGACGAGTTGAATTAAAACACCAGGAGAATCTTGGAACTGCTATTTGGCAGAGTGTTGGTGCGGCAGAGTTTCCTCAGGCATCTGCGGTGTTGTGAATGTGAATGTTTTTGCACTGAGAAAGTGCGTATTAATATTGTGAAATTGCACTGATACAGCCTATGGGGTGTATCAGGTGTTGTCGTGTATGCGCAGTCCGTTTATTTAAGCAAAATACAAATTTGTTCTGATTTCATTAGCTGACATTCTTATAAGATAATACAATAGTAAACAGGCATTCTTATAAGACTAATTACAGTAAAAACGTAAAATAAAGTTTAAAAATAAAAGAGACAACAATAACATTAACGTGAGACACACTGCGCGTAAGCGAGAAAGGGACAACAATATCAATTGTGTGAGACACAAGATAGGAACATTCTCTATACAAATTATCTTAAATCTACACATTAACAAAATATACTACAACTAAGTGAATTATGTATTACTAGCTTTTCCCCGCGACTTCGTCCGCGTGGAATAGTTACTTTGGGATATCGCTAAAATTTACCCGCGACTTCATTTACGTAGAAGAAGCGCTTCCACCTCACGACTGCCCGCCCGCTCCGCGCGCCTTACTATAGCGCGCATGATTATTTTATTACTGCGATATCTTCTAAAATACTCATTGAAATCAAATGATGTAAACGGCAAATTTCTTCTAGATTAAATGCTTGTAATGAATAACGTATTTACTTGGATAAGGATTAATATAATCTTTATGAAAACACCTTCACAAATAATGCTTACTTTTAGAACAAATTTGGTAAGTATAAAAAGGTTATAGTGAGCCAACCTTAAAAGATAGACATATACTGTCGCGGACTTTTTTTTAGAACCTTTAAAGGGGAACAATTCTGCCATACATCATTTTAGCGAAACTTTAACCGTTTCCGCAGCGTACGTAGCGAAAGCTCTCAAAAGGAAAAAAAGACCCCCGATTTTGTAACATTCTTGATTGGTACTCCGCTCGTATTGAGTTTAGCATGATGCTATATAGCCTAAAGCCTTCCTCGATAAGTGGACTATCCAACACAAAAAGAATTTTTCAATTCGTACCAGTAGTTCCTGAGATTAGCGCGTTCAAACAAACAAACAAACAAACAAACAAACTCTTCAGCTTTATAATATTAGTATAGATTTTACAGCATAGCATAATTCCAACAGGGATTATATTCATAAAATATCTAATACGACAAAAAATAAAACCTAAACTATATTTTACATAGTGCGAAAAGGACAGCAATAATTCAATATGGTAAAAAATGAGACAAAAGCGTAACTTAGTTTTCTAATAAGAAATAAACAGGAATAAAACTAAGCTATTATTTACAGTCTCCCCCTCGTGCGCAAGCACCAAAACGTTTTATTCCTGGCTGCTTAAGAGAATCAGACGAGAGGCTGGGCGACGAATCAGTCCGGCGGCTGTGCGGACTTCGGCTACTCTGACTCGCCCGTCTGGGCCTGGGAAAGTCTTTGCTATTTCTCCTCTAGGCCATATTCCTCGGGGCATCGTTCCGTCACAGATTAACACGACGTCTCCGGGTTTGAGATTGCTGTGCTGCGGGTTGCCGAGCCGAGGCATCAATTGGGGTTTGTATTCTGATACCCATCGAGCCCAGAACGCTTCGGCCAACTTCTGTGCAGCTTTCCACGAGCGACTGTCTGCTGTATAGTCTTTATACGAGCCGAAAGGTATCATCCCGCTTGACCTCCCAATCAGAAAGTGGTTTGGGGTCAGTGCTTCCTCATTTAGATCGGGATTTACTGGAGTTAACGGTCTCGTATTTACGACATGCTCTGCTTCCAGCAATAGAGTATGCAGCACTTCATCTGGAGGCGTCTTTTCATGCAGAGTGACTCGTAATGCTGCCTTCACAGATCTCACTAATCTCTCCCAGGCGCCGCCCATGCTTGGGGCCCCAGGGGGTATTCTCTTCCAGGTTATTTGTTTTCCAGAGGCGAAGACTTTCATCGCGTCATCATTTTGTCGAAGAGCTTCCGTTACTTCTTTCTCGGCGCCCACGAAGTTGGTTCCGTTGTCGCTATATATGACCGTCGGAGTGCCGCGGCGGGCCATCATTCGGCGCAGGCTCATAATCATGGAGGATGCAGAGAAGGAAGGCACCAGCTCCAGATGTACGGCCCGAGTGGTGAGGCACGTGTAAAGGGCACCCCACCGCTTCTCTTGTCTTCGCCCGACCGTGACATACATCGGCCCAAAGTAGTCGACCGCTGTGGCTGTGAAAGGCGGCTGATTGTGGGCTAGTCTTTCGGGAGGTAAGTCACCCAGGGGAATTTTAGAGGGAATTCCCCTGTAGGTTTTACACCATTGACATCTGTTGCATATATAGCGAAGCATGCTGCGTAGTCCAATTATGTGGTAGCGCTGTCGGAGCTCGTTCATCACGGTCTGGTGGTTACCGTGATTAAAGACTGCGTGCGTATGATGCACTAGCAGCCGTGTAAATTCTTCCTTTGCATGTAAGACGGGCAGGTTGTATTCTTCCTTAACTCTGCTATCAAGGTACAATATCCCGTTGCGGTCGAGTTTAACAGCAAGCTTGTGAAAGGGGGACCTCTTCGGTGGTCGCTGCCCAGCCTCTATAATCCTCAAGTCGTCCGCGAACGAGATGCTCTGACTCCTTTTGATGAGCAGCAGTTCTGCTAGTCTGATATGGTCAGGAGATATTTCTGTGTTTACTTTTCTCTTGAGCAATTTGGCTTTAAATGCCTCAGCTGAGAGCAAGACGGTGGCAGCAGCGCGTACCAGGCGCTTATAATTCGAGAACCTTTCGACTTTAGGTAAGTAATCGCTATTATTTCGGTCTACACAGACGTGAACCTGCTTAATAATTCTCTCCTCCCCTGAAGGGGGTAAGGGAGCCGCGGTCTGCTTTTCGCACGGCCATGTCGCGGGGTCGTCTAAAATAGAGCTAGGTCCCGTAAACCATCTATGTTTCGAGTATTCTAATTTTAAGTTTACATCCTTATCTAACTTATTTTCCAAGTTATAAAGACGGCTGAGGGCCTGTTTCTTATTGTCCGGCATTACTTCATTGTCGGTTTTCCACAATAAGCCTGACTCATACCGATCGCAACCGTCAATTTTCTTACAAGTTTTATTTAAAACAGCTAACGCGCGCTCGTCCGGGTCCGACTTAGGTTTACGCGGCTCTATACCTAACGACTCTAAGCTAAAGTAATTCCTAATCAATTCTAGCGCGGGATCCTCGGACTGCGAAGTTCTTACGTGACTTACAAACGGAATGTTATTTTTGCGCGAGCTTGCGTCCAGCCCGTGCAGGACCCATCCTAGCTGAGTTAGCGACGCTACTGGCTGGCCCTTATTTCCGACACGTAGTTGTCTGGATGTAATTAAGTGCCAGTTATCTTGGCCGATAAGTATTGTCGGTTTAGCCTGCTCGTAACAGAGTTCGTCCTCTAAGTCCGCTAGATGGCTGCACTGTCGCACTAATTCCTTACTTATTGTCTGCGGCGTAAGGTTCAAATTTCCGATTGTGTTCGCGTTTATTTTTTCAATATTTCGACTGCACGCGCCGCGGATCGAAAATGATATTTTACACGATTCGTGGTCGTCAATTTTATTACCCCCTACCCCTTCCAGCTTTAGGAGCTGGCTCCGACCCCTAGGTGCTACGCTGTCCGCTACCGCACGCTCGACGAGGGTCAATGTAGAGCCTTCGTCCAGCAGGGCGTACGTGGCAGTGCTGCCCTCTGGGCCGCTTATTTCAACCGGCACAACTTTGGGGTAGGTGTTAGACTCGCGAACGTGATTAACTGAGCTTATATTTCCGCTAGCGGGCGGTGCTGCACTACCGGTGCCATGCAATAATTTATTATGCGATGCTTCACAACCGTTTACGCCACACGGAATGTATTTACATCTGAAAGTTCGCCCGCGTGAACTATTTAGGCATCTAAAACAGAGTTTACTATTCTTAGCCGTGTCCCATCGCTCCGACACGCTAAGTTTGTTAAAATCAGCACAATTAACAGTTGTATGGGAGCCTGAACATACGGGACATTTATTAGAAAAGTTTGACGGCGCCTCCGTCACGGGGCGTGGCGCCACTGTCGTGGGACGCGGCGCCTCTGCCGCGGGGCGCGGCGTGCGATGTTTCGGCCTAACATACGATTCTTTTTTGAATTGAGGTCTACTCGCGGTTGCTACGGTTTTACGCGGCTCGTACATCTTTTCGCAGTCCGATCTATCGCATGAACTATCGCTATCATAACGCGACGATTTCGGAGCTCGCGTGCGAGTCGTGTTTTTTTTTTTTTTTTTTTCTATAGGGTCTACGCTAGCGGTCGGGTTAAGACCGCTCTAGCTTTGTCGGGCTATAACTAGCCTGGTGGCTAGTTGGTTAGTTTAGAGTTTTATGGGAGGGTTGGCCCTCCCTAACTTCACCCGGGTGAAGTTCAGATCGGTTGTTGGGGACAGCTACGGGTAAGCTATTTTTAGGACGGGAGGGACTCGGGTCCCCCCCGCTAAGGGGTCCGACCCCTTCCTCACTCTCTGATGAGTGAGGTTGCTCGCGCGCGGTAGCAAAAACTAGCGGCGGAGTTATCGCGATAGAGGAGCTCGTGTAGTTAATGATTTCGGAACTGAGAGGGCCGTCCCTCTCCCCTTCCGCGTACGGTCGGGATGACTCGCGCGCGTAAGTCCTAATGTCGATGAGGTTCGCGGTATTGGTAGAGCTCTCTATAACAATATCGCGGTCGCGGACACTATTTTGTAGTGACACTAAGCTACTGGGATGCGAACTCGAGCTCGGGCTCGGGTTCGGTCCCGTATTTGGGTCTGTCTGTACGTTGGTACGTGTGTCAGTGTTTGATATGGGTCCTCGGGGTAGGCGCCGGCGTCGACCCCGGTGCTTTACTAACAAACCGGGTGCGTGTGATTTGTGTTTACGTAACTGTACACAGTACGTTACGTATTTTGTGATCGGGTCTATAGGATCGGCTAAGATATGCTTAGGCCGTTTGAAGGGGTATCTAAATGTCATTGCGTCATGTTCGTAGTCCTGGGCCTTTCGAATGAGAGGGTTTGGGTGAACTTTGCTCCTATCAAAGAATCTCTCTACGAGTTCTTTGATATACGCTTTAATCGTGACTAATTCGCAGTCTCTATGCAAGTCGATGTTTCGCATGTACCAGGGGGCACCTGTTGCCATGCGCAGAAACCGGTTTTGGACTTTTTGCAATCGGTCCATCTGGTTATCACTTATTTGTGCGAAAGAGACGCACGCATAAGTGAGTATCGTTCTAATGCAAACCTTATACAAAGTAAGCTTATGTCTTAGGGACATTTTGCTTCGCGAATTTAATAGCGGATATAATTTGTAGAGTACAAATTTCGCTTTTCGTATCGTATTGGAGATGTGATTCGTGAAGGTCATCGACTTGTTTAGTACTACGCCTAAATATTTGACTTTATTAGTCTCTGGGATGATGTTACCGTGCAGGCTAATAGGACTCATATTTCTACGGGCACCATAACGTATGGTTTGGGACACTTTTCTGTCAAATTGGATGGCGTGACTTTTGTCGGGGTTTACTTCTATTCTCCATTTGGAGAACCACTCACCGAGATCGGTGACTGACTCCTGGAGTTTTTTAGAAGCGTAGGAGGGAACCCTATGCGCGAAATAGAGGGCTGTATCGTCTGCGAACATGGCTAGTTGCACCTTAGCGTGTTTAGGGATGTCATAAGTATACAGGTTGTATAGGGAGGGCGAGAGGACCGAGCCCTGCGGGACTCCCGCCTCCATATATCTTGGCGATGACAGTGCGCCTTCCACGCGGAAATGAAATTTACGGTTTTTTAAATAATTACTTATTAATAGTACCAAACTATCGGGTATGCCCATTTGGTAAAGTTTGTACAACAGTCCGTTGTGCCAAATTTTATCAAAGGCTTTTGCAATATCAAAGAAGACGGCGCATGTCATCTTCCTGTCATTCTTATTAGAGATAATGTACTCCGTTAGGCGGTGTACCTGAGCGGGACAGCTGTGCATTTTGCGGAAGGCAAACTGCTCTTCTGGGAAGAGTTTTTTGTCGGTGATGACGTCATTGAGGCGTCTTAGAATAACTCTTTCATAGACTTTTCCAAGGGAGCTAATTAGACTGATCGGTCTGTAGCTACCAGGTGCCCTCCGGGGTTTCCCCGGTTTATGGATACCTATAACAATAGCTACTTTCCAAAAGTCTGGGAATGAACATCCTACTAAGAGGGCGTTAAAGATGTTCACGAGGAGTTGAATTAGTTCGGACGGTAACATTTTAAGTGTTTTGTTAGAAATACCGTCGAGGCCTGGGGCCTTTCTGGCATTTAAACACTTAATAATGTCTTGGACTTCCTCCGAGTCCACCGGCCTCACCCTGTCGTCATCAGGTGGCCTCGAAAGTCGTCTTTCGACCTCACTATTTACTAAGCTAAGGTGCGTGGGATCAATCGGGAGGGTACTCGGCCGGCACTGCTGTTCTAAGTTATCGGCTAGACATTCAGCCTTGTCGATATCTTCTAGAGCGGGAGGTCGATTTAATCTGTCTAATGGAGGCATGTCGCTCTCCGTATTACTTTTGAGGGCCCTCGCGAGCGGCCAGTAGGCCACGTGTGACGGCTCTAAATCACTGAGAAGTCGATCCCAACTCTCGGCTTTGTGTTGTTTTATTTTATATTTAACTTCCCTTTCGTAATGGCGGAGGGCTTTTCTCCACTCTTCCGACGGGTAGCGATCATAGGTGCGTTTGGCCGCATTTCTGAGTCTGATGGACTCCTTTATGTCCTCTGGGAGGGGCCAGCGAACTTTGGGGTTCGTTGACACATCCCTAGATGAATTTTCTATGGTCGCTACCAAGTGTTCGGTCAAGTGGGAGGCGGCCTCTATGGCGACCTCTTTACTATCTATTGTATCGGGAATCTTATCGAGGTGACTCGATTGAAGGACTTTAATGTTCTCCGCCAGGGATTTATAGTCAATGATCCTTCTAGTACTGGAATAATTTGGGTTAAAATTACCAAGTGTAATCATAACCGGTCTATGGTCCGAGTTAAGCTCGTGGAGAGTCTCAATAGAGATATTGAGAGAAACGTTTTTTATTAAAGCTATATCAATAGTACTAGGATCGCATATGACACCGTTGATGTGTTGGTTTGTGTCATAACGAGTGGGGTCATTGGGGGCTAGAATAGCAAAATTAAAAGAATCGATTAGCCTTTGTAGTATAAGGCCATTTGTATTGTTATAAACATTTCCCCACTCGCGGTGTTTACAATTTAAGTCGCCGGCAATTAGGACGGCATTTCCTAAGTCGAAAAGCGATTGTAAATCGCTAGAAAGTAATTTTTTAGTACCTGAAAGGTACGCGCTTACTATAACAATGGGCTCATGGCCGGACATACTTAAGTGACAAATGGAACACTCCATTGTTTCTAGGGTCGGTACTTCTAAAGGAATACAATGGAGGGATTTTTTATAATAAATAATAGTACCTCCGAGTTGGGATCGAGTTCTATCATTTCTGATAATTTTGTAATTTGCTATTTTTGGGCTCCTCATACTAGGTTTTAAGAACGTCTCCTGCACTAGAAGAATATCTACATTATGCCTGATGACGAAATCGCGGATTTCGTCAATGTTATTACGGATGCCGTTCGTATTGAATGACACGACGCGTAATGAGTGCGGCTTAATCCTTCCCGAAGGATCCATTAATTACCGGCGGGGGATGCCTTGATCTTTTTGATCAAGTCTGCATGGTCTGACAACGCCATAATGCGGTCAGTTTTCGAGCCTTTAAGCTTCGCGGTAAGAATAGAGAGCTCAACCGGGTCGATTGGCTCCATTTCACTCAGAAAATCGGTGACGAACGATAGTTCCTCAGCGAATTTCGAAGTCGGAGGGGGCGTGACCTTTGGCGCCTGTGGCGCGGAGGGCGAGGCCTTTCTAGGGAAAGCGGGGAAAGCCGCTTGAGAAAGGGGCTGGGTGGGTTTGGCCCACGCCGATTTAGTGGGTAGGGGAGCAGGAACGAATCTCTGCTTTGGCGGGGCACCTCTAGTTTGAGGTGCAATTCGCCTCTTTACTTTGGGTGCTTTTTTGCACCCTCTGTAGTTGGCTGGGTGGCCCTGCGTCTTACAGAGGACACAGCTGGGAGGCTCGACCTCCTCAGCTGGGCTCTTGCGAGTGCAGTCAGAGGTGCCGTGGTCGCCCAGGCACTTGACACAGCGTGGCCGTGCTTGGCAGTTTCGCGCCGAGTGCCCGTAAAGTTGGCATCGGTGGCACTGGCCAGGGATGCCCCTTTTACGGGGAGGCTCGACACGAATGCCGGTGATATGGCAGACGGCTCGGATATTGAAAATATCCTTGCCCTCTGGTGTTAGGGGGAGCGTTACCAGTACCATATTGTACTGGTGTTTTTTAACTGGATGGTACATCCTGTGTACCTCCGTGGCAGGGTACCCTTGGGACTGAATGTCCAAGAGTACTTCTGATGTAGACAGACACTTGTCTACGCCAGTGATTACGACGCGCAACATGCGCTCGTCTTCTAGGGCATAGGTGTGATAACCTATGTTATGATTGCGTAGAAACGCAGTGAGGAGGCGGTGGTCCTCCGAAGTCTTAGTCTGGACTTTTATTCCTATAGGAGTGATAGTAACTGCGGAAGCAGGGCGAAGCTTGTGTTCGCTAAGCGCCGCACTTACTAAGCTCCATTTTTCTTTCTCCTGTACAATTACAGGAGGTGGAAGTTTGGGTGTCGGGGTGGCCAGAGGGGCCTGAGAGGCCGGGAGGGCCTGAGAGGTCGGGAGGGCCTGAGAGGCTGGGAGGGCCTGAGAGGTGTTAGACACCTGAGATAGCGGCGGGGCCTGGGAGGCCGGAGGGGCCTGTGAAGGGCTATTAGCCTGCAGGGTTTTCCTGGCTTTACCGGCCTTTTTAGGGGCCGGTTTAGTGGGGGAGGAGACTGGAGAGGAAGTGCCCTCTGGGCATTTCCTCTTCTTAGTCTTTTTGTATTTGACTGTAGTGAATTCACCTTCACTACGGTCAGAGTCTTGCTCCGAGCAAGACATGTCGGAATTGTCATTTCCAGAGACGGCTCCGGAAATGACGGGTATTTCTTCCGCTAAAGGGCGGGTATCTACATCCGGAGAGGCCGGAGAGTCAGCGTCGTGGTTGCGCAGAAAGCGCTCCCACTTAGTCGCGGCGTCGGGGAGCTCATGGCTCAGAAAAACCAGGAATTTCTTAATTAAAGCTTCCGCCATAATTAAGAAATTTATCCCGGTTGGGGGATTCTGCTCTCTAAAATCGAATGGTTGGGGGTACAGCCCCGCCCGGCATCCGGGAGGGGAGGTGTGTAGGGAGGAAACCCTCCTCGTGTAGTGTGCCTAACCGTGTCACGGTACTTACAGTTCCTCCGGGAGGCTGGAACGCAATCCAAAAAAGGGCACTAGCACTGGCACTAGCACTAACACTAGTGAGCACTAACACCTCGGAGCGTGAGCAGAAGGCTCACGCTAAAAACCGAAGGGACGATGCGACCGGTCGCACGCTCGTCCTGCGCGGCGGGCGCTACGCGACGGGGTGCGAGCAGAGGGCTCGCACCAAAAAAGAGACGGACGATGCGAGCGGTCGCAACGATCGTCCTACAGGGGGCGCGACGGTCGCGGCGCGGCGCGAGACACGGTACGGCACGGTAAGGGCGGTGCGGCCGTTATAGCAGGCCGGTATAGCCGATAAGGGCGGCTAGGTCTTCTTTCTTGAGCCTTGACTCTTGAAGCTTGATTCTTGAGGCTTCACCCTCTTGAATCTTGCACTTCAAGTCTTGACTCTTGAAAGCTTCTGTCTTCTTTCTTGAAAAAGATGTTGTCACTTTCGCAAGCGGTTAACACTCGCGAGAGCGGAACGGGGGGCTGCCCGCGCGAGAGCGAGAGAGCACTACACGCGCGAGCGAGACGGAACAACCGGATAGCGCACTCACTGGGAGCGAGAAACACGTGCTCGTCGGACGGAGGCCGAGAGCAGAATGATGACGAGTCGTGTTTACCGCGCGCGGTCTTATTATCTTGCCTCTCTTTTCTTCCTTAGCCGTTTCGTATGCGAACATCGCGCCGCACTGATCCGCCATAATATTTAAAAATCGAGACATTAACTCGAGTTCCGGCGCCCCGGGGCGCTCCGACTTGAACTCGTACCACTTATATTTTAAAATAATGTTTAACTTATCGACTATGCGACCTACTAACTCGGGAGAATACAAATATTGCGGTTGATTAAGCGACTTTATCGCCGCTACCGTGTTCGATATTTTATTCGCGAAACTACTAACGTTGCGCCCGTCTTCCGTCATGCGGGGCAAACGTTTTATATTTTCAATTTCTGAAAGAATAAGTAGTTCGGGCCTGCCGTATCGCCGTTCTAACGTATCGATTATTTCGTACGGATCCGATACCGTGTATAGCAAGGCTCTAACTGTTTCGCGGGCCGCTCCTCTCAATGCTTTTCTCAGCCGAGCTACGTTTTGTACGTCTGAAAACATTTCCGCGGTGTCACTAAATACGGATTTAAATGCCATCCACTCGGTAATTGTACCGTCGAAGTGGGGCAACTCGTGGATGAATTTAGGCGTTGATTCCGACTTACTAGAATTGACCGCCTGAACTATCGCGTTGGCTAGCATCGTCATGTCGTTTAGCGGCGCATTACCGGTGCGCGGTTCGTTTCTTTCGGTCGGACGCGCATCTCGTCCCGGGTTTTGAGCGTTTGTCGACGGCCTAACGTATTGCTCCGAGATCCAGCCTTCTATTCGGGTTTTATCTACTCTGGGTGGTTGGTCCGCGTCGGTGGACTCTTCTAGCTCTATCCTAGCTATTTCCAGCCGACTCATGGCAGCTGCGGACGCCGCCCTAGCCCGTGCTAGCTCGGAGTTATGGAACTCTAATTCGGCCTGCAACATCGATAATTTGCTGCTCGCTCTGTCCCCGGGGACGTTAACTACAGTGCCCGGCGCACTTCCTATATTTTCGACTGCGTTGTCGATTTGCGCGGGTTCTGTATTTTGCGTCGGTTTAGTGGCCCTAGCGTTGGTACGCGTGCTGTTTTCCGCCGTGTCTTCTACGCCGGTGCCTCTGCTCCATGTGTTGGTTTCCTGGGACGTGGTCTGCCCAGACGACGGCGTCTCGTCTTGCGAGGGCGTGGTCTTGCCCGAGCGCAACACACGCGCGTTCTCCATTGCGCACGAGGGGGCCCTAACCTTAAAACTAACACTTTTCACTTTCACTTTTCACTTAATGTCTTTAACGCGACCTACAATGCCTACCAAGCCTACTGCTATCAGCCCGGTCAGCTTACTACCGCGGTGACGCCGAACCGGGAATGGGAATGCAGGGGGATAGGAAGGTAGGAACCTCCCGGTAGAGGGCGCGGGCGCTCACGGGTGCATTAGAGTGCGGGAGGAATGTCCGCACTCGGCGTTGCGTGCCAACCTGTGGCCCCAGAGCGTTACCGTACCGTGCCGGCGGGGTCTGACTGTGCACCTGGGTAGGTGTGTGGAGGCGTCAGGTCGACCACAATGCTTCTGTGCGCTCTGCAGGGGCCGTTTAACACCGCTAGGTGGCCACGCACGTTTATGAAGATTGCTTCCAAGTAATTGGTGGAGGTAAGCAAAGCCAACCACCAACACTCGCGCGTACTTGTTTCTATTTTCTTTCTTGCAGGTAGACGCTGGCCGTAGCTGCAGGGGCCTCGTCTCTTCTCCTGGGCTTCTTTCTTCAAGGGCTTCTATCTTCAAGGGCTTCTATCTTCCCGGACAGGTCGCAGTCTTCAGGCGAGCTTCTGTCTTCTCTTCAAGTCTTCTTCCAGGACTGGCTGCCGTCTTCAATGGCGAGCTTCTTCACGAGCTGGCGCAGTGATCCGGCGTCGATGGACCAGCTGTTGGCGACACGGCAGCTCTGCGGGGCCGTGGTCGTCGGGTAGTGGACTGTAGCTTGAGGGTTGTGAAGTAGGTGTCCTGGAGAAGATGCGGGACGAGTTGAATTAAAACACCAGGAGAATCTTGGAACTGCTATTTGGCAGAGTGTTGGTGCGGCAGAGTTTCCTCAGGCATCTGCGGTGTTGTGAATGTGAATGTTTTTGCACTGAGAAAGTGCGTATTAATATTGTGAAATTGCACTGATACAGCCTATGGGGTGTATCAGGTGTTGTCGTGTATGCGCAGTCCGTTTATTTAAGCAAAATACAAATTTGTTCAGATTTCATTAGCTGACATTCTTATAAGATAATACAATAGTAAACAGGCATTCTTATAAGACTAATTACAGTAAAAACGTAAAATAAAGTTTAAAAATAAAAGAGACAACAATAACATTAACGTGAGACACACTGCGCGTAAGCGAGAAAGGGACAACAATATCAATTGTGTGAGACACAAGATAGGAACATTCTCTATACAAATTATCTTAAATCTACACATTAACAAAATATACTACAACTAAGTGAATTATGTATTATTTTACAGCATAGCATAATTCCAACAGGGATTATATTCATAAAATATCTAATACGACAAAAAATAAAACCTAAACTATATTTTACATAGTGCGAAAAGGACAGCAATAATTCAATATGGTAAAAAATGAGACAAAAGCGTAACTTAGTTTTCTAATAAGAAATAAACAGGAATAAAACTAAGCTATTATTTACAATTACATAGATACGTTATATCCTTACAAAACTGACAATATTTCTGTGCCACGACACACATTGACATGGGACGCGTGTCAATGTGTCAACGTCGCATAGTAACACAAAACCAAGGAATTTGTAAGTATGTTGTATAATTATAATACTTACAAATTCCTTGCACAAAACACGCTATTACTCGCGGAGCACACTAACCAAAATTGGCCCGACTCGGGCCAATTAGAGTCTTCATTTTTACGCGTTTATAACAGATCTACCTCTTTTTAATATTATAATTATATCTATGAAAATATCATGAAAAAATAATAAAAGATCATTAAAAGTAGCATAATATGTCATTCTCTATAATCTACAACAAACAATCAAAACTTTTCTGTCAATCGTGTTACGTGGGTAACACTGAAAATGTATAGAACTGGCCAGTTAGAAACATTGCTAATGAAAACCTTTTTTTTACTTTAAATTTTAGAACTCTTTGGTAACAATTACAAAATCTCTTTGGTAACAAAATACGAAATTTTATTTCGTATGAATTGAGTACAGAAAATAATGAGTTAATAATGAGAATAAGGTTTAACAACATTTTCTTATATTTAATCCCTAAGAGAGTAAATTAGGGGATGAAAGTTTAAAATTATTATAAATACATCGTTTTTCACGCGGGTGAAGCCGCAGGCAAATGCTAGTTTTATGATAAGTTGATTCGGAGTTTTCGGAATTTATTTTTAAATTCAAAACGAATAAACTGTGAATTTTGATCGAAAAATTTTATTTTTACGATTTAATATTTCTGGCAATTAAGCCTGCAGTAAGGTTAGCGGAGTTGGTCGAAGGCTATTTATTTTCCAATTATTTTTGCGCTTCGATTTGAGAAATTAAACCAGCTTAGCCAGTAATGCGGAAAACGGCAAGGAAATTAAATTTAACGAAACTCGTGCCTGTAGACCACTGTTACCAGTAGACCACTAGTAAGTACTCTACTGGTAACAGTGGTCTACTAGCACGAGTCTACTGGCGCAAGTCTTCTAGGCTGCTGCTATCTTCAAACTAGCTGTATTCTTTTCAAACGGAACCCTAAGATAAAAGTAGCCTAAGCTACTCATTACAACATAAGCTACCTGCCCGTGAAAGTCCAGTCAAAATAAGGCAGAAAATAATTTATTAATAATAATAATTATTCTGAATTAAATTACATTGCGCTATCTCAGGCGTAGAGGTCATAACCTCACAGCTGATTTAAAGGGGAAAATTTTTGAATAAATAACATCAATTCATCGACAGCTGATGTGTGAGGTTCATGACTTAACAAATGCCGTAAAATTTTATTTCGAGTTTTAGCGAGACATTGGAACTGCAATCCATCTACAAATATAAAAGGAGATGTCCGCACTTACTGACTGACTGAGGTAGAGACGCTCGCCAGCAATACTGCAGTAACCGCTAATAAATAATAGAAACGTAAAATTTGGACAGAAGTTTTATTTTAAAATGTAGACGCGCACTAAGAAGGAATTTTGAAAAATTCCTCCCTTAAAGGGGTGAAATAGGGGTTGAATATATGTATGAAAAATCTTTAAATCTGCACCGATTGAAATGAAACCGATGAAAATTGTGATTCTTGCTCTTAAATACATTTAATTAAATCTGGGGGCACGGCAGTGCACCCGCCAAAGTCGAGCGCGAAGCAAACACTGCCGTACCATCCTTTACTGGAACCATTTCGCCGCATTTTCAGGCCCCTATTTAAGAACCTCTGGATAAGACCAGAACGCAGAAATTTTCGTCATCCAGTAAGCTATAATCACATACTTAAAATCCAAAATTTCAAGTCTGTAGGTCATTTAGTTCCGAAGTTAAGCGAAAGCAAAGTTTCGCATTTACGACACTCACTCACTCACTTATACACTCACTCATGATCATCAAAATAGAACTAGTACTTCCCATAAACTCAGAGAGCTGAAATTTGGTACAGAGTTAGGGTTTAATGGCCACATAAAGGGAAAACTATAAAAACTAGGATAATCGATCTGGGGGCACGGCAGTGCCCCCGCCAAGTCAAGCGCGAAGCAAACACTGCCGTACCATTATTTACGGGAACCATTTCGCCGCATTATCAGGCCTCTATTTGAGAACCTCTGGATAAGACCAGAACGTCGATCTGGGGGCACGGCAGTGCCCCCGCCAAGTCGAGCGCGAAGCAAACACTGCCGTACCATTATTTACTGGAACCATTTCGCCGCATTTTCAGGCCCTTATTTGAGAACCTCTGGATAAGACCAGAACGCAGAAATTTTCGTCATCCAGTAAAGTATAATCACATACTTAAAATCCAAAATTTTAAGTCTGTAGGTCATTTAGTTCCGAAGTTAAACGACAGCAAAGTTTCGCATTTATGACACTCACCCAGTCACTCACTCATGATCATCAGAATAGAACTAGTACTTCCCATAAACTCAGAGAGCTGAAATTTGGTACAGAGGTAAGGTTTAATGGCCACATAAAGGGAAAACTGTAAAAACTAGGATAATCGAAGATCTGGAGTACCTGGTGACCCTTATTAGAAAACACAAGAGCCCAACCAAACTATTAGAGATCGACATACTGCCTTTACAAAAAATATTCAACTTGGTGGACCACTTCATTTGATGTCAAAAATCGAAGGTCTGAAGTATCTGATGAAGAACCCTCAGCTGGTCTCAGCTGATTAGAGATATGGTAATGCCCCCTTCTACTATTGGTACATAAAAAAATTGACTGTCATTGCAAAAATCCAGTGAAGTAGGACACATCTTTTAATTTAATCTAGCCCTAGCGTCCCACTGCTGGGCGAATGCCTCCCCTTCTGCTTTTAATACGCATATAAATGAAATTAAAGGAAAACTCTGGTTAAGACTGGACTGGCTTTTATACTTATACTTACAAGTTTACAAGAAGAAATAGTCGAACAATTAACTTTATTCTACTCGAACATTACACAAATTAAATAAACAAATTACACTAAAATCTAGTAAAATAAATCAATATTCCTACGTTTCTACAAAAAGAAGTGAAATCCCACCAAAAACATTCTGTAAAAAACTAGCCAAGTCTCGATGGAGCTGCTTGTTTATCTCTAAAAAGTAATGAAATCTAGACAAAGTCGTGCCAAGTCTAAGGATCCTTACTGCGATTTATTTATTATTATAGTTAATGTTGTGTGACTTGGCCGTTGAAAATTCTTTATACGTTAGTGGGTACAAGTCAATTTTGTTTACACGTAATGTTATATCAGATTCTGTTGTAACTACCTATGTTTGTTAAGCGAGATAATAGCCCATACTGGTATTGGTAATTGGACGCTAGTGTCTTATTTTAGGCGTTGTTGATTGTATAACACATGTATTGGAGCAATGGTGTCATGGAGCCCCTTTTGTACCCTTGTGTACTCTTCAACGGCCAAGTCACACAACATTAACTATAATAATAAATAAATCGCAGTAAGGATCCTTAGACTTGGCACGACTTTGTCTAGATTTCATTACTTTTTAGAGATAAACAAGCAGCTCCATCGAGACTTGGCTAGTTTTTTACAAAATGTTTTTGGTGGGATATGTTTTTCAGGATTTATTAGAATTTACCCTCTCAGGGTGTAAAATATGGGTTGAAAGTTTGTATGAAAATTATTTAAATTCTGCTCAATTTCCATGTCATTTAATATCCAAGGTAATAAACAAAATAATATTAAATACATTTTCATAAATACAGTTTCAATATTGTCTTATATCTAGAGAAATTGAAATCAGCGACGGTAATAGCTACAAAAGAAAAGACAAAAAGTACTTTGGATTAAACAGCCTAATCTATCTTAACATTTCCCATAATATATAATTACGTGGCCCAGCATTTTGTTCTGGAAGTTGCGCCGTAAAAGATAGCAATTATCTCGCAATACAGGAGCTCAGGTAAGGGGACTTGTAGAGAGTTTTCAATCGTTTTTTCTCCCAACAGCCATTAAAACTTTTGACGGACGCACTTATTCGTTACGGATATTGTTTGCGATAGCAAATTGAAGCAGGTATTTGTAGTTACCCCATTTTGTTATCTTCTTTAACTTCTCTTATAAATTAAAATAGATTGCAGTTCCTGTTTTTCGCTATAATTCCAGAACGGCTAGGCCTTTAGTCAAGATGCATTCGATAATTTCGACGGCAAAGTTCGAAATGAAACATGTATGGGATTTGATATGCCTAAGTGACATGTCGCTTGCGATGCCTTATGTCAAATCCCATACATTTTGTTTTCAAACTACGCCATCGGAATTATCAAATGTATCTTGACTAAAGGCCCTGGACCATGGACGAAATATACATAGACCTACAGATCCCATACATTAAAACGTACGACATTTTTTAATTTTCTTGTTGACCGTTAGATGACGTTGAGTGTATCAAATTACAAAATTAGCCATTTATTTAAAAATAAAAACGCCATCTCTAGGACTATGTTTGAAGTACGTCATAAGTTATCTTATATTTAAAAAAACGTCAATAGGTGGCGCTAAACAAGTTATGGTTGAGCCGCTAATAAAGACCTACCTATACCTACAAAATTTCTTCAATTTTCTTTAATTTGTAAATTTCTCTACGTGCGCGTGTGAGGATGAATTAATGTTGCCATGCATATAAAATAGATACCCAACATTCTGGAATTATATTCAAATAATAATAATAATATCTATGGACGCTTCACACCACGTCAATCTGGCCCCGTGCTAACTATCCGAAGAACTTGTGTTACGGGTACCAGACAACGGAAATATATTTAATATTTTTATACTATACACATATTTAAGATTTTTATTATATTATACACATATTTAATACACATCCATGACCCAGGAACACAGAAAACTTTTTGTTCCTTCGGCGGGATTTGAACCCGCGACCCCCGGCGTGAGCACCAACACGCTCAACCAACTGAGCCACAGAGGTCGTCAGATACTTATGCTTATGCTTTGTTTATTAGTGTTTATATAAAGTGTACAATTATTTGACAAGATATTATTTGGTTCTGTAATAACCAGTATTTATTAACGGTGTTTTAATAATTTGAAACACCTCTATCTTTATACCTTAACCTAAACAACAATCTTGTAACTCGATTTTTGTACTTTGAATAATTCAAAACTATAATTATTAAAGTTTATAACGTCTTAATTTCATTTAAATAAAAAATTCTCAGAACAAAAGAAAATTGTAGGTTTCAAAATAAAGTTAATTGTTAAACTTTTAAAACGGAAAGTGGCAACACTATGATCTGCCGGTCCGCCGTCCGTACTCCGTACAGTCAGCAGCTACTGCGTACTTCGGAGTTCGGATTGTTTTGATTGCGTTCCTCGTTGTGTTGTTGTATTTTTCTCAATTGCTTTTAGATTTCTTTCAAATACGATATTGCGCTTGCCCACCGGAACTGATAATCTGCCTACTACCTGTACCTACCTACCTACCTATTTTGCCTCCTGGACTCCGATTAATCGCCTTATTGTTGACCTGTGCTTGTATTATGGACTTTGTGTGCCTACGATTCGGACTATTTGTTTAAAAATTCGGAAAGCTTTTTCCATAAACAACTTGGAGAAAATGTATACCAAGTGCTAGATATGAGCGCCGCGCCGGCGCGCCGCCGCCGCCGCCGATTTTGCCGCGCCACCGCCGCCGCGAAGAATAATCGGCGCGCCGAGTGAGCGAGAGGGATAGTCATAATGACGTGTAATTTCAGTTAGTGACTATGAAATGAAATGAAATGATGTTTATTTGGTAAAAATATGGTTACAATAGGTGTTACAATTTTTATAGTAGACCGCATATTTTGTCGCATTAACGACGTCCAAATACTTAAATATTAACTAGTCCACAATTGATTTATTATTACTTATAGGTATATTTTAACCATAAAAAATTATTATTATCATCATTCATTAACTTAATTTTATGTTAGAAGAATGTCAAAATACCATGATAATAAATATTTGAGCATTCATATTACCTGAGTCATGCCTTACTTATTTCATGTACACCTATCTCATCGAAAGAGTTCTGCATAAAAGACAAAATGCTTACTAGAAAGGATCTACTGAATTGATGGAGCTAGTAGATCGAGCTATTAGATCGCATTGATAAAGCCATTGAGGATAAGAAGTTTGCGTTTTGCGCCTTCCTAGATATTGAATGTACGTTCGGCAAAAACTAAACCTGATCTATTACCCTAACAGTCTGGCTTCAAGAATTACTATAGAGTGGATCAAAGCTACGCTAAACAACATAGTAGCGTGATGACGCTAATCTGTTGTTGAGTAGTTGATGAACTATCATGAGGTTGACGCTCAGGAGCAGGTTGACCTAAGGATGCCCACAGGGAGGTGTGGGTACTGTCGCCGCTGGAGTGGTCCTTGGTAGTGAATAGGCTGCTAATAGAACTGAACAATAGAAGGTTATATGCTCAAGGATACGCTGACGAGCTAATACTAAGAATAGCTCCCCATACCGATTTTAGTGTTAGCCAATGGCCAGCAGTTGTTATTGTAGTGCCCTAGTATGTGCGCAGTACACAAGAGCACTCTCTCTTCCTTTACTCTCATAATCCAGTGGGACGGATAACCGACACGACTGGCGAGAGATCAGGCGCTGATCCGAGGTTTTACATGCCTATCTGACGCATGGATCACCTTTCTTGTCAGACAATCCGGTGATTAGCCTGCAGTGTCCTAACCAAACTTGAAAACAACTTTTTATGTTTGTAGTCGAGAGCCAAGCTCTAATCAGACTTATTGATACTAGTGGTGGGCCAACGTACATCAGTTGTCGCTAGACTAATGCAATTAGGTGCAAAATTGGTGAAAAATGGTCAAGCTAACAGTCACCGCCAATAGACAGTCTTGATACCTAACACCAATAAGAGGAAGTTGAAGGGACTAAAACCCCCAACACTCTTCGGGAAAACTACCACGTTTTGCAAGCGAGGTCAAATATCTTGGAGTGATCCTAGATATTATGGGACTTACTTGCAATAAACACATCGATGACATTATGAAAAAGGCTAGATGTGCTCTGTGGTCCTGCCTAAGACTTAGCTCTAAATGAAGCCTTCGGTCGAAGGCAATACTACGCTAGGCTATACACAGCTATAGTGAGGCGATTGTCACAGTGTGGTATCTGCTTATTCATATTATGGATGGAGGCTAAGAAGGTTGTTCTCAGGACCATGATGGCAGGTAGGATAAAACGGGCCTCCATCCTTTTTTTTTGTTCTCATAGGGGAAAGGTTGTTACGCCCTTCCCGGGCTGGGAGACCCGGGGGTATGTGGAGTTCCCGACGCGACTCCTCGGTTTACCCACTAAAACTAAACCTGCGGATTGCTCTCAGCCGCTATAAGGGGAGTGTCCCGGATCTGTCTGGCACAGGACACCTCCCGCGACCGGCCAGTCTACCTCTGTAGGGACCGGACTTCCAACACAAGTAAGGGCCACTCTGGCAAACTGGAGCGTCCCCTCGGCGCCGGAACAAGCTAAGCCGGGGAAGTTCCCATCCTCTCCCGGAGATGGGCCTCCACCCTACTTGAACAACTGCAACAATCTCTTCTTGAGAGACCTGTCATGGCTATGACATCTGACGCCTTGATCAAGGTGCATAGCTTCAAGAGGCTATGGGCATTTTCACTAAAAAGTTCCCCCCTCACTTTTACGCTGTCACACGTTTTAAAAGTTATATTGTGTGTGGACATGAATATGTAATTTTTTTTTTATAATATTAAATCGATTCCATGTAAGTATATTAAACTAGTTTCTGATCAACAATCGTTGTATAAAGTTCTGATTAAAATGCATAAATCAATTGAAAATTAATCCATTGTTAAGTACAGCGTGTATCGGTAAACATTCACATTCCTTTAACTACCTCTTCTACCAACCATTCGTATTCTATAATAAATATCAAATAGGTAGGTGTATAGGTAGGTATATGTAGGTAAATATCAAATCCAGGTAAGTCACACCCATACTCGAAACTGAACTATGAATGGCGTTAGATTTGAAATTTAGTTTTCTTTATGTTACTTTTTTCCAAATCATAGTAAGTCCCCAAAAAACTTATAAAAACAACGTTTAAAATCGACGATTTATTTCAAAACCCGGTACGTCCATTGACAAATCAAAATCAAACTCAAGCACGTCCACCTCGACCAATCACAACTAAGAATGACGTCCAAGATGGCTGACAATTTGAAGAATTTTCACCTCGCTGTCGTCAATTTTATTGGATTTTGTGGGGAAAAAATGGAAGAACACAGTATAAAAATTTGTGTGGTGAATCCTGAAAGAGCAAAGAAGATGTCTGTGTCAAAAGTTAAAAAGAAAAATGCCAAGAATAAAGCTAAAAGTTAAAGCAAATTCTTACATAGTAGTTAGTGTGTTTGTCTCAGTGGTGAACATTTACCTAGGGTTGTACAAAAGTTAAGCATTAAAAATCTAAGTATGTATATTTTAGCGAGCTGGCATCTGGGATTCTGCCGTGAAAACGTACGTTTACATAATAAAGTAGTAGCACCCCAGTGTGGTATAATATAGCAATTATATAGAGCTAATTGGAGACAGGGAAGAAGACTTAATAAATAATTCCGAAGATTATGCTATGGACGAAGTCTTAGATTTTGTATGATTAGTTTACCTCGTACTTAATTAAACTATATTGTAATAATAAATATGTGTTTTATTTTATGGCTTAGTAAAATATTACGATGAAGCAACCCTGAGTACGGGACTCAAAATAATATTTATCAAAACTAGGTAAGTCCAGTGGTTATTTTTCGAAATCCGGTAAGTCCACAGCGGTATTTTTCAAACTCCGATATATTTCGACAGTATACATCAAACACCGATATGTCCAAACTTTAACATCGTTTTAAAGCGTAATCTCTTATAAAAACTTTATTTTTATATTTTCGTTTACACACTACCTAATATATAAATCCCCATTTGCTGAAAATTCCAAGAAATACCTTTATCAATAGCCAAAAACACATTTGTCTCATTTGCCAAGTTTCACTTATGGTGGACATACTGGGTTTTGATATTTGCCTACACAATTTATATAGTATTCGGAATTCGTATAAAAAAAAATTAAAAATATATCAATATAATAATATAAGTACTAACACTTAAGCGTAATAAAAATAACTAATAAATGTTTCTAGTATTTATAAAAAATATGACTTTTATTTCCAATTTGTATATTATCTAGCCTCGCCCTAAGGATTTTAGATGTAGTTTGGTGACTGTCCCATTTTGCTTGTGGTTTGTAAAAATTTTATTAATTTTGTTTTAAACATTATTTAGTTACTTTTTTTATTAAATTGTTTCGCATAGTTTAATATTGTATATACAATTTACAAATTAAAAATCAGGCTAGTGAATTTAAAACTAGAAAGAAAATAATGATCGCACTGTCACCACTTGTCACCAAACCGAACTTAAATCTCAATTTTAAGAAATCTGAAATAATTTTGTAGATTAAAATTTATTTTATTATGATAAACTAGCTTTTGCCCGCGACTTCGTTCGCGTGGAACAGTTACTTTGGGAATTGGGATATCGCTAAAATATACCGGCGACTTCATTTACGTTGAAGGAGAAGCGCTTCCCTGCCCGCGACTGCCCGCCGCGCGCCCCATTATTTTATTACTGCGATATTTTCTAAAATACTCATTGAAATCAAATGATGTAAATGGCAAAATACTTCTAAATTAAATGTTTGTAATGAATAACGTATTTACTTGGATAAGGATTAATATCATCTTTATGAAAACACTCTCACAAATAATGCTTAATTTTGGAACAAATTTGGTTATCATAAAAAGGTTATTGTGAGCGAACCTTAAAAGATAGACATGTACTGTCGCGGACTTTTTTTTTAAACTTTTAAAGGGGAACAATTCTGTCATACATCATTTTAGCGAAACTTTAAGCGTTTCCGCAGCGTATGCAGCGAAAGCTCTCAAAAGGAAAAAATAACCCCCGATTTTGAAACATTCTTGGTTGGTGCTCCGCTCGTATTGAGCTTAGCATGATGTTATATAGCCTAAAGCCTTCCTCGATAAATGGACTATCCAACACAAAAAGAATTTTTCAATTCGAACCAGTAGTTCCTGAGATTAGCGCGTTCAAACAAACAAACAAACAAACAAACAAACTCTTCAGCTTTATAATATTAGTATAGATGTGAATATTTCGGACCAATCTAAGGTAAAAATAATGGCCTAGTGTCTTTATTTTAAATATTATAGCCGTTTTCAGTGTCACCAAACTGACCATAATTTTGCTGCACTGTCCACTTAATAATTGGTTTTTATATACAAATTAAGCTATTTGTCGAAAATAAAGTAGATTTATCAGTACAAAAATCATATAAAAATATGATGAAACCTCTATCAAGTCAAATAAGCAACAGTAAAAAAAAAACCATAATTTTCACGCGGGGGACTTTTAAGTGAAAATGCCCCTATACCAGTTTTCATAACTTCTAGGGAGGACTCGGTTCCAATTAATGTTCACCTTAAGGACATAATTTATTTCACGGACAGATCTAGGAAAGACAACCGGGATGGCGCTGGACTACGGGGGCGTGCCACCTACAGGCAGACATGCTTGTTTAAAAGATTTTGCACCGTGTTTCAGGCTGAGATTTCTGCTATTATTGGTTGTTCACTAGAGAGCGTACGCATTCAGTTATATAAATGGCTTCGACGTCAGTTCTTGAAAATGTGGACGTTTATAAAACGAAAATAGAAAAAGATTACAGTGATTACGCTCTTTGGAATCAAAGCACAGTTAACTCTAATTCCAAAGTAGTTCCTACTTTGAATATGTACTATTACGTTGTCTTTTTCATCACTAAAAAAAAGTGTCATAAATTGTATTACATTGAAATTGTATGTAACCCAATAAATAAAAGTATTTTACAGTTATGAATGAACTACACTTTACTTACTACCAAGTACAAACTTCAACCCTTTCAAGGTCACGCCGCCGACGCCGCCGCCGCCGACCCAAAAAAGTCGGCGCGCCGCCGCCGACCAAACACCCATCGGCGATCATATCTACCAAGTGCGTATATCACAATTGTGGCAATAAAAGCAATGAAATTGCTATGTTTCGGTTTCAGAGAATTAATTAATTAAAAATAGAACTCTGTGCTAATACAATAGAGTTGAAAATCGTACACATGAGTATCGAGTCAAATGTCAGTGTCATTAGTCATATAATATGACACATGAAATCCTTTTTCAACCAGCGTTGCCAGAATGTTACAAAAGTAACATTTTACGTTACTTTTGACCCTCTCATGTTACCTCCATGTTACAGGACTCAATATGTTACTTTTGTGTTACTTTTTAGGCTGGGAATATATGTTCCGGAATCCGGAAAGCCTGGTAAAATTCAGATCATCGAAAATAGAACTCTATGCTAATACAATAGAGTTGAAAATCGAAATGTCGAAGATATATGACATTGACATTGTGTGTTTTTTCAGCCTTGTTTTACTGTATATGCGCCGAGTTCTATTCGGTACGGAGCGGACTATTATGGCAACTCGACACTCGTGTGTTCGTACAACGTTTCAACCTTTCAACTTCTATTAGCGCAGAGTTCTATGTACATTGTACAACGCTGTTTTTACGATTCCGATTTTCGTGCCGTGTTGCCGTCATCGTCATCGAGTGTTAACGTTATTCAAAGCCGGGCTAAAATATAAAAACCTCGCCATATGGCGGAAAATTCGCGAACTAAATAAAATGTCACAAATGTAAAATATTTTAATCAATGACATCCCAATTTTTTGTAATGTTGCTGTAACAAAAAGTGGAGCGCTCTCACGTTCAGGTTTTTTATTTTATTGGTCAGTACGATTACGAGTAGTTTATGATTTTTTTTTCAACAAATGGGACAGGAAACTTATTTTAATTTTTGTGTATTAAAGTGCCTTAATGAACTATTGTGTCGTTTTCCACAAAAAAATAAAGAAATGTTACTTTTCTCGTGAAAATGTTACTTTTTGAGCTGTATCATGTTGTATTTGAGCAGCTGCTACTGGCAACACTGTTTTCAACTCTTTTGTTACACAGACTAGCAGGCTTAGCATGCACATTGGATGTGTATGCTAAGCCTGCAAGAAATACCGAAGAATCGACAAAATGAGAGATCGCAGAAACGTTAATACCATTCGGAAATTAGAATAGGTCTTATTGTAAGGCAGTAAGGTTGATGCTTCGTCGTTATGAGAAAAAATATTTCTTTTCTTTCCGAGCATGAGCTCAAAAAATGGCCTCTTTTGACGGCTAAAGTAGAAACTTTTTCTTCATTTAACGTCAAATACTCTATACTAATATAATAAAGAGGAAAAGTTTGTTTGTTTGTTTGTATGTTTGTTTCTTTGCATTGAATAGGCTCCGAAACTACTGGACCGATTTTGATGAAATTTGGAGCAAATATAGATTATAATGACCACGGGGAAGGACATAGGCTAATTTTTATCGCGGCAAAATGTACGGTTACCGCGAGATTTCCTTTTGCGCGTACGAAGTCGCGTGCAACATCTAGTCTTACAATAATGTCAACTACTCCACATCATGGCGCTCCTAGACAATTAGTTTCAGTCTTTATAATATATAGAATATTTCTTCTTTAAATTTATTTCTTCGGCTCGCGTCGCCACGTCATGCTAAGCCTGCTAGTACGATGAAAAACTTTAGAAAAATTTGAAACGCTCTTATGCCAAAGCATAGAGCGTACGGACAGATACGGTGTATCATTTTCAACCTTATACCTTAGCAATAAGGTTCAAAATAAAGTTCACCTGATCTGTCCGCGACTGCAAAATGACTTGTCAACCGTAATTTCAAACATTTTTGATTTTTATTGCGGTTACTTATCGTTTAATTCAATATTCTAATTAAGTTACACTTTGATTTCGTGTAGTTTTCTATTAAATAGGTCGGTATTTTAAGCAAAATAAGATTTCTTGGTATTTTAAAGAGTTGTATTATTTTTTATGATAGGTAGGTACCTAGGTACATATTTAGTTTTGTTTTCATAATAATTAACGTTGTCTTTTTATCCAACCGCGATAACCCATATTCACGCGAACGAAGTCGCGGACAACACCTAGCTACAATAATTATTATGATCAATATCTACATTAAACAACATTGTATTGTACCTGTTTATATAAGTAGGTACCTACTTTTATGAGTAATTCGATGTTTTTGCGCGCCATCTAGTGATCACATTTGGTACCCTAATACTACGCCATCTACCATAATTGTCTAAAAACAAGCTACTGAGTTTAATTTTTAGGATTTAGAGACAATTATCAAATATCAGCCTTTGAACTTTAAAATCACACTGGAAAGAGACTGAAAAATATTTTTTCTTGTTTAAAAGAGAACATAATTGATTTACTTCGCTAATTTGTGCAATTTATTGATTTTCGTGCTAGGAACTAACGCCATCTAGACCTAACCAGAATCCGGACCTTTTTTTCGTGTACGTTTTATTGTATGGGATCTGTCGGTCTATAGTAATTTGATTAGTCTATGCCCTGGACCGATTTGGCCTCTTTTGACCTTGAAATAATTGTGGAAGTTCAGGAAAGGCAAACACGATGAGAAATATTGGAAAACTTGCGAGAGAAATATTACTTATAATTATAAAAACGACGATTTAGTTTTCCTATACTAACGTAGTGCCAAAAATTTTATGTTTATTTGTGAAATTCTATCTCCAGTGTCACTTTGACTGTCAAATATATTTATATTTAAGAGAGTAGGCGAGTACCTATATAGAAGTCTTTGGTGGCCACAGACGTGCTGAATTCCATGCTGAATTTAAGAATCTTAATCCATAGACAACATTCAGACACCACGTCACACATGTCTTTACTTAAAGGCCGGCATTCACGAGCGATCCGTATGGCTCTCGCGCCATTGGCTCGATACTCGATGTCGCGCCGAGCCAAATTCATGGCATTCACGAACACGCCAGCGAGCCGTTCCATTTGATCATTTACAGTGTAGGCGTCGACAGCACCGGACGTGATCATAATGATTCTTGTCTAACGGCTAAACGCAAACTAAAATCAAAATGGCGTCTTTGGCTCGCGAGTACACCATTCACGAACAAGCGAGTCGTATGGCACGACGGCTCAGACCGACCCACAGTGTATTTTTTGTCCAAAAAATTGGCCATGCCGTTTTTATTACTTAATTTTAAAGGATTTGTGATTACAAATGCAGGACGAGAACACCCGACTGCCCATTTCATATAGAAGAATGTAAATTAATACTTGAAAAAAAATTCTATGGTTTCCAGAAAAAACATAGAAACAGTTATAGCTCAAAAGTTTGATATTCTTTTAAGATTTTATTAATTGGTCTAAATAGTGTCTTAAAAGCCCTACGATAGCGAAAAACATCCAGGCTTTATTAGTTCATGATAACGTATTTATGACTGATTTTGTAAATTTATGTTTTAATTTTTTTAACGCCATGCCGTTTCATATTTGGATTTGAAACTAAGACTGAAATATTCTTTTTATTGATACTTATAACCAAAAAAAAAATGGAATCCAGATGAGGCGGGGCATCGGAGTTATTCAATTTTATATTATTTTGGATAGGGTTATCACCGCATAGTTGAATAATATTTGAAGTAGGTTTTTATATGCTCATTTTTCTAATGAAGTTCGTAACTTCAACAAAACAAATAGTAATAGTCTTTTTTACTTACTAGCTGCTGCCCGCGACTCCGCCCGCGTGGAAATTCATTATGTTATCCACAGTTTACATTTTTTTCGCGTTATACCTTTGCTCCCCTTTGCTTCACTGCTGTTCCACTCTTATATTGAGTTTTGAAGTCAGTGAGATACTGAGAAGCTCAAGGTCACTATTTGGTTTGTACCTTTCTGTTTTTGGTTATTTATATTTATTATACTGCATATTATATGATGTACCTCCGCCGTGTTTCATATTTGTTAGAAGTATCGATCTAAATATTTAAGTGTTCAGATTTATTTCAGCATAAAATATTAGATATTGTGTAGATTAATTTTGAAATTTAAAAATGGCTGATATTTATTTTTCGTAAAATTGATATGGGTATCGTTTATCAGGTTTTTGGGAGTGCTGGATTACGAAAATGACATTCGTTTTGAAATTCCAATATGGCGGACATACTTAATTTTATAAAAATAATATGGGTATCCTTTTATTGGTTTCTGGGGGTGCTGATAACAAAAAAGTCATACATTTTAAATTTCCTTAGTAACCCCGCAACCTCATATTTTCTTCATGATGGGAGAAAAAGAAATTTGAAAATCCTGAATTTTCCAACATTTCTATAGCTTTATACATTCCTAGTATCTCAATGTGCAGCATTAACATTTTTTTTTATAAAATTGATTCTATCTCGGAAACGGTGCATCCTAGTGAAAAAATAATGAAAATTTCGTCCCCCTTAGGAACTCCGCAACATCCTATTTTCCTCATGATGGGTGAAAAAAAAATTCGAAAATCCAAAATTTTCCAACATTTCTATAGATATTATAATACATCTCTCGTATCTCAATGTACAGCATTATAATTTTTTTTATAAAATTGATTCTATCTCGGAAACGGTGCATCCTAGTGAAAAAATAATGAAAATTTCGTCCCCCTTAGGAACCCTACAACATCATATTTTCCTCATGATGGGCGAAAAAAAATTCGAAAATCCGAAATTTTCCAACATTTCTATAGATATAATACATCTCTCGTATCTCAATGTACAGCATTAACATTTTTTTTTTATAAAATTGATTCTATCTCGGAAACTGTGCATCCTAGTGAAAAAATAATGAAAATTTCGTCCCCCTTAGGAACTCCGCAACATCCTATTTTCCTCATGATGGGTGAAAAAAAAATTCGAAAATCCAAAATTTTCCAACATTTCTATAGATATTATAATACATCTCTCGTATCTCAATGTACAGCATTAACATTTTTTTATAAAATTGATTCTATCTCGGAAACGGTGCATCCTAGTGAAAAAATAATGAAAATTTCGTCCCCCTTAGGAATCCTGCAACATCATATTTTCCTCATGATGGGCGAAAAAAAAAATTCGAAAATCCGAAAATTTCCAACATTTCTATAGATATAATACATCTCTCGTATCTCAATGTACAGCATTTACATTTTTTTTTTAAATTGATTCTATCTCGGAAACGGTGCATCCTATTGAAAAAATAATGAAAATTTCGTCCCCCTTAGTAACTCCGCAACATCATATTTTCCTCATGATGGGAGAAAAAAAAATTCGAAAATCCGAAATTTTCCAACATTTCTATAGATTTATACATCTCTCGTATCTCAATGTACAGCATTAACATTTTTTTTTATAAAATTGATTCTATCTCGGAAACGGTGCATCCTATTGAAAAAATAATGAAAATTTCGTCCCCTTAGAAACTCCGCAACATCATATTTTCTTAATGATGGGAGAAAAAAAATTCGGAAATCCTGAATTATACAACATTTCTATAGATTTATACATCCCTCGTATCTCAGTACAACATTTCCATTTTTTTTTCTATAATCGCTTCTATCTCAGAAACGGTGCATCCTACTGGAAAAATAATGAAAATCCCCCCCCCCCCCCCTTATAAACCTGGAAATCGCATATTTTCTTCATGAATAGCAGAAAAAATAATGAATCCTGAATTTTGAAAAAATTCTATACATAGCTGGTACCTTGAACTACACAACATACTGTAATAATAATCATCAATCCTAATCAGTACCCCCAAGATATTTTAATTTAGTATTTATTTTATTCCTTTTACGAAGATTGAATATTCTGCATTTTGGAAAATGAAATTGGAAGACAATTTTGTAATCAGAACCTCCAGAAACCTGGAAAAGGACATCCTTATTAATTTTAATAACAAAAATGTACGCCATTGTGGAATTACAAAACAGATTTTATTTTCATATTATTCTGCACCCCCAGACACCTAGAAAATGACACCCATGCCAAAGAAAAACATACTCCAACAGTATCCAAAAATAGGATTTTCTGTAGCCTGCAAATTGAATTTTTAGCAGCCATTAATTTATAAACCAAATCTGGTTTTATAGCTGCTTATATGGTATAATGGTCACCAACTCGGAAATTAAGTCACCAACTTATAAATGTCGGTGCTAATTTTGATTAAATTTCGCCTCTTTTCATCTGCCGACTTTTGAATTTTTTGTCACCTGAGATATTTCGCCAGTTTAGTAATTTAGTCGCCAACATATTAATTTGCTGCCAAATTCAGTAATACAGTATGCTCACGTGCAGCCGCCAACTTATTTTTTGTTCGCTAGATTAATTATATCCCTTTTTTAATACTAAAGATTTATTTTAAGTTCAATGAGAGTCTGATAATTTTTAATATTTTCTATACAAATTATTATCCGGCATTGTAAATACCTAATATTTTTACAACAAATATGCTGATAATTCGGTCTGCCAGTGAAAGTCACGGTTAAAAATACATGCAGCCATTTCAGAGATTAGTCAAAAGCAAAACAAACAGACAGACGGGCATTCTTTTTAAAATCCAATGAAAGGTAATATGTGGTACAGGGAAGGGTTCCGCCCTCGTTAGGCTACAGCTAAAACCAGGTAATAAAATCCGAAACCGGACCCGGTGTGCACCGGCTACCTATTAAACAATAGATTTCCGGTTATAGTTAAACCTATACGAGTCCATTTTATACCGAAAATATATAAAAGATTTTAAATGTGTCACCATGTGTACATTAGAAAAGTATTAATTTGTTAAAAAAATTCCAAGTCAGTAAATCTTTAAAAACTTGTTTATTGTAGGATTGACAGGTCAAATTAATATGAAAACTGCAAATTTGCTTTTGTAATAGCATATTGCTTTACTTATATTAAAAACTAAAATAAAAAGTAATCGTTTATTTGTTTCTGCTCAAAAATATTTCACGGCATTAATTAAATATTTTCTCGATTTATCGAGTCACTTTAGTGACTCAATGCAGTTTCTCTAATCTTCTGTTTAAGTATTAGTCAGGAATAAAAAAAACAAAGTTCAAATGAATAAAAAAATTTGGTATAGAAATATTGACAACCCTAAAGCCATAGTTACCATAGAAAACTTTAGAAGCCTCTAACTTGGGTTCCCTTTATTATTTGGACCTAATTTTTTTTACACGAATTCTAGTACATTTAAGTAACAATTCTGTATAAAAATAAAATCCAAATAATTAGAAATACGTTCATAAAAAATTAAAGAAAAAAAAACTTAAATCGTAAATAAATCTTTAAAAACTTATTTAAGAAATATGTAAATCAGGTTAAATTGTGTGTTTTTTGATTATTGTCGATCAGAATAATCAAGAAGACAATTAAGTAATTATATTTAAAAAGTTATGGCAATTTTTTATTTTATTGAAAAAAAAAAAAAAGTGTTTTTTTATTGTTCATAATAAGAAATTAACGCATGTAAATACTAATAAATTATTTACATAACATTTCTGTATGAGATTTCCAAAAAAAAAGGCATAGCCACTTTTTTGGACAAAAAATACACTGTGCGACCGGACCGTTGGTTTTCTGCATTCACGAGCGCGCCAATTGGCTCGGCGCGATGGATTTCGGCGCAGTTGGAATTCCATCGTGTCGAGCCGATCCATTTGGACCGACAGTGTTTTCACATTCATGGACGAATTTTGGATCGACAGCGTGCCAAATAGATCGATGGATCGCTTGTGAATTCAGGCCTCTAAAAATTCAGATGGCACAGCCTTAAACTACTGAACGGATTTTGATAAGACTTGGTAAGGTATTGTAACTATTTAGTATATGCACCGGAATGAAACATAATTCTATCGTGATACCCCACCCCCTTGTATATGAGAAGTACCCCATATACAACACATAAAATTAAATTTTCGGTTTCAGATATATTTTGAGTCAGTATCAAAACAACAACAAGAAACAGATTTATCCTTTCATTAAATCAAAAAGCGGTAACCTATAGAAATTTTGTTTAAAATTATTTAATTTACAATCTGTGCACAATCATAATTTAAGTATGTGTGTCTCTATTCTATAGAAATATATTATTTGGAAAACGTTCTTTCCTTAATTCTGTCAGTTTCATCTTAATATTCAGCTTCCGGATTAAGAACGCACCTCAGTCCTCAGCATGATTCTTTAAGTTCAAACTGACATATTAAGAATCTGAAATATTAGAATGCGTGTGGGCTATGCGTATTTTGTATGGAAACTTTGCCTTAACCATGAATTTGACGTTCTTAAGAACTTCTGTGGCCGGGCTAAAAGTGAGTTCAGGTTGAAATACAAAACGGTACACGTAGCATAGCTCAAGTAATTTCTATAATTGTAATCTCGATAATTTAAAACAGTCTGTTTTATATGATCTCCACAATTTTATACATTTGTAGTTATCAGTGTTTTTTTTATAAATTATCTAAAGTTCTCACACATTCATCCAAGTCATACGCGATAGAATAATAGAAATAGAGA